>OX369298.1:1800000-2316927 GCA_947284805.1 Coleophora flavipennella
GGCTGCCGCGCTGCAACGTCTTTAGTATCTCGTATGGGTGGTGGCCACCCGCAGTTCACACTACTATAACTTGATTTAACTAATGACGTCCAAAATACGTACAATTGTCTTGTAGTCTGATCTAAACAAAAGAAAAAGGACTCTTTGATAGTTAAGTTACAACAAACGTTTGTAAAAGAACACATAGCTACATAGGCCCCTTCGAAATATAACGAACATTTAAAATAAAATGTACAGCCACGCTGTGCATACTTTCTTGTGAAGCCTTAACCATCTTAGAGAATACACAGATCAACTTTAAACATTACACTTAAAGAATACACAGTAAGGTTTACCAGACTTTATGAAAATAATTTAAGTTTGCATGGAAGGTGCTTTACTCCGATTTTTTCTGGAATAATTAGGAACCCAGTGCAGTAGGCCTTATTAAGTCCTAGTTATTTACGAAGTTTCATTAAAATCGTTAGAGCCATTTTAAAAAAAGTAACAAACTAACTGGATTTGCATGGGAGGTACCATAATCCGATTTTTCTTGAAATAACAAACTATTGTGAGGTGTAACTTATCGAGTTCCATCAAAATGTTTGAGCCATTTTTAGTGAAAAAAATATAATACGTGATTTTTACTATGGTGGCAACCCTAAAAAATCAAGTTAGGGGAAATATGAAAAAACGACAAAAGATATCAAAATGATATTGCCCTAACCCAATTTCGCCCAAATCCGTCCAGTAGTTTGGGAACTAGGACGGACGTACACACACACTACACTTTTTTTTAGACTATTAGTGTAAGACAATTAATCCCCAATAAAATCTCAACTTCGTTTTTTTTTGACATCACAATACTATCTTCACTCCTTCGTCGCTCGAAAGTAAAAATTGCTAAATCGGTCCAGCCTTTTTTAAGTGATGCGCTTGTCAACGAACATAATTTAATTTTTAAATAGATTAAAAGTACCTATCTTTAGGTAACATACTGAAACTAATTACAGACAGAACACAATGCAATAGTTAGCGACTAAACAGCTCCAGATCGATGTGGCTCTGCAGGCGATTCGAGGAAAGCATTAACATCGCGTACTAGACGAAGGTCACGCGCGTGACCTGGTCACAGCCGTGTCGTGAATTGCGGGGCTCCGCACGGATCGAATCACTAACCAGCACAGGGATCGATTAACGACATGTGTTTTCAAAATTGATTATATTTAAATATTATACCACAATGGATAATAAATCCATTCGATGAAACGGAAGTGGCGAATGTGGATAACACGAGGAGCTACTCGAGTTTTGCACCAATGAGGAGCTAAAAGTGAAATTTCAAAAAGGCTATCAAACATTTTGCCTGCAGGCAGTTAAACCAGAAAAATATCCTGGGCTATAGGAAATTGCGAGAAAACTTTTGATAGCGTCTCTCGTCGTGATAAAAAAGTTTTAGTGCCGTTACAAACCTATTGACAAATAATTGAAAACGCTAAACACGTTAAAAACCGACTTCCATCGCAACAACATTTTTGCATTATTATTTTTGGTTTTTGTTAATTTTCTAATAAAGTACTACACCCATTTTGATAAAATTTATATGGGACCACACTGGAAGCACTAGCTTTCAAATAAATAAAGAATCATAAATATCGGTTGACCCAGTCAAAAGTTCTGAGGTTACACACATTAAAAAAAACATACAGACGAATTGAGAACCTCCTCCTTTTTGGAAGTCGCTTGAAAAAAGGAGCAGAATGAACATTATTTTTGTTCCTTACAAAACTGAAGCCAAATATTGATAATTTGCTGTCAATCCATCAATACGTCCCTCTTATTAAAACATCAATTACATCCATCTTATTAAAATTATGACTTTTTAATTTTTTTTATTTACATTGTTGAAGTTCCGTTACGTTATTAATGTCTAATTTCAATTATATTAAGCCTGGTTTTTTTTAATGCGTGCGAGTTCGTTTGACTACAACTCACCTGATGATAAGTGACGGTGTAGTCGAGGATGTAATCATATTATTTTAATAAATACAAATCAAGAAATTATACAATTTATCTTTTTATTTAAACTCAACCGCAACGCAAATTTCCATCGTTAGATCTAATCTAATGTTCACATTTTTATATATATTTATATATATATATATATATATATATATATATATATATATATAGAATATAGTAGAAATGTAGCAGCATCGAAACCAGGAAAACTTTGAAAGTGGTCTATGAGAAGAAAAAGTATGGAAACCTCTGGTTTAAACGGTACCAAACTAATTAGTAATCTGTGACGGTACCACTGACTAATAGTGATGTGAAGGTGTAATGTTAATTATTTATTTGTGTATGCCCGACCACACCAATATTTAATGCTTCGCGAGAAAGTATGCACGGCGTGGCCGTACAAATTATTTATTATAGTGGCTACCCTAAAAAAATCAAGTTAGTTAGAATACTAAATATACCAAAATTAACGGTTGCAGATGTTAAAATAATATTAAGAGCGTCGGTGGCGTAACGGTTACGGCCGCTACCTCCTGTCCGTGAGGCCGTGGTTCGAATCCTGCCACGTACCAATGTGTTTTCGAATTAGATTTCATATGTACGTTTATCCGACGCTCTTACGGTGAAGGAAAACATTGTGAGGAAACCTGCACACGCCTGCGAAGAAACTCGAAGGGTGGGTGTGAAGTCGACCAAACCGCACTGGGCCCGCGTGGTCGACTAAGGTCCGATCGCCCTAATTCAGGGTAGGTTCGAGACCCTCGGTGGGGACGTATATGAGCTGATAAGAAGAACCCAAATTTTATCCAAATCCGTCCAGCAGTTGAGATGATAGAACACCGGGCGGACTACACACATACTTTTGTGCCTCCTATATGAAAAGATGCAAAGTTTGTTTTTGCCACTTTTCAGAAGAGCCGATTGAAAGTTGTGACAAGACATTCATGGTTTTTTTCATGTTTACTTGTTTAGAGTGAATAATTAACGCTCTTTCAAACGAAGTTATTAGTTTTTAGATATCTTTATTACTATACGAGATAATCGACTTAAACTGAATACAGTGAAATATCACAAAAAAATAAACCCGGAAAAAAGTGAAAAAAAGCTGAAGTCATGTTGCAATTTTTTTTACCGTAAGTTTTTTACAATATTATTTGTGAAAAAACACAATGGTCGTTTGGAAATGTTACTATAATTCAGATTCTTTTATTGAAATCCTAAACCGCCTGAACAAAATCATGTATAAACGTACCAGAACTCAAATTTTACATAAAACTTATCGTAAACCTGTAAAATTCAACCGCCTCCGTAGCGTAATGGTTAGTCCATTCGCTTCACACCAGGAGGTCGCGGGTTCGATTCCCGGTGGGGTCAACTAGTAAGACTCAGTTTGGTTGGTGGTAGGGTATTTTCTAAGCCCGCCTGGCTAGCTACCACCATCTTGTCTGAGTCTTGCCGCCAAACATCAGTGTTAACAACATTGATGTGTTCCGGCTTGAAGATAAGATAGCCAGTTCTCCATTGCGTTTGGGAATCTTGGTAAGCCCGCTTCCATCTTTGGCATCATCGTCACTTACCATCAGGTGAGATGATGCCAAGGGCTTACCAATTGTAAATAAAAAAAAAATAGTTAACATGTTTTTCACGAATATTATTGAAGGACCTAAGATTGGTGATTAGTAGCAATATTCAGGTAATAATTAAAAAATAAAAAAACAATGAATTTAAAACCCTTAATAAGATATAAAAGAAGAAGTTCACTTTCAGCGACCATTTTATTTAGAGCCATTTTGATTTTTAAAGCACTTAAAGTCTGCCCAGAAGTTACTTCATTTTAGTTAATGCACCTCTCCACTATATCTTACCATTTCGGCGTGCATTTGATCATCTTTATGAACGGCTGAACAGATTTTCTTGAATCATAGCTAAGAACACTCTCTATCAACTCACCTACCAACATCGAAAAAAAACTAACCAAAATCGATTCATCGGTTTGGGAGCTACAATACCACAGACAGACACTCATATAAACACATTAAACTTAGACCACCCTCTGTTGCGTTGGGGGTTAAAATATACAAAATCCACTTTAAAACGATTACCTTAATTATTTGTAGAGGAATATTAAACAATATGTTATTATTTAAATTAAAGTCATTGCAAACTGGTAAATTTTATTGTTTTGTCCACGATTGGTAAGCCCTTGTAATGATGTGACGATAATGCCTCAGTATTTACTTTTATGCAGGACTACCGTAACAAAATCTTCTAATTTGTATATTGATTACCTTAATCACTCTGAGTTTATTTTACTATGGTTGGCTAAACACAGGTATGTACGTTGCAAAAATAATAAATTATTCTATTAAACTATCTCTTAGCCAGCTTATTCAAGTAGGGGCAACCCTACCATAGAATAGCTATTTATAAAATAACATACACCCCGCGGCTCCATCATATTTGTTTGGACAAATACCTTTTCTGGCGTGCCCACAACAAATGTACAAAGTTTAATAGTAATCGGTGAATAATTTCCATCATCATCATCATATCAGCCGAAGGACGTCCACTGCTGGACATAGGCCTCCCCCAAGGATTTCCACGACCACCGGATGTGCGATCCATAGTTTAAAGACGTTAAACATACAAATACACTCGAGAGCGATGAATCCGGGTCACTTAAAGAATCCTGAAAATCTCGGAAACTAAGAAGGCTATCTTCATGAAATAAATTGTGTTTAATAGACACTTTAATACCCCTTAAATAAAAGTAAAAAGTTACGAGTCACTACATTTTATTTACAAAAAAATACATAAATAAAAAAAACTGCTGATTTCGCCTTGAAACAAAAATAGGAAACATGACATTTTTGAACAATATTACGATTTACTTGAATTTTAATACTTCGTATTGCCTCCTCGTGCTTCCATCACTGTGTTTACGCGGTTTGGCATGCTGTACACCAAGTACCTTATACGATTTTGGGGAATATTCTCCCATACCTCTGTGAGAGCAATTTTGAGCTATAGGAAACATGACATTTTTGAACAATATTACGATTTACTTGAATCTTAATACTTCGTATTGCCTCCTCGTGCTTCCATCACTGTGTTTACGCGGTTTGGCATGCTGTACACCAAGTACCTTATACGATTTTGGGGAATATTCTCCCATACCTCTGTGAGAGCAATTTTGAGCTCACGAAGCGTGATTGGGGGAGGGCTTCTTTGTTTTACGCATCTCCCTAGCTCGTCCCAAGCATGCTCGATCGGGTTGATATCCGGGCTACATGCTGGCCACTCCATACGAGTAATGTTCATCTCTTGAAGGTAGTCATTCACAATCCAACCCGTATGAGGCCGGGCATTGTCATGCATAAAAATAGCATCCTCACCCAAATTGACCATAAATGGACCAACGTGTTCATTGAGGATTTCTTCCACATATCTTTCGCTAGATAAAGAGCCGTTTTCTATAAACACCAGTTCTGTGCGACTCTCAAAAGAAATTCCGGCCCACACATGTACAGACCCACCACCGTAGGCTACTTTTTCTTCGATGCATGCTTGCTTGAATCTTTCCCCTGGTCTTCTATACACTCTGTGTCTTCCATCGTGCTTGTAGAGCATAAATTTTGATTCGTCGGAGAACATAAATTTTTACTTACTGACCATGTGTTTGGGTTACTTCCTCCGAGGCGTCGAAACTGATTTGTAAGTTCAGTTCCTGTGAGAAAGCGATTACGAAGCATTGTGTTCACCAAGTATCGATCTTCTCGTGCTGTGGTACACCTGGTTCTGCCTGTTCCTGGTCTGCGTAGGTTAGAGCCAGTTTCCTCGTAACGTTGGAGAACTCTTTGTACTGTTGAGAGCGACACACCGACAGTCGTGGCTGTACGCGCTGACCCCGGCCGTTTTCCAGCATTGTGAGTATTCTGGTGCATTCTTCAGGTGTAAGCGACATGATTACTGCTTGAATAATAAATATTGAACACTATCAACATGATTTATGTACCCACTTAAATGACAGATTAGAAACAAAAGCAAAAACAAATGTAGTAATTTCGTAGTTCCATCTTCGAAAGTCTCCCTTTTTCAAATTAGATTTTTTTAGGACATAACTTTACAATAACTAAGAAGTTTTAATGACTTCATTTAAGGAGTATTAAAGTGTCTATTAAACACAATTTATTTCATTAAGCTAGCCTTCTTAGTTTCCGAGATTTTCAGGATTCTTTAAGTGACCCGGATTCATCGCTCTCGAGTGTATGTACTTTTCTATGTATATAGACTAGCTGAAAAAAAAACTTGTAAACAGTATAGGTAATATGATAAAATTAGAAGATGTGTTACGTTTATACATCGATACATCATACAGGTAAATACTGAGGTTACACAATGCAAATCTACCACTTTTAACAGTAATTTTAAAAACTTTTTTATTTAATCGGCATTATTTGATTTAAAATTTTTCTATCAAATAATTATCAATAATCACACCAAGTTTCACGCTTGTATGTATTACCATTATTTTGAAAAAGCAAAATCAAAAATACCTACACATGATTTTTGTATCGGGACCCACCTACGTTTGATTTTTTTCTAATTAATATTAGGAAGTGTATACAATGCCGCTTGCGTAGTGCCGTTATTTTGTATCGCACTCGGTTCTGGAACCGTAAGTTTTACGGTATAGTGACAGTGTCTAATCTGCCGTAAGGAGTATGCATGGCGAAATAACGCGACCGTTGAAAGAGCCGTAAAGTTTGTCTTGCATAGCACTATCATTTGTTATTTTATGCTCGTGTGTTGACTTGTTGAGGTTAGGTTACCGGCTTGATTGGCATTGTTTTGAATGTGTGGTATAAAATAATAACACTATAATGACTGAATTTACGTCGTTAAAGGATTTAGATTCATAAATCTTCGCTCGCTCATTTACAGTTTTTTAAGATAAAACTTAGTAAAAAAAACTGTAAATGAACGAGCGAAGCGAGCGATATTAGGTTCGGTCGGGTTTGATTGATTATATAGTCAAAGAGCCTCGCAAAATGGGTAGCAGAAAAAGGCGAGTTAAAAAGGTGACGAGTTAGGAAAGTGTCAAGTTTGAAAACGAGACCAGTTAAAAAGGTGACGAGTTAGGAAAGTGACAATTTAGAAAAAAGACAAGTTTAAGAAAATGACGAAGTCGAACTGAGCGCGGCTAGTAAGCCGCAAGCTTACGGCACTGTAACTGACTGCACTATGTTACCACTTAAGGCTATTTAAAATTCTGTACAAGTGTGCCGTAAGCTTGCCGCTAGCGGCACTCTATAACTTTCCTTTATATTATTTGTTGTTATAGGGGCAATAGAAAGACACACTCTGTGCAAATTTTCACTGTCAATCAATTTCGGTTCTTGAAATACAGCCCGCGACAAACAGACAGACAGGTGGACGGATAGCGGAGGCTTAGTAACAGGGTTCCGTTGGTCACCCTTTGGGCTTGGGTGTAAGGAATCATAGAAATCTTAGCACAATAAAAAAACTGAATTCTTTATGAAATTGATAAGTTGAGAATCTACCTACTATGTTTCACATACCTATTTGATTTTTAAAAATATTAGAGTTTTGCAAGCTGCTGAGATTATAATCACTAAGTTAGTTTGATTAACCTAATTCTAGATTATACATAAATACACTACTTGACATACCACAGAATAGTAACAGTCTCATCGAAATTGAATCAGTCATTATCAGGCGTTTCCCCTGTCCCGCACTCCTGCGCAACTGATTTTGTATAAACTTAAGTACTCAATTTTAAATGAAACTTTCGTATCTACTGTAATAATTTACCAAAATCGATTTATACAAAATCATCATCATCATATCAGCCGAAGGAAGTCCACTGCTGGACATAGGCCTCCCCCAAGGATCTCCACGACGACCGGTTCTGCGCTGCCCGCATCCAACGGCTTCCCGCGACCTTCACCAGGTCATCGGTCCACCGAGTGGGAGGCCTGCCTATTTATACAAAATAAATAAATCATAAAAACTTTGTGGAAAGAAAGTCATCTCAAGATACTTAGTAACCACTATGACTATCTTCCACTACATTTTGTGCAAAGAAACTGAACAAATAGTATTTATTATAATATTATTTTGGAAATAAGACAGATCTTGAAATAAAATGATTCTCACTAATATTGTCGTAAAATTACTTTTGTGCAAAAAACAAATCTCGATATTAAGTCTTTTGAACTTCGCATTTGTTAAAATGTTTTGTTTCCACAATCCAATTAAACTGTTTTGAACAGAAATTGGTTACTTTTACACTTACAAAGTTGGGTTCAGTTACTTAACACGTACTTTTTGAAGTGAAAACTTCTTTAGGCGCGTGGGGCATTTTTAAGATGGGAAAAACCATTGAACTCGCAACACTATAGTCGGTTACAGACCAGGAACACTCGCAGGGTCAAAACTTATAAAACTGTAAAAAGTTTTCACTTCTGTAGGCACTCCAGGAGTGGTTAGGTTTTTCAACATGCGTTACTTTACACAACTCTAGAACTAAGTCACGTAGTGATATGCTTCACAGACTGTAAGATAGGTAATTTTTCACCGATTCTAATTGTGTAAAAAAAATTAAAACCGCATAAGTCGAGATATGCATCTGTTCACAGGAGGCACAGATTTTATGTTCAAGTTTTATAGACTCTACTGAAACCTAAGTTAACCGACATAGCTCACACAATCGCTGAACTCAAGTGGCAGAGGGCGGGGCACACAGCTCGCAGAAAAAATAGCCGTTGGGGCAGTAAAGTTCTCGGCAGGTGAACACGCACCGGACGACGTAGCGTCAGCAGGCCTCCCACTCGGTGGAGAGACGACCTGGTGAAGGTCGCGAGAAGCCGTTGGATACGTGTCCTTGCGGGTAGGGCAAGACCGGTCATTGTGGAGGGCCTTGGGGGAGGCCTATGTCCTGCAGTGGACATCTTTCGATGATTAATGTAAGACAATCGATCTCCATCAAAATGTCAATTTAGATTTTTGTTTGCCATCACAATACCTATAACTATGAAGGAAAAAAAATGTTTTCATCACAACACGATTCGAAAAACGACGATTGTTTCCTCAATAAGTGCAAACGAAATTCTAGTTTGGTTTAGGGACAAAAAAAACATCCCCACTTTACTTGTAGGGAAAATACCCTTGAAGTTTTTTTTTCCAAAAAAATTTTTACAGTTCTCTCCGAGTTATTATTATATATATCTTTGCTAAATTTCAGCTCTTAACTACTAAGTCTAGGAGCTAGGCCGCGGACAGACGGACAGACAGACATGACGAAACTACAAGGGTTCCTTGTTGTACTACGGAACCCTTAAAAGGAGTGGACATCCTTGCCTGCGTCAGTGTTTCCCGATTCCTATAATTAAGGTACCTTTAAGGCACAAGGTGAGTGACTAGGCATTATTTGAGTTAGCGTGTACCATCCTCGACTGCATCGTCACTTCCCATCAGGTGAGCTGCAGTCTAACGCACTCAAATTTTGAACAAAAAAAATTATGATCTTTTTCCGGTTTTTCGTAGTCCCATTGCTGTCCAACGGGCCCCCTTCGAGCCCTGGTCTTTCTTTCATAATTGTCAGATCCGCCACCCAGGGGGTCAAGACTCGCGAACAGTTACAAAATTAAACCCAACGAGCCCATTATCGCTTTTCATAGCCCGCATGGCTATCTACCACCATCTTATCTAAGTCTTGCCGCCAAACATCAATGTTAACAGCATTGATGTGTTCCGGCTTGAAGATATGATAGCCAGAAGCCCATTGGGGAATCATGGTGAGCCAGCTTGACCACCTTCCATCTTCGGCATCATCGTCACTTACCATCAGTTGAGATGATACCAAGGACTTATCAACTGTGGAATAAAAAAATAAAAGGAGATAAACTTAAAAAATTACGTAAAGGTAATTAGGTACCTACAAAAACAGTCAAAAAGCGTCGGTGGCTCAACCGGTAACGACTCGGTCCTTCTAACCAGAAGTACCGGGTTCAAATCTGGACGGCCAATGTACCAATGAGTTTTTCAAAAACTTACGTACATATACTTACCGATTGCTTTAACGATGAAGTATAAACACTCTACTGAAACCTAAGTTAACCGACATAGCTCACACAATCGCTGAACTCAAGTGGCAGAGGGCGGGGCACACAGCTCGCAGAAAAAATAGCCGTTGGGGCAGTAAAGTTCTCGGCAGGTGAACACGCACCGGACGACGTAGCGTCAGCAGGCCTCCCACTCGGTGGAGAGACGACCTGGTGAAGGTCGCGAGAAGCCGTTGGATACGTGTCCTTGCGGGTAGGGCAAGACCGGTCATTGTGGAGGGCCTTGGGGGAGGCCTATGTCCTGCAGTGGACATCTTTCGATGATTAATGTAAGACAATCGATCTCCATCAAAATGTCAATTTAGATTTTTGTTTGCCATCACAATACCTACAACTATGAAGGAAAAAAAATGTTTTCATCACAACACGATTCGAAAAACGACGATTGTTTCCTCAATAAGTGCAAACGAAATTCTAGTTTGGTTTAGGGACAAAAAAAAACATCCCCACTTTACTTGTAGGGAAGATACCCTTAAAGTTTTTTTTTTCCAAAATTTTTTTTACAGTTCTCTCCGAGTTATTATTATATATATCTTTGCTAAATTTCAGCTCTTAACTACTAATAGTCTAGGAGCTAGGCCGCGGACAGACGGACAGACAGACATGACGAAACTACAAGGGTTCCTTGTTGTACTACGGAACCCTTAAAAGGAGTGGACATCCTTGCCTGTGTCAGTGTTTCCCGATTCCTATAATTTAGGTACCTTTAAGGCACAAGGTGAGTGACTAGGCATTATTTGAGTTAGCGTGTACCATCCTCGACTGCATCGTCACTTCCCATCAGGTGAGCTGCAGTCTAACGCACTCAAATTTTGAACAAAAAAAATTATGATCTTTTTCCGGTTTTTCGTAGTCCCATTGCTGTCCAACGGGCCCCCTTCGAGCCCTGGTCTTTCTTTCATAATTGTCAGATACGCCACCCAGGGGGTCGAGACTCGCGAACAGTTACAAAATCAAACCCAACGAGCCCATTATCGCTTTTCATAGCCCGCATGGCTATCTACCACCATCTTATCTAAGTCTTGCCGCCAAACATCAATGTTAACAGCATTGATGTGTTCCGGCTTGAAGATATGATAGCCAGAAGCCCATTGGGGAATCATGGTGAGCCAGCTTGACCAGCTTCCATCTTCGGCATCATCGTCACTTACCATCAGTTGAGATGATACCAAGGACTTATCAACTGTGGAATAAAAAAATATAAGGAGATAAACTTAAAAAATTACGTAAAGGTAATTAGGTACCTACAATAACAGTCAAAAAGCGTCGGTGGCTCAACCGGTAACGACTCGGTCCTTCTAACCAGAAGTACCGGGTTCAAATCTGGACGGCCAATGTACCAATGAGTTTTTCAAAAACTTACGTACATATACTTACCGATTGCTTTAACGATGAAGTAAAAACATCGTGAGGAAACCTGCACACGCCTGCGAATAAACTCGCAGGTTGTGTGTGAAGTCGACCAACACGCACTGGGCCCGCGTGGTCGACTAAGGCCTGATCGCCCTAATTTAGGGTAGGCTCGAGCCCCTCGGTGGGGACGTATATGAGCTGATATGATGATGAATAACAGTCAATATTTTTTTGGAATGCTATAATTAAATCTTATACGATGGTTTATCATTATCATCATTTATCATTATGTGAAGAGCGTCGGTGGCGTAACGGCTAGGGCCGCCGCCTCCTGTTTGGGAGGTCGTGGTTCGAATGCTGCCACGTACCAATGTGATTTCGAATTTAGATTTCACTAGTGGATGCCCGCAGCTTCGCCCGCGCAGATCGATTTTTCGGTTCCCGTGGGAATTTCCCAAAATCCTTTCTTAGCGGATGCCTACGTCATAACATCTACCTGCATGCCAAATTTCAGCCCGATCCGTCCAGTGATTTGGGCTGTGCGTTGATAGATCACTATATCAGTCAGTCAGTCACCTTTGAGTTATATATATTTAGATATATACGTTACGCACCGGACGACGTAGCGTAGGCAGGCCTCCCACGCGGTGGACCGATGACCTGGTGAAGGTCGTGGGAAGCCGATGGATGCGGGCAGCGCAGGACCGGTCGTCGTGGAAATCCTTGGGGGAGGCCTTTGTCCAGCAGTGGACGATTTGTGGCTGATATGATGATATACGTTTATCCGGCGCTCTTACGGTAAAGGAAAACATCGTGAGGAAACCTGCACACGCCTGCGAAGAAACTCGCAAGTTGTGTGTGAAGTCGACCAACGAGTCGAGTGTGTCCTGGTGCTTCACGACCTCGTTCCCCCTCTCCATTTCATCATCGGACGACCAGGTGCGGAGGGTGGTTCCACCCCTTTGTCGTCAATGTTCCACCTTTACACACGAAGCGTTTTGCTTCTTCGTTCATCATGCGAACGGCCAAGGGGTGGAATTCCCTTCCGGCGTCTGTATTCCCCGATTCTTATAATTTAGGAATCTTCAAGACGAGAGTGAATAGGCACTATTTGAGCTTGTGTGTTACTATCTCGGCTGCATCGGCACTTACAATCAGGTGAGGTGCAGCCAAACACACTCAAATTTTTAATTTAAAAAAAACTCGCGTCTTACTGTGAGGATTTCAGATGTGATATTTTGTATCTGACTTTGGCATTGTACGGAACCCTCTCCACGCGAGTTCAACTCGCACTTGGCGGGTTTTTTTTTATGTATGTTCACCGATTACTCTACCAATTGTTGTAGACCGATTTTCAAAAATCTATTTTTATTCGAAAGAGTACACTCCCGATGTGGTGCCATAGTCACCAAGTGAGCATCTGAGGATGGAATCCCAGAGAAATCGGGAGCAACCCTCTAGTTTTATAGACACGTATACTACGTGTTTCATGTGCATATTTTCTAAAGCTATTCAAGTTTGTGCGTATGGTAGTCATCATCCCATGTTGATAATGATGAGCTAATGATGAAAGGTACAACTTCTTAGTTGGAGGATAATTCTTTAAGTATTATTCGTAGATATGTTGGTTAGTATAGACCGGCATTTATATTCTTTCAGGTTATTCAGGTGAACTGATGATGGAAGGTTTGACTCCTTTCATGCTGTTGAGATGTTGGTGGAAGCTACAGGACTCTGTATCGGTTAATGAAACACATGCATTATGATTCCTACTGGCTAGTAGGTGATTGGGTTTAACGTTGTTACAGAAATAGCATTATCTATCACTAAAAATTAAGATAAAAATAAAAATTAAACAAAAAAAATCAAACTGACTACAATAAGAAATTAAATCAAAAGTATGAAATAATATTGTTCCTATATATGAATACACGAAATTAACCAACATAAATGAAATCAAAGGAACAGTCAAGTTCATTAATATATGAGCACTACCAGGGCTTCAAATATAAATGTACGGAAGGGTACATAAATATCTGAGCAGATTCATCAATGAAATATATATACACATATCACCTGTCATATTAATCTGAGCAAGCTTTCAGTAATATCTAAACAACTGAAAAGTAATAAATATCTGTACTAATATTTATAAAAAATATTTATGCAAGTGAGAGTACGTAAATATCTACGAAAGGGTTTTTCAAATATTAGTAAACATGTAGTGGCACAAAAATATCTGTACTAACGAATTACAATTTTATGTGAACAAGTAGAAGTTCATAAATATGTGAATAAACTAAATAAATAAATAAACCATCTGGTTCTCGCAACCTTCTTGTCAAAATAAAACGGATGAAGTGCAATGACACCAATTAGGCTTACCAATTTGAATTCCGTGCCATGCCATCTTTTTGAAAACTTTATCAGTGAATCGTGGAAATTATGAGACGAAGACTTAATAATGCATCGAAGATGTTACGTAAATAACACAAAAAATGTATTTTGTTAGATGTTTTTAATATTTTTTTAATTCACAATTGGTAAGCCCATGGCATCATCTCACCTGATGGTAAGTGACGATGATGCCGAAGATAGAAGCAGGCTTACCAAGATTACCCAACGCAATGGAGAACTGCCTATCTTATCTTCATGCCGGAAAACATCAATGTTTTTAACACTGATGTTTGGCGGCAAGACTTAGATAAGATTAACCGCCTCCGTGGCGTAATGGTTAGTCCATTCGCTTCACACCAGGAGTTGTCCCCACCGGGAATCGAACCCGCGAACTCCTGGTGAGAAGCAAATGGACTAACCATTACGCCATGGAGGCCGTTAAAACAAGTCAAATTTAATATAAATTTAGGCATTAAAATAAAAACGAATGTGTTCTCAGTAGGTACTAGCTGTGCCTGCGACTTTGTCCGCGTGGAGGTTTTGAATTTTCCCACGGGTACTCTTGAATTTTCCGGGATAAAAAGTATCGTATATGTTAACCCGGGCTTTAAGGAACCACCATACAAAATTTCATCAAAATCTGCCTGGTAGTTTTTGCATGATGTGCGAACATACAGACAGACAAAAATTCCAAAAGTTGTTTTATTGGCCTCTATATTGTTAGTAATGTCCAACACAGTTATTATTTTCCAAAAATATTTCATGTACAGACACGGCGGCCCCGTTACAGTTTTATTATACAAGGTGTCCAGTAAATAGGTACAAACTGAAACTGGGGATAGATTAAGTCATATAGGTCATATTATGACCTATCCGAATTTAAAAAATTATGTCTAGTAAAACTTCAACCATTTCCGAGATATGGCGGGTTTTTTGAAATTTTGTAAATCACTACTTTTAGTCTTAGGGCTTACGGCGATCTGGTCATCGGAAGCTGCACCTGCGGCGGATTACAAGCCGCTTTGCACAGTGATACTAGGGACCAATATGAATGATTTCATTCGAGTAAATGAAAATTTCATCCACTGGAATTCAAGATGGCGGACCTTTTCCAAAATGGCGGCGGCATAATTTTAAAATAATTATAGTGTCAAAACGGCTGCACCGATTTTTGTGATTGGCGTGTCAATTGATTTGTATTGAAAAGCTCTTATCAAAAAAAAATACCATTTCATAAATAAAAGATGGCGGCCGAAGATTACCAAAATTGTGTAAAATTTCAATTGTTTTTTTTCGTTCTATTGAAAATAATAACGAAATATTCTATGATATGGTTACATAGTTTTTAATTTAAATAAAACCTGATAATATTATCTACAAAATAAAATAAAATGTTTGAAAATCCGACAAATAGTTTTTGAATTATACGCATTACAAAAGAAACGCGTGGTTTTGAAAGCCTTCATGTCACGTGATGTGATGCATCGTAAAATCAAAATGAGAGCACTGATTTCAGTTTTTTTCATTACAGATGATTTGTATTTAATCCTGTATTATATGGCGTCTCTGTGAAAACGGGCTAAGTGCGAGTTGGACTCGCGCATAAAGGGTTTCGTACCACTACACACATAATTGTTTATTTGTTTTAATCACAAGTGTCACAACTTACTAAAATGTCATTCTGAATCAACAGTTTCAGTTATATGTTTTTTATGTAGTTATGACTATGTTTCTTTTATTACCTATGTAGAAATCTCAAATCCTACCTGGTTTAGTTTTAGGGGATATTATATTAGGCCCTCGTAACAAAAACACAACTTTGATGGCACCCTTTTCTTTATTTTTAGACGTAAAGCAGAAATGTACATATGTATGTATGTGTGTATATATATATTTGATATATATATAATTACACTACCTTCCCGCCCAAGATAATAAAAACTTATAATCACTAACCAAACTTAGGTATTTATTATCACTCCTCGTCCGATGTGCTTAAACTGAAAGAAGAGAAAATTCATATGAAATCAGAACAAAATATACCTAATATAATTTATAAATAGTATGTTATATACCTTTAGTTTTTGCATTTGCCTTTGCATATGCTGCATTGCACTGTGCAGGGAAGACCCACCCGCCGACATGTGCAGCGCATTGTTTCGCAACCTTTTTTACAACCGCAATGATCCAAATATGACAACTCACGCCATATCTCCCTGGCTTCAGACCACTGCGGTACCCAGCTATCGTTCAAGGTCTTCCAACCCCAAAAGGATGGCAATGGCACAGAGGCACCATCAAGTGTTAGAGCATTGCCCCATAAGTGGCCCGCTTGATAAACGACACGGAGCGCGTGTTTTTCTAATGCTGCCGCTGTTGGTGGGATGCTGGTTACTGGTTTATTTTTTGTGGCAAACAGTTCCTTGCGTACCAAGTTCACTGATGAATGTGCTGTTTGCGGATCATACAGGTAGCAAGTAAACTATTCCAGCATAGCCATTGTTTCTGCAGAAAGTCTTTGTAATGGCTGCGATATTTCTTTCAAAGCCGGAGTAACTTCAGGATGTGACAACCACGTTTTAAAGCACGACCTTTTTCCTTTTGTGTGGAAGTAAGAAGTAGTGTCACACCCTGTAAAGGCGTGAAAACCACGAAGAGCAGTCGATCTGTCAGGACCCAAAGTTTCAGCAATTTTATGGACTTCGACATAACGGCGTTTATTTGCAGTTCCGGTCAGTAGCCATACCTCTTGCAGGCCGCTCTCAATTGACATTTTATGAAAATATGAGATTAATAACACCAAAACATCTGTATCGGAAGATCTGATCAAAATGCGCGTTATTCCTTGTTCCGCCATATCTTTTACGTGAAGTACAATGCGGCCATCAGCTTGATGGTGCTGCTCTTATACAAATGATTCGGCCAAAGAACTCCAAAACTTTTCAAGAGTATTACTCATCAGATCTCAGGCCTCATGTTCTCCAACTAGTGCAAAAAGTAAAGGCAAAGAGAATAGACCTAGTATGGGATCTCTATCTGCCGAATAGCCTAAAGAGACAAGAACGAGAAGGTAGAGGAGCTGGCATTCGTCGTCAAGTTATTGCTAATAATAGCTTACCTTCTGATTGGTCAGATTTTCTGCGTAATGAAAAAAATAAATCAGAGCTTTTTCAGTTTCTGGGGCAAGCCTTTCTAAATGACTTTGATGGTGCTAATGTGGTGACAAATCTTGATAAGCAATTGACTTCCTCAGACTACACTTGCACCACGATTGCTGGAAAAACAATTGGAACGCATGCGGAAGAAGCTGATGGCCGCATTGTACTTCACGTAAAAGATATGGCGGAACAAGGAATAACGCGCATTTTGATCAGATCTTCCGATACAGATGTTTTGGTGTTATTAATCTCATATTTTCATAAAATGTCAATTGAGAGCGGCCTGCAAGAGGTATGGCTACTGACCGGAACTGCAAATAAACGCCGTTATGTCGAAGTCCATAAAATTGCTGAAACTTTGGGTTCTGACAGATCGACTGCTCTTCGTGGTTTTCACGCCTTTACAGGGTGTGACACTACTTCTTACTTCCACACAAAAGGAAAAAGGTCGTGCTTTAAAACGTGGTTGTCACATCCTGAAGTTACTCCGGCTTTGAAAGAAATATCGCAGCCATTACAAAGACTTTCTGCAGAAACAATGGCTATGCTGGAATAGTTTACTTGCTACCTGTATGATCCGCAAACAGCACATTCATCAGTGAACTTGGTACGCAAGGAACTGTTTGCCACAAAAAATAAACCAGTAACCAGCATCCCACCAACAGCGGCAGCATTAGAAAAACACGCGCTCCGTGTCGTTTATCAAGCGGGCCACTTATGGGGCAATGCTCTAACACTTGATGGTGCCTCTGTGCCATTGCCATCCTTTTGGGGTTGGAAGACCTTGAACGATAGCTGGGTACCGCAGTGGTCTGAAGCCAGGGAGATATGGCGTGAGTTGTCATATTTGGATCATTGCGGTTGTAAAAAAGGTTGCGAAACAATGCGCTGCACATGTCGGCGGGTGGGTCTTCCCTGCACAGTGCAATGCAGCATATGCAAAGGCAAATGCAAAAACTAAAGGTAAATAACATACTATTTATAAATTATATTAGGTATATTTTGTTCTGATTTCATATGAATTTTCTCTTCTTTCAGTTTAAGCACATCGGACGAGGAGTGATAATAAATACCTAAGTTTGGTTAGTGATTATAAGTTTTTATTATCTTGGGCGGGAAGGTAGTGTAATTATATATATATAATATATATCAAATATATATATACACACATACATACATATGTACATTTCTGCTTTACGTCTAAAAATAAAGAAAAGGGGGCCATCAAAGTTGTGTTTTTGTTACGAGGGCCTAATATAATATCCCCTAAAACTAAACCAGGTAGGATTTGAGATTTCTACATAGGTAATAAAAGAAACAGTCATAACTACATAAAAAACATATAACTGAAACTGTTGATTCAGAATGACATTTTAGTAAGTTGTGACACTTGTGATTAAAACAAATAAACAATTATGTGTGTAGTGGTACGAAACCCTTTATGCGCGAGTCCAACTCGCACTTAGCCCGTTTTCACAGAGACGCCATATAATACAGGATTAAATACAAATCATCTGTAATGAAAAAAACTGAAATCAGTGCTCTCATTTTGATTTTACGATGCATCACATCACGTGACATGAAGGCTTTCAAAACCACGCGTTTCTTTTGTAATGCGTATAATTCAAAAACTATTCGTCGGATTTTCAAGCATTTTATTTTATTTTGTAGATAATATTATCAGGTTTTATTTAAATTAAAAACTATGTAACCATATCATAGAATATTTCGTTATTATTTTCAATAGAACGAAAAAAAAACAATTGAAATTTTACACAATTTTGGTAATCTTCGGCCGCCATCTTTTATTTATGAAATGGTATTTTTTTTTATAAGAGCTTTTCAATACAAATCAATTGACACCCCAATCACAAAAATCGGTGCAGCCGTTTTGACACTATAATTATTTTAAAATTATGCCGCCGCCATTTTGGAAAAGGTCCGCCATCTTGAATTCCAGTGGATGAAATTTTCATTTACTCGAATGAAATCATTCATATTGGTCCCTAGTATCACTGTGCAAAGCGGCTTGTAATCCGCCGGCAGTGCAGTTTCATTTTGCTAAGCCCTAAGACTATTTTAGTCAGTTTCAGGGATGCTACAGATGCAAATGCAGATATTTTGAAATACTTTTTTTTTTGCTTTTTGTTACTGTAGAATTAGACTATCAAAATCATTGCAAAATTTTTTGTAAGAAGCTACCAGTTCTCCGTAATAAAATAAAAATATTTTAATTTTTACCCATTAAAACTGCAACGTCCCAGATTTGGTAGCTTATGCTGTAAAATAAATGCACTACGCTAGTCCGGACCATTGCTTCAAAAAATTTTACATTTTGTGCAGATTCCGAAATGGTATAACACTTATCATTTTTCCTAAAACAGAAAAAGATGTAGCAATTTGGTTTCAAAACGACATGAAAAGTAGTAAATTATCAATTAAAAAATGGTTTCTAATCGAAATTTTATCCTATCTACTTATTAGTTATTACAAAATGGGTTCGTTTCCATTTTTTAAATGATAAGCTATTCTATTCTTGAAGTTAAGTCATATCCTATGAATTGATAAACCACCAAATATTAAGGTATTTTTGAGTTTACTTCGAAGATGTAAATTTATACATACAGGATGTCCAGTAACCGTCCAGATTAACCGCCTCCGTAGCTCTGAGGCAAAGTTCACTGGCTTTACACAGGAGGTCGCGGGTTCGATTCCCGGCGGGGTCAATTGTAAGACTCGGTTTGGTTGGGGGTAGGGCATTTTCTAAGCCCGCCTGGCTTGCTACCACCATCTTATCTAAGTCTTGCCGCCAAATATCAATGTTGATATCATTGGTGTGTTCCGGCATGAAGATAAGATAGCCAGTTCCCCATTGCGTTGGGGAATCTTGGTAAGCCCGCTTCCATCTTCGGCAACATCGTCACTTACCACCAGGTGAGATGTTGTCACGGGTTTACCAATTGTGAATAAAAAAAATAAAAAAAAAGATTGATGAATCTGCTCAGATATTTAAGTACCCTTCCATGTACATTTATATTTGAAGCCATGGTTATGCTCATATATTAATGAACTCGACTGTACGTATACCTAAATTAGGGGCCCAAATTTTTTTTGAGTTCGGTGATTTGATAGGTAAGTAGCTGCGTGCTGCTGCCGACCTCAAAAAAAATTTTAGGACCCTTATTTGATTCGTACATTTCGTGTATTTTCATATAATAATATAAAAATATTATTTCTTACTTTTGAGTGAATTTCTTTTTAAAGTCGCGTTTTAGTTTTTTCAAACTTTTATTTTTTTTAGTACCTTTATAATATCCTAACTAGCTGCTGCCCACAGCTTCGCCCGCGCAGATCCCGTTTTTTGCTGGGAATTTCCCGAAATCCTTTCTAAGCGGTTGCCCACGTCTTCATTCCAAATTTCAGCGAAATCCATTCAGTGGTTTCGGCTGTGCGTTGATATACCAGTCAGTCACATTTTCCTTTTGTATACAGGGTGTCCCTGGAAGTATGGATCAAACGAAACAGGGTGTTATAAAAAATCATTTCCTAACATTTTCTCTAAGGAAGCCCCCCTCCATCTCAAAAGGGTAAAAAGTTACAGCGGTTTTTTTGAATTTTTAATAAATTGCTTACTACGCACACAAAAAAATCCATATAAAAATTATTTCATAAGATACCTTGTAATTTTTTTTTTGCGTGGCTAGGTGAAGGACAGATCTTGCTGATATAATTACTTTTCGTGACCTAGGTATTGTGTAAAAATAAAAATGTTAAAGTAAAAACTTTTTTGTTTGTTAAAAAAATAAAAATCTTCAATTTTGAACGCTTCTAGCTGAAAAAAAGTGTACTACGGTAAAGTGGTCCGCTACTGTAAAAAGTTTCTCATTTTATGCAAATTAAAATGAGGTAAGAATGTTCCGGTTATTCGCCAAAACTTGAGAGATATGACTTTTTTTTCTAATCGAACCCTAATTCCGAGAACGCAACTAGCGTGGAACAAAAAAACTGATTGAGCCGGGTTATAAACAAAAGGTGGTGAGATCCGCATTCCAATGCTTGTCACTCAGCCAGAATGACCCAGGTATACAGTATTGTGCATCGCATTGTTCAAAGAACGTCGGACACTGGTACCTGGATTGTCACGTAAAAGTTGCAAAATGATATCTTCAGCTTCTAAATTAATCATTCGAGGTCTACCTGATCTCTCACCCGGGGTCCGGTTTTCTCGATAGGCATCATGCACTCGTTGAAATACCCTGTAGTCGGGGTAATGCGCTCGGTTCGGAAACCGTGCACGATAAACTCTGGCTGCTTCCCGGGACCTTCCGTTACACAGTCCGTACACGAAATGCATGTCTGCATACTCAGCTCTAATAAAGGTACTCATTTTACTTTACAACAATCCGACCGTGAGCACAATCAAAATCCAAGTTCCGAATTCCAGGCACAATTAAAGAACGCAAAATGAGAGATAACACGACCGTAATCACAGAGCAATAGCTAGCAACTGACTAACTAACTAAATTGCGAATTATACCTGGGTCATTCTGGCTGAGTGACAAGCATTGGAATGCGGATCGCACCACCTTTTGTTTATAACCCGGCTCAATCAGTTTTTTTGTTCCACGCTAGTTGTGTTCTCGGAATTAGGGTTCGATTAGAAAAAAAAGTCATATCTCTCAAGTTTTGGCGAATAACCGGAACATTCTTACCTCATTTTAATTTGCATAAAATGAGAAACTTTTTACAGTAGCGGACCACTTTACCGTAGTACACTTTTTTTCAGCTAGAAGCGTTCAAAATTGAAGATTTTTATTTTTTTAACAAACAAAAAAGTTTTTACTTTAACATTTTTATTTTTACACAATACCTAGGTCACGAAAAGTAATTATATCAGCAAGATCTGTCCTTCACCCAGCCACGCAAAAAAAAAATTACAAGGTATCTTATGAAATAATTTTTATATGGATTTTTTTGTGTGCGTAGTAAGCAATTTATTAAAAATTCAAAAAAACCGCTGTAACTTTTTACCCTTTTGAGATGGAGGGGGGCTTCTTTAGAGAAAATGTTAGGAAATGATTTTTTATAACACCCTGTTTCGTTTGATCCATACTTCCAGGGACACCCTGTATACATACAGAGATTATAAGATTAGTCATAAGTTCATAACCGTACAAAAGCGAAAAAAAAACGGTAATCAGATAAACGTATTCAATAAAGGATTTACAAACAAACAAACGTATTACAATAGTAAAAATGTTTTATTTATGTCAGTATAATTTTCGCGAGTAGAAATTCAGATTTATAATAGTAATTTATGGTTTTTATTTATGTTTATTCTCGGGAGGAAAAACGTAGAATTTATTTAACAATGATGACATTACTTAATTATATCATTTCTCATCTTTTGGTTCGTTTTCTTTGTATCAAATAACGATATAATTAAAAATAGTTACATGGTTTATTAGTTACCTTTTAATTTTTAGAAAATAACAAAATAATAATATTTCTATATTAATATCTCGTCAAAATTCAAAATTCAAAACAATTTATTTCAAAATTTAATTATGTACATTGTTTACACACACTTTTAAATAGTCAAAACAAAAAAAAAATTGTATATTACAAATAATGTCATGATTCAGATTACAGTCTCAGGTCTAAACTATTATAGTAATACTTTAGTGACAGTAATAATAAGACTAGTTAATTCCCTATTACAAAGCTTCTGTAGGTACAGTCAACATCAAAAATATCTGATGAAATATAATCCCAAAATCTATATATATAAAAGAAAGTCGTGTTAGTTACACCATTTATAACTCAAGAACGGCTGAACCAATTTTTATGATTTTTGTGTTTTTGCATTTGTCTTCGTCGGGAATAGGATAATAAGTATTAAAAATATGATATTCATTCATCAATAAAAAAAGTCAAAAAATAATTGGTTTTAGGGTAGGGTAGTGTAGTGTAGTGTATTAGGTGTAGTGTAGTTAGGGTAGGGTAGGGTAGGGTAGGGTAGTATAGGGTAGTGTAGTGTAGGGTAGGGTAGTGTAGTGTAGTGTAGGGTAGGGTAGTGTAGTGTATGTAGGGTAGAGTAAGGTACGGTAGGGTATAGTAGTTTAGGGTAGGGTAGTGTAGGGTAGGGTAGTGTAGGGTGGTGTAGTGTAGGGTAGTGTAGGGTAGGGTAGTGTAGGGTGGTGTAGTGTAGGGTAGTGTAAGGTGGAACGAAGTTCGCCGGGACAGCTAGTAATGCATAAATAAAAAATCGACATTTTGAAATGTGTCTAATACAAATTTTATGTGGGGTCATTTTGTTTTGCAATTTGGTTTTTACGACCATTGTATAAAAGGCAACGCAGTGAGAGCGTGGCATCGAGTTTTCCGGTTCCCTCGTGAACTATGCATTTTCTAGGATGATTTTATATTGCTCTACATCCTTGTTACAGTTTTGTTATATTTTAGCAAAATGGGTTCAGAATTTTAAGAATGAAGGTGTATGAAATAGACAGACAGACAGGCACACTTTTATAATACACTCGACAGCAAAGAAAACGGGTCGGTAATAAAAACCTCAATAACTTCCAAAATATTGTAACTAGCCTAATATATTATATACGGTGACAATTTTATAATGCTTGTATAAGAAAAAAGTTCAAGATGATAAAGTTTATTTTGAATAAAAGTAGGTTACTTAAAGTGGAAATTTTTCACTTATTTTGAAAAATGTGCTACGGTGTCAAATGTACAATTTTCACACATTTCAGTATATTGTATTACCACCACGAGCTATTAAAACAGCTGTTATACGGTTTGGCATGCTTTCCATCCACCTGATTTCTGAGCCGATGCTGAGGAATATTCTCTCATTCCTCTATTAGTGCTTCTTTCGTCCACACTACGTCGTCCCAGTTCATCCCAGGCAAGCTCGAAGGGGTTGAAGTCTGGGCTGCGTACTGGCCACTCCATGCGTGTGATAGCGACATCATCAAGGTAGTCAAGAGCTGTACGGGGACAAGCGTTATCTTGCATAAAGATGGCGTTCTCGGTCCATGTTTACTAAAAATGGACCAACATACTTATTTAAAATTTTATTCAGTAAAGCTTTCTCTTTGCAGTTAAAGTTCCATTTTCGATCACCACTAGCTCGTGTAGTATCGAGCCTCCGCCGGATGATACTTTTTCTTCAATGCAAACTTAGTTATAGCGTTCCCCTGGTCTCCTGTAGACTCTGACTCTCATCATGCTTGTATAGCATGAATCTCGACTCGTCCAAAAATATCTGTTGACCAGTCATCTTGAGTCCAATTCATGTGTTCTCTAGCGTAACTCTCGATGCTGCCTTTCGAGTTTGGGACCATTGGCGGGTCTAAATGGCTTCAAGTTTGCTTCAGCAAGACGCAGCCTTACCGCACACGTGCTCGGTTTGCTCCCTCCAGCACGTAGATGGTGATTTTTGACTTCAAGAGCCGTTTGAAATCGATTTCTCAATATTGTAGACACCATATATCGATCCTCCCGCGCTGTCGTGCACCTTGTTCGGCCTGTTCCTGGTCTGCGAATATTGGATCCAGTCTTTTCAAATTGCTGGAGCACTCTTTGAACGGTTGATAGCGACACACCAACAGCTCTCGCTGTATAACTAAATCTAAATAATCTAAATATATAAAATAAAAATAAAAAATAACACTGATTGCGCCCTTCTTCAAGCATTGTCAGGATTCTGGTACACTCTTCAGGGCTTAATGACATGTTTTTAAGTGAATTTGATCATAATAATGAATTTCTGCACAAGAAATGCCCCATTTATATGACAGAACAGAAACAACAGTAAAACAAATGGTTACAAATTTGATGTAAAAATTTTGAGAATCGTCTTTTTTTATTTATGGTTTTAATACAATCACCAAAAAAATAAATAAAAAGGTTTTACTCCGTCATTTATTCGTAATGAAATTAAATTTAAATTTACTTTTTATTTTGAAAGGGTTGCTCCATTATTTTTTTTACCCAAACCTACAACCGACCCGTTTTCTTTGCGACGCAGTGTATTATCAAGAAAGATTAGACTACTACAACCTCAATCTTGAAGTCCATTTAAAATCCGATAATTCCATCAATGAAAAAAACCACTTTTGTGCCTCATGCAGGCCAGGCATAATTAAATGGCACGACAATCTGGTAGCATTGATCGATTTGCTACTAGCAGATGAATGAAGTAATTGCAGTTTATTTAAAAAGCCGTAACTCCACACCTCTCAACAACAACGATACCTATTCATTAACACGCTTTTATTAGCTTCACTTGTAACTATGTAAGAAAATCTTGGAATCTTAATTTGACCCACTTGCCGGTCTTCGATTAGGATGAAATTTTGCACACGCTCCGAGTTCTGATGACAATACATGACTAGCTAAGAAACGTCATTACAAATCCAATATGGCGGCCTCCCCAAGTTGGCGGACTGGCTGTTTGAAATCCACCCCCATAATATGGGTATCAAATGAAAAGGTTTGCTGTCAGGAATACGAAAAAAATAGTCACGTGACTTAAATCCAATATGGCGGAAAATCGTGTTTTTTAGTTTTTTAAACTAATTTAAAGTTATTTAAAACAAGACTTCAACAAGAGCACTAGAAAAATATTTTTCTTCTTATTCAGTTCGGAATTCTTAGCGTGAGTACAACTCACACTTGGCCGGATTTTCTTATTTTTTGTTTTACTTTAGAATTATTTCTGTAGTAACTGTAACACCAAGTTTCACGCTTGTATGTTTTACCATTTTCACGATATAGTAAAATATTACTCTTTAAAACAAACACGTTTCTTATATGGGGACCTCCCTTAATTTTAAGGGTTCCGTACCAGGTAACGGGATCCTATTACTAAACCTAGTTTGTCCATCCGTCCGACTTTTAAAAGGCTGTATCTTTCGAACCGTGATAGAGCCGGCTGAAATATTCAAAGAATTAAAAGGCTGTAATCTTTGGAACCGTAATAGAGCCGGCTGAAATATTCAAAAAATATGTGTTATTAGGGGAATTTACTAACAAATAATAAAAAACTACAAAAAGTACAAGGGGGTCCCCAAACAATAAGCGTGTTGTTTTAAAAGTTTTTTTTTTAATTCTCTCTCGTTAAAACAGTAAGTACTTAATGCATACAAGCGTGAAACTTGGTGTGATTACAGTACTAATTTTAAAGTAAAACAATAAATAATAAAAGCCGGCCAAGTGTGAGTCGTACTCGGGCTAGAAGATCAAAGTGAAATATTTTTTTTGTCGCACGGATCGATGTCTTGTTTAAATAAAATGAATGTGATCATTTTTATATTGTGTGGAGAGGTTTGGTGGTACGTAACCCTCCGTGCGCGAGTCCGACTCGCACTTGACCGTTTTCATTAACTTTTTTTAAATATTTATTATTTGTTAGTTAATTATTCGTATTAAATAACACATACTCTGTGAAAATTTCAGCCGGCTAGGCTAACTATTACGGTATAAAAGATACAGCCTTTTCAAAAGTCGGACAAAGGACAGGACATATAGACAGCGTAGGCTATGTAATAGGATATGGAACACTAAAAAACCTTAAAATTTTATTTCTATTTGTAGAATATTATGACATGACATTCAGGCCTCGTGTTCACAGCCTCGAAGCTATGCAATGGGCTGGCCAACAGGGGTGCTTACCAGCGCTATTTTCGAGCAATCAAGCGCAGCAAAGGTGTTAATAAAGTACTGCCGTCGTGAATAAAAAATCTAATTTATCCAAAACGAATTCTGTATCACTAAACCTCATCCAAAAATAAAACTCTTATAATGTAAATAAATCACTACTTAACGGGATTAAAAAATACACCGCAATAACGCTACAGAAATACAGTAAGTATACACCCATTATAGGTATTGCATTGCACAATAGTAGTCTTATAGGCTTTTGTCCAGCAGTGGCCGTCTTTCGGCTGATATGATGATGATAGAGTCTATGGTTACGTTATGGATACCCATTCTACATATTTAGGTCGATGTTACATAATGAAACTTTTATTGTTGGATAGCCTTTAAAAAGTATAAAATATAAACAAGGACATCAAACTATTATTAATATGATATTTCTTCGATATGAATTCTGAGTAGCTACTGGCTGGATTGCCATTTGACGGTACAACAAAAATGAAAAAAGCAAAATCTGGAAAATAGCTCTCGATTTTAATGGAACTTTGTGAATAACTAGGACTTAATAAGGCCTGTGTGAAGTCAACCAATCTGCACTGGGCCCGCGTGGTCGACTAAGGCCCGATCGCCCTAATTCAGCGTAGGCTCGAGCCCCTTGGTGGAGACGTATATGAGCTGATATGATGATGATAAAGGCCTACTGCACTAAATAGGTAATTTATTATTCCAGGAAAAATCGGTGTAAGGTGCATCCCATACAAACCCAAATAATTTGTAAATTCTTCAGCAAGTCTAATAGCCCCTCGGTGGAGACGTATATGTGATGATGATAAAGGCCTACTGCACTGAATAGGTAGTTGATTATTCCAGGAAAAATCGGTGCAAGGTGCATCCCATACAAACCCAAATAATTTGTAAATTCTTCAGCAAGTCTAATAGCCCCTCGGTGGAGACGTATATGTGATGATGATAAAGGCCTACTGCACTGAATAGGTAGTTGATTATTCCAGGAAAAATCGGTGTAAGGTGCATCCCATACAAACCCAAATAATTTGTAAATTCTTCAGCAAGTCTAATAGCCCCTCGTTGGAGACGTATATGTGATGATGATAAAGGCCTACTGCACTGAATATGTAGTTAATTATTCCAGGAAAAATCGGTGTAAAGGTACATCCCATACAAATGTAATTTGTAAATTCTTCAGCAAGTCTGATATGCCTAACTTTATTATTTAGTACTAAGTAAGTCTAAGAGATGTTTATAGTTGACTTTTTTATGCCACGACAAAGGTGAAGGCTTCGCGAGAAAGTATGCACTGATGGCTGTACAATTTATTTTGGCGTACCTCTATTACTACGTGTTTTATTCTAAAGATCATAATTTTACCTGGACTAAAAGAGGAATGATGAAAGTTTTCTGTTAAGTTTCTAACTTGGATGTGAACCAAATCAAATCATGGGATGCATGCATTACCAATTTTAATACCTACACCTGTGTAAAGATGGCGCCACATTTTGATTTCTATGCATCTCAACAATAAGCCTTTTCATAATACATTAGAAAAAAAAATTGGCTTTAATGTTACGCGATTATTTATTACCATAGCATTGTCAATTACGCTTGAAAGTTATTGTAGTATATCTCTTTGTAATACAAAAAGTTATAATTAATTTTGTATCTAATGCTTAAATGTATAGTAACTTAAATTACACTTTTAAGTTATTATATTGTTTCTCTTCTTATAAAATAAGTTAGGCCAGTTTTCACGACTGGGAATAAGCCATTTTGTGGGGAGCAAAATCCAAATCTTACCCTTAGCTAAGGCACTGTGTGTACCTCGTTATAGTAGAAACTAGTTACGTTGTAAGACAGAAAACAGTGCCTTATTGAAGACGTTATAAGCCAGATAACAACTTCAATACACTGCCCAATTGTTCCTCCAGTGGCAGTCTTTCTACACCATTCTCTATTACTAGATCCCATTCATTGTAGTCATCCAAGTCGCATTCCGACTGTGCGTTGTCCACGCCATCTTGGAAACAGAAGCCTCTCTTCAACCGGGTCTCATCGTCAGCTGTGATCCGGATGGTTCTTGTTAACTCTGGATATGTCTCTTTGAACCATCGAATATCAGTTTTTCGTCTTATATCACTTACAATCCATATTTGTTTGGCGGAAGCTAAAATTATGTTAATTGTGTTATTATTTATTTCTATTATATTATTTTTATAGGTAACTATCTCTAATATACATTAATTTTTAAAATTTTAAATAAAGACATTACATTTTAATCTATTCTGAAATACAAATAAAGGTAGTTCCTTTTATTTGATATTTGGTATCATAATTTATTTTGAGACTTAAATTTTTGGGGGTATTTTAATTAATTGAGCGGGTACATTGGGAGGTATAATAATTAGTAATTACATGGGTTGTAAGATATTTATCAGATGGTTAAAAATGAAAGGTGATAGTTTAACTACCTATAATGGCGATATTTCTCCACCTATTTAAACCATTGATACTTAGCTCATTTCTAAAGACCTATTCTATATTATTATAAAAGAAAATGAGTCTATTCACAAAATCTTTTCTCATACAAACTGAAAATTACTTCTTCCTGAAAATGGATGGGCTGATTCTGATGAAACTTTATACACATAAGCAAGTCACAAAATTCTAGTTTTTGGACAGATTTTTTCGATACATAAAGTATTTAATAAAGATTAGCGAATTTTAAGATTATTATGAAAACTTTAAATCACTATTATTAAGTGAAAATCACTATTATTGAGGAAACCTGCACATGCCTGTGAAGAAACTCGAAGGTTGTGTGTGAAGTCGACCAACCCGCACTAGGGCCCAGTGGTCGACTAAGGCCGGATCGCCCTAATTCAGGGTAGGCTCGAGCCCCTCGGTGGGGACGATTATGAGTTGATATGATGATACTTTATTTTAAAAAAGATTAGCAAATTTTAAGATTACTATGAAAACTTTAAATCACTATTATTAAGTGACAACGCTATTTTTTTGAAAATGTAATCTATCCTCAAACTAGAATTTCGTGACTTACTTATGTATATAAAGTTTCATTAGAATAAACCCATCCATTTTCAAGAAGTAGTAATTTTAAATTTGCATAGTAAACAATTTTGTAAATGTGCTCTTAATACCAAATCACAATATCGTAATGGCTAATATGTGTCAGGGGCCAAAATCTACTTGGAGTGGCTATGCCAAATTCATTTATTTCTCATCTACAACATATTTTTATGATGGATTGTACCATGACAAAATAAGTTAATTGATAAGATAGCCTGTTCCCCATGGCGGGCGTTCGGAAATCTTGATAAGCCCGTTTACACCTTCGGCATCAGGTGAGATGATGCCAAAGACATTACTAATTGTAGATAAAAAAGTAACTTTACCGTTTTGACATGCGATTCTGCAGAAGTACCCGTAATCTTGGTCGCGCATCTCCTCACTCCATTTAATCATGTCCAATCTGTACTGCTCCTTGTATTCACTGTCGCTCAGCAGTTCACTCAAATTTAAATTCTTCTCTTTGGCCCAGTGGCTCTTTATTGGCTGCGAAATCTTGATAACTTCGCATTGTTGATCTCCTAGTCTAAAATTTTGATTCATTTTTATTAAAGTATGTACTTTAATAAATATAAAGGCAATTTATCTAAATACCTACTAAGAATTTATCAAGCAATAATAATTATTAATGCAACAAGACAAAATAAATTGTACAGGTACATTCTCGGGAAAATGTTTAATGTCAGTTACTTCTACCTTGAGAAATCAATAAATAATAAGGTGTGGATATTTTAAGATTGCCATTTTTTACTTTCGAGCAACGAAGGAATGAAGAGGTATTGTGATGGCAAAAAAGTCAAAGTTGAGATTTTGATGGGGATCAATTATTATTGTCTTACACTAACAGAGTCAAAAAAATAAGAATGTGTGGGTGTTTGTCTGTATGTCCGTCCGGTGCTCTTGTTCCCAAACTACTAGACAGATTTGGGTGAAATTTGGGTTACGGCAATAACATTTTTATATCTCCAGGCTTTTTTTCAAATTTCTCCTATCTCGATTTTTTAGAATTAAATTAGAACTTAATTAAGTAATTAAAATCACTTATTTATTTTTTACACAAAAACAGCTCTAATGATTTCGATGAAACTTGGTATGTTACAATAACTGTATATGGCCTACAGTACGCGGTAGTTCATTGTTTCAAGAAAAATCGGAATAAATTACCTCCCATACAAATCCAGGTTGTTTGTTACTTTTCCTCAAAACGATTTTCATTAAATAAGTAGGACTTAATAAGACCTACTGCACTGGGTAAGTACCCAGTTGTCAATGCAGTCATTATTCCAGGAAAATCTGAGTAAGGTACCTCCCATACAAACCCAACTCGAATGAACTCATTACAGTATACATACATTAATCATTATACATATTAAAAAAACTTGAAAAATTAATAGAGCAAAAAAACAGAGAGAACATTAGAAAAAAAATAAGAATCAAACAAATAACAACAAAATAATTTAAATAAACAAGTTTACACTAGTGTGATGTAGTGCAAATGGTCCATAGCTCAGTAAATAGCTTTGCCCGTGTAGGATCAAAACACTGATTTTCTACCACGACTCAAGGGTAGACTGAAAATGTTTTATGAAAAAATTTAAATTGAACCAATATGGTGCAAAAACAAGAAGAGAAAATCGAGGATGAATGGCGACGAAACTGTGTATGGCTGTGTAAAAAGTAGGAAGGGTGAGTGCAGATTCAAGTAGATAGATCAGAGGTGTGTGTGTGTGTGTAGTGTGTGAGTGAGTGTGTGTGTGGGTGTGTAGGAAGTAAGAAGGGTGAGTTCAGATTCAAGTAGGTCAGTATTCTATATATGTGTATGTATGGATTGTATTTAAGGTTTAGCAGATTCCTAGATTCCACACAGCAAAATTTCCGTCCATTCGAAACTTTTTGGACGTAACGACGAACGAGTCAGCAAAATCCACTGCTGAGTAACTCAGGGGATACCTATCTTTTCTTTCTCAATGAGATAGTTTTTATAATGTTTCTTGAATATGAGTTAGGATGTAAGTATCAGTGGTGGGGAATTTTGTTCCAATATTTAGTGGATAGCTAGTGGGAACTGCCGGTGATGGCTGTGGTTTTGTGTGGATGTGCTTCCAGCAGACACTTGGAAGATCTTGTACCATATTTTTTGTGAAAAGAAAATAACTTGAGTTTTAGGTAAAGATAGTCCGGTTTTTTAATTTATATGACAAAAAAACAGCCCTGCGAGGTGAAGGTGCCTCCTTAATGTCATATTCAACATCAAATCATTGATATACGGCGTGATATGACTTCTAGGTAAAATATTGTAACAGAAACGATACCAGGCGTTGTACTAGCCATCAAGCTTTTTGTAGACGTTACGGGCCGTATAAACAAAGTCACTATAATTTAATCTGGTTAACATTAAAGATTCACAGAGTGTAATTCATACCATTTCGCTCAGAAGGTTATGTACCTTGTTGTAAACGATAAAAACATGATCAAACTAACCTTAAAATGGGATTTTCAAAATGAAATTGGCTATCAAATAGAATTCCTAAATTTCTTGTTTCATTAACAAACTGAATATTTAACCCAGAAACATTTAATCAAGCATACTAGATAAAATACTAGTGACTTGTTTTTTGGAACCTAGTATCATAAATTTTGATTTATCTGGATTGAGTAGCAAGCTATTTCATTTGGAGCAAGCAACAATCCTTTTTAGGTCTTAATTCTTATTTTCAACAGCAAAACAGAAATTTTGTGGCTTAGCAGATATGTAAGTTGTATATCATCCATGTATAAATTAGAACTTACAATGATGACTTCCCTTCGTTATATCAGCTGTATATATGTCACCGGAAAATAACAAGACTCGTAAGTTGATCAATTTTCAAGGTAGTTGATCAACTCCCGGAAAATAATAAACAGCAGTTAAAATGTATTATTTAACGTATGTATTTTAGTAAATTGATTAATTTACGGCGCCTTGTCGTAAGATCATCCGACGAAGGCGAGGTGTACGTTGATTGGTTAAACGACTCACGTGCTTGCTTTTACACTGCTCCCCGCCCGCCACCTTCACCCGCCGTTGCCGGTCTAAACGTAAACAAACCGAACTCGTCCGTACTTGTTTTTATTTATTTACAGTAGTGAAACCTTAGTAAAACTAGCAATTGTTGTTTTGTTTCGTAATATTTCCCATTATACCGTGTCAGTTTATTCAAGAGAATAAACACTAGCCAAATGCTTATAAAATGCCCTCGACCAATCAGAGAACAGTGTATTATGTGACGGGTAATAGTATACCGTTAAATAGTACACTGAGCAACGATTGGCCCGTTAGTGGATGATTTTACTTGTGGCACAATCGTAAATTATTAAATTACTGCCAGGTACTGTAAGTTGACCAATTAGCTAAAATGCACTGCGTTAAATAATACATTTCTACTAACATTTGTTATTTTTCGTCAGTTAATCAACTAACTAGAAAATTGATCAACTTACGATTCTTGCTATTTATCGGTGACATATATATATGATGAAAAGTAAGCGGCCAAAAATTGATCACTGCGGGACTCCACATTCCAATGGTATTGAATCAGATATTACAAATGTACCATTTTCTTTAAACAATTTTACTGACTGAGAGCAACCAATAAGATAACTGTCAAATCACTCTATCAATTTTTGGTCTAAACTACGCTAACTTAGAAAGTAGCAACAGTACATTTATTGTTTCAAAGGTGCGGGAAAAGTCCAATAAAGTAAGAACTGAACCACTACCAGTCTTGTTCTGTAAGGATGTCATTTACAACATCAGCCAAAGCTGTTAGAGTACCCATACCCTTCCGGAAACCCGACTGAGTTATAGGTAATAAGTTGATATCTCCCAAAAAACTGCAGAGTTGTGAGTATACTACCTTTTCCAGCACCTTTGAGAGAAACGGTAATATACTAATTCGCCTACGATCTTTTAAATCAGCTGGGTTATCAACCTTCGGGATTGGAGTGATTAATGCAGATTTCCACACATTAGGTACAATTCCCACTACAATAGATGAATTTATTAAATTAGTAATAAGCGGTAAACTTTGTGTTAGTCTAAGCAATATGATTTCTTTACCAATACCATCCACACCAATAGCATTGGTGGAAATAGACAGAATATGCTTAGCTATCTCAGTTTCTTCAACAGGTTTTACTCAAATGAGACATTTCCAGAATGGTAATATTCAAAGAAAGCCAATTCTGCGTCCTCACCAGGTATATTAAGGAAGTGATCATAATAGCTTCATTATTTGCAACTAAACAAGAGTTATAATGTGTATTGTAGTTTTTTATGCCCGTCTACGACAGACGGTGAACGCTTCGCGAGAGAAAATGCACAGCACAGCGTGGCTGTACAATTTATTTTAGTTGACAGAACAAATAGCAATTCGGTAATTAGGTACTATTACCTACTAATACATGAGGTATTTAATAGAGTAAGTACTTACAATTTCATCAAATGATCAGTCAAGAAATCCTTTCCGCACTTTCTTTTCCCGCTAAACAGCAAGACTATTTGTGGGGCCATAGGTAGTATTTTAATTTGTTAAAAGTTGACAATATTACATCCCGACTGTAATTTGCCTTCGGAAAGTAGAAGACAGTTAACTGTACTCTCAGGTAAGGAACATAGTAATACTAGTCTATGAACTGTACACCTACTAACTACTTCCATCCTACCTACATCGAACAAATTCGAACAAACAAACTATGCAAGAGAATTACTCAAGGACGCTCAACTGCACTGAGCAGTGAGCACATGAATGACTGACAGTGACATACATGACAGACATGACTCTAAACGTCACTTTGCTGTCAAATGTCACCACCGGTATCTATCATCAAATCCTCAGTGATTTGGTGGATTTGTTGTTACCACTAGATCTGTGGTTGTTACTACATTCTAGTGAACGAGAGGTTGTTGTTTTTTTTAAGTCTCTTAACGTCTCACGGATACAAAAGCCCTTCCGAGAAAATCCCCATTTAATTAACTTTTCAAGTCCCTTGATTTAATCGTAATAGTTAATTCAAGCCTCGCCCCTCGCCCGCGGCGCCATTTTTTATGACAGATTTATTGCCCCAGTAATGTAAACAAACATTATTTGAAAGCCGTACCTTCTATTAACAATCGCTGCGTCGTCATGACGACGAGCCATGGCTCGTCACAAATACAGTCCAATGAACGCAAAAACACGCGTAAGTACTCTTTGCTGAGCAGAATGTCTGAATTTTCGATAAAAATCTATGCAGCCATAGACGTAAATTATATTAATAAAAGCCTGACTACATAAAGAATCGAAGACAAAAACGTTACACAGGATTTTATATCGTATTTATTAACTGGAAGAGCATAAAGTGGCATATGTTTCACTGACCGAAATCGGGCGTTGGGGACTTGACTGGGTCTCTGATATAACCGACCGAAACCGGGCTTTAGAAGTTAATCTTCATTAGTTTCTTGATTTGTAATGCTAGTGGGCATTTTCAGAAAAACGTCTCCCCCTGGTAAAAATGATGGTTTGATTTTAAAGATTGTATTTTTGGTGATTTTTTAGTCTATACGAAATAATGTTTTATTCTACGATAACTAGTCAATTTTATGAGAAAACCTCAATTTTAACCAACAAGGTAGAAAAATGTTGTCACTTTTGTGACAACCAAAAATAATTATTTTTATATAACTTTGTAGGGAAGGACTTAAAAAGATCAATTATTGGATTGTAAAGATGAACATGAATTCTATCAAAAAAGTATAAAATATAGTAACCAAATCAATAAATGTAAATATTAAAGTAATTTCAAGTTCACTTTTGTAACAACTGGTCCCAAAGTAAACGTTACTTTTAGCATAAAATCTTAATTTCGTCTACAAGACGGTAAAATTATATGATTCTACATAGCTAAATAATATTAGAATATAATAAATCAAGTTTGTAGCAGATGCAGGAAGGTGCTGGTAGAGGAGGCGAAAGAAAGAAGAAAGTGTCTTTGGAACAAAAGCGAGAGCTTGCGCGGCGCGGCCAGTTACTTCGGTGTTCCTTTGCACGACTGGGCAGTCGGTGGTTGATAGACGCGATGCAGGCGCAGTGTCTAGAGGGGGATGCGCGGAGGCGCGGGGTAAAAGGGTAAGTAGCCACCTCGCGGTCTCTCGCTGTTTTTAATTGTTTCTTAATTATAAATTTTACATATTTTTCAGTACCCAAGATTAAGGCTTCAAAAAGGTAAGTACTACAATATAATTACTTAATTTAACATACTTATTTATCTAACAGTTTCCTTCACAGGTTCGGCAGCGTGACCGTCGTTGACATTCTCACCCCCAGTGTCGTCTCGACACTCAACTACATGTGAGAGAGAAGCAACGCGTGTACATGGTCGCTTCATCACTCCAGCCTTAGTACGTATATCCACTATCCTGACTCTACCATCATTCCCATTGTACACCTTTTCAATTATTCCTTTGGGCCAGCTGTAACGAGGAGAGGATGGATCCACCACTACGACTAGGTCACCTACACGGAACTGCGTTCCTTCAGCGGTCCACTTTTTCCTAGGCAAGAGAGAAGGCAAGATTTCTTTCATCCATCTCTTCCAAAACATATCAGTCAGCCGCTGGGCGACACGCCACTGCTTTCTTAGGTACAAGTCAGAATCATCGAAGGCTCCAGGGACAGGCAGGTTGGAGGAAGTACCTATCAAGAAATGGTTTGGGGTGAGCGCTTCGTCAGTTCGGGGATCCACAGATACATGGGTCAGCGGGCGGCTGTTTACAATATTCTCCACTTCTAGAAGCAGAGTCGTAAGAACTTCCTCTTTGGGGGTTCTTTCGTTAAGCACTACCTTGAGGGCAGTCTTCACGCTCCTCACTAACCGTTCCCAGGCGCCTCCCATGTGGGGGCTGGCTGGCGATATGAAACTCCACTCCGTACCATTACCGAGGGCCCTTGAAGCGATTTCCTGCTGGTTCAGCTCCGACAATGCTTTGCGCAGCTCGTTAGCTGCTCCTCTCATATTAGTGCCGTTGTCGGAAAAGATGAGTCGCGGCCAGCCACGGCGCGCAGCCATCCTACGTAGCGCCATGATGAGAGAGTCGGTCGTCAAGCTAGACACGACTTCAATATGGATGGCGCGGACTGTCAGACAGGTAAACAATACCCCATACCTTTTAGGTCTTTGCCTAGCCACCGATATCTCAATTGGCCCAAAGAGATCTAACCCACACACCGTAAACGGTCGCTGATGGTGAGTAAGACGACACTCGGGCAGGTCACCAAGACGAGGAGGTCTAGGTACTGCCTTTCTTATGCGTCAGAATAAACATTTTGATGCTACTGTACGAACGGTCGGCCTAAGTTTTAACAGCCAATATTTCTGTCTGAGTTCGTTGACTACTAGCTCGTTACTAGCGTGAGCGGCACGGATATGGTACTCATTTACAATCAGTCGAGCGATGTGGTCTCGGCCGTCTAAAATTACAGGATTTTTCACCTGTGCGGGGACGTCCCGTACGGCTCCAATTCGACCTCCAACGTGCAGCAGCTCGTCGTCGTTGCACAGTACCGGAGTCAGTGCGCGCAGCCTGCTGTCCCGTGATAAAGGTTTGTTCTGCTTAAGCAAAGCGAGCTCACTCGAGAAACTTATTTTTTGCGAGTGTCTTAACAATAGCTGCTCAGCTTTTGTAAGCAGTTCGTTATTTATACAAGTTAATTTACTTTTCCGGCATTTAGCAATAAACAACAACGCAGTAGCGGTACTGCGTAGCAGGCGTTTCCAACTAGAAAACCGAGTAGGGTCCGGTATAGGTAAGTTGTCGCACGGTAGGTCAGTTTTTGTCACGTTATGTACTCGTATTTCTAATACGTCATCATTAAAATTTATTTTATTTTCAGGTTTCTGCAAAGCTGTATACTGGTCGGGGTTACGGAGGAAAGATGGACCAGTAAACCAGTCGCAGTCGCTAGTTAGTTTGTAGTTGTTATCTTTCGTAGCAAGGACAGCGATGTTGAGATTTGTAGGTAAATAATTCCACTCGTCAATTTTACTCAGACTGTCGATCTCTCCCAACCTATGAGAAATAAAGGTCTTATAATTTTTATTTTGGTTTTTAATCCAGTACAAAACTATAGTTGAGTCAGTCCAGTAAAATGTCGCGGATGGAGTTATTCTATGTTCCTTTTTTATCTTTTCAGCTAATCGGCAAGCTATCAACGCTCCCTGCAACTCCAATCTAGGTATGCTAACTTGCTTAATAGGTGCTATGCGGTTCTTACTCGCGATGAATGACACACGCACACTACCATCCCCGTATTGTTTACGCCAATATGCAACAGCTGCGTATGCGCACGGAGAGGCATCGCAAAACACATGTAATTCAAGTATCGGGTCACTCACGCATGCATCCTTCCGTATCTTGTTGTCTCGCTCACACTCATAACCATTAGTTAGATTTTCAGGCTGGAAGTACCATCTTGGAATGCGGATATTATCTACGGACTTTAATTGCATAAACCATTTTCGAAATGACTCAAATAAATCATCAGGTATTTGTTTATCCCATTTTAATTCTATTTTCCAAGTTTTTTGTAATAAAATTTTAGCTATAACCATCAATGGTCCCAGAAAACCATGGACATCGTAAATAGACATGATTATTCGTAGCATTTCGCGCTTGGTCGGCTTTCTTTGTAAGTTTGTTATATCGCCCGGAATCCGTTTAAATGACAAATCAAAGGCAAGTAAATCTGTTGCCGGGAACCACAGTAAACCTAGAGTTCTTTCGTACTGACTAACGTTAAATCTGACGGTTTTGTCATTTAAAATTTCTTTTGGGGCATTTTCGAGTGCAGTCAAACTGTTACTTAACCAATTTCTCATTTGGAACCCTCCCTGGTGGTTAATGTACGAAATATCCTTAATCATTTGTACTGCTGAGGCCTCGTCGGCTAGACTATCTATATAATCGTCCATGTACTGACTTTTTTGAATAGCATTGACAGCTTCCGGTAACGTGTCTCGAAAACGCTCAGTATTTTTGTATTGGTTAATGAATTGGGCTATGTAAGGGGAGCAGTTTTCACCAAAAATTAATGAGTTCATTACGTATTTGTGTACGGTAGGGTCCGACGGGTTTGACCTCCACAAAAACCTTAATGCGTGTTGATCTTGTTCGCGAATTTTTATACGCAAAAACATATCTTGGATATCGGCAATAATACCTACTCTGTTTTCGCGGAATCTCAACATAATGCCTAGCAACGATTACAATATGTCTGGGCCCTGTAAAAGAAAGTCGTTTAACGAATTTCTTTTTTGCCGCTGCGTCGTAAACTAAACGCATTTTTTTTTTATTCGGATTGTCAGCACCGAAGTGCGGCAAGTACCAAACGCGTGAGTCATCATTACTTCGGTTCTCGCTATCAGTCAGCTCACGGGCGTAGTTGTTTGTCAGTAGGTGCTGGACGCGCTCCCTATAACGCGTTGCAAAGTCCTCGTTAATTTTTAATTTTCTCTCCACCGACATAAACCTTTTAAGTGCAGTAGGATAGGAGTTCGGCATTGAAAAATCGTCATTTTTCCATGGCAAACCTACAAACCAATATCCGTCGACCAGCTCGGAGGTATTGTTTAAAATAATAGATGCACGAAGATCGTCAGGGTTCACTCGCGGCTTTGATAAAATGCCTATAGAATCAAGTGTATAAGACTTACGCACGAAATCATGCAACTGCTCGTCAGAGCTGCAGCCAGTGAATGAGTCATACTCAGCTGTTAGCCCGCTGGGCTGCAGGCCGGGTGAGGAAGCGAGAAGGTCACCCGACACAATAGTGAACAGGCTCACAGGTGTGAGCGGGGCGCATGACAAGTCTTTAGAGATAGGGCTATCATCATAACTGTAGATAAAATCACCTACTACATTGTAAATAGATGGAGTGATGAAGCGATCAGCTGATAAAGTATTTATGTTTTTACATACCGATCCGTGCATACACCAACCCAGGGAAGTCTTCGTGAAATATGGATCACATTTTTTGCCAGATAAACACATCAAAGGGGCCAGCAAATGATAATTATCTTGGCCAATAATTAATTCAGGTTTTACATCACGAGAACTTAACTCATAACTAGCACTTACGCGTCCGTACTCGCTAATGTCTATACGTTTAGGTATTATTTGCGGTGCGACATTTAACTCACGCATTTTACACGCACTTAATGAAAATAGCTCGCCATTATTATTACCTATTTCGCACTTGACGAGTTCCACTTTACACTTTAACTCGGCTGAGTCCCAGGCTCTCCGTGCGCGCATAGTAACGCACTCCCCGTGGAGCCCTACAGCATCAGCCAAACTTGACGAAATTAAAGTCACTGTGGACCCGTCGTCCAAAAGCGCGTAGGTACTAATATTACCGTTAGGTCCATGGATATCCACTGGCACTACTTTTAATAACATTTTGTTATCGCGTTCACGTAACGAAGACACGGCGGCTGTCGCGACGGTCTCGTGCTTCTCCTCGTCGCTCGGCGCGCCCATGGTGCCCTCGCCGCTGTTATCTGGTTCCTGCTGCGGGCGGGCTGGCTTAATCCAATGGAGGAGTGAGTGGTGCGGTTGACCGCACGATTCTACCTTGCAATCAGGCGCCGCGCATGATTTATCTCCAAACTGATGTGGTGTTAGGCATTTGTAGCACAGTTTATTTATGCGAACGAAGCGCCATCTATCTTTGCGTAAAGCTCGTTTAAAACATGAGCAATTTTCTAGCAAATGCATTTTGCTTCCCTTACAGAACTTGCATGAAAAATGTCTTTCAGTACTATGTACGTTTAGGTTGATGGCATGGGTACGTCGCTGCTCTTCAGGTTTTCGGCGAAAATCAGTTTGGTTCTGTATGTGGCTTATTCCAGTAGTAGCTGCCTTTGTGGCTTCTTGGTGCAAAAATTCGGCTAGCGTTTCCAATTTCGCTTTACTATTGTCTCGCCACTCGTAGTAGAAGTCAGACCACTTGGCGAGCAGAACCGTGGGGAACTTGGAAAGCACGAGGTTCAGCAGCTCGGGACTGCGGAGGCAATCAGTTTCATTTATGGCGCGGGCAGCTGCTACGTAATTCTTAATTTTTATCGCAAAATTAATAATATCAGTGTGATAAGCTTGAGGTAGGTGTTGTAATTTTTTCATTTGAGTCATGATTTTCATCATTATAGTTTCTGGTCGGCCAAACTTTAGTTCTAGCGTTTCTATAATGCAGTCTGGCGTCGTGCTGCCGATAAGAAGTGAGGCAACAGCTTCTTTCGCTTCGCCCCGTAAACATTTACGCAAGCGCCATACATTTTCAGCTTGACTGTACTTACAGAGCTTGGTTGACTCGTAAAACGCCTCCTTAAACTGCAGCCATTCCAGGGGATCGCCGTAGTACACAGGTAAGTCTTTAGATGTAGCCAATCTTGTCAGGAGCTGCGGTGATTGAAGTTTGGAAGAGCTTGCTGCCAGGTTCATAGCATCACGGAAAACATCAGCTAGTTTTTCGAAATCACTTTTGGCTTTGTTATCGTTGTCACAACTCGATCGCGTCTGCACTGGTGGCAGAAGGGGGCGCTGCGGCGGCGGGGGCTGCACCGCGGAACGTGATGGTGACGGCACGGATAGCTGGGACCGCGCCCGCGACTGCGCCGGCGGAGCCCTACCTTCACTTTTTTCTGGTACACTACCCGCAAGTTTACTTCTTCCGTCTTCGTTCATATCGCATTCGCCCTGCGTTTTACTGAGCCAGTCCTCGACTTTGCTTACAAAAGAAAGAGATGATTTTTCGCCGGTAGCCCTAGATTTATTTTCCAGTTCTGCTAAATCTGCTTCCAGTTTCTTTTCCAGCAGCTGTTTTTGGATGCGTGCCGTTTCCGAGGCCATTTCCAAATCGATTTTGGCTTTTTATTGAGCCATTTCGTATTCAAGCCGTTTTCTTTGGACGGTAGAAGAGGTTCGCACTGACCTTTCAGAGGTCGATTTTTTTGACTTTGGCTGCGAATTTTCTCCTGAATCGCCGGGGAACAACTCTCTCTTCACAACTTCATGATCTTCCGGCAATTGTTGTGCCTTTTGTTCCGCCATTTTGTGCAGCGTGCGTGCTTTTGCACGTTCACTTCGTGTTTGCACTTTGCGCTGCGATGGAGTGCGGGGTAAAGGCATTCCTCGTTTCTCCCAGTTCCTGATCCGGCTCGTAGGACCAATTTGTAGCAGATGCAGGAAGGTGCTGGTAGAGGAGGCGAAAGAAAGAAGAAAGTGTCTTTGGAACAAAAGCGAGAGCTTGCGCGGCGCGGCCAGTTACTTCGGTGTTCCTTTGCACGACTGGGCAGTCGGTGGTTGATAGACGCGATGCAGGCGCAGTGTCTAGAGGGGGATGCGCGGAGGCGCGGGGTAAAAGGGTAAGTAGCCACCTCGCGGTCTCTCGCTGTTTTTAATTGTTTCTTAATTATAAATTTTACATATTTTTCAGTACCCAAGATTAAGGCTTCAAAAAGGTAAGTACTACAATATAATTACTTAATTTAACATACTTATTTATCTAACAGTTTCCTTCACAGGTTCGGCAGCGTGGCCGTCGTTGACAAAGTTATTTTTACACAACAATAATAAAAATTGGAGAAAAAGCCAATTTTCTCCGTCAAATTTTGTGTGACAGTCACAAAAGTGACCGACTTATTTTTGTAAGGCTTGGTTTACATGCTTGCAGATTCTGATAAATTTACTGAGGTATTTTTTCAGTTCTTAAAGTACTATTGTTATTGATGCAGATGAAGTAAAAAAAAAGACAATTGTAATAATGTTAAAGATAGCAATATACTGGTAAGTATTTATCACATTCATTGTACTTAATACAAGTGTTTTTAGGGTTCCATAGGCGACCAAACACTTATAACCCTCATATCTTCAGTCTATCTGTCCGTCCGTCCTGCTGTCCCTTTCTGTCACACCCATAAAAAACCAACAATTTCTAATTAAATTGATTGAAACTTGTTACAGAGGTACCTACTAGAGATTTCTTTTTATACGCCATAAAATAAAGTGAACCCTGATTAATTAATTAAAAAAATTCATTCATTAATGCCTGTCCATACATTGATCACCGAACAAGCTGTTCGAGTCATGTAGTCTCAGCTTTATGGTGTCACCTTTGTAACTTTTTGGGTCACACTAAGTATATGTAACTAGTTTGTCAGAGAATAAATTCAAAAAATGTCAAAAAAGTTTTGTGCTCTAGAGGATATTATAAAATAATAGATTATGTAAATGACAAAGATATATATGTTGGTTCTATATAAAATACCTTTACCTGAGACTGTTATCTGAATGACATTATTTGTAATATACAGTATTTTTTTTTGTTTTGACTATTTAAAAGTGTGTGTAGACACCTATTTGAAATAAATAGTTTTGAATTTTGAATGTGACGCAACAAAATGTCACAAAAGTGACCGTTACATCCTGTAACCAGTCTTACTGAATAAATAATTTTGAGGTAATCGCTAATTATACGTTTGTTAGCGAGTGAAATATGATTTTGTTATTAGATTTTGGTTGCTACAGTAAGCTTTAACATGGCAAAAAGAAAACAGAGTACAAGATAATGTGTCACACACCTGACCGACGAAACCTTGGCGAAAATGGCACAACAAAAACAACACGTCTGATCTTGAAGCGTTTTGACAATACTGTTTTTTTTAATGGTGGTCAGCGAGTTTAGAATATAGTGCTGCCATTTAAAATAATAAAACATGCTTGGTAGACTCCTCATTTAGTGTTTTTTCCCGTCACAAAGGTGACCTGTCCACCTGCGACACGAATTACGATATTTTTGTAAATTGAACCTTTTCGCAATGGAATAAGATAAAAATTCTAAACGTGCCGAGGATAATGGCACTTAAGACTAGTTTCGAATGATACCCAAACCTCAGTATGGCCCAGTATAAAAAGTTTTCACGATCGTATTTTACACCCCCCCCCCCCCCTCCTTAGGGGGGGGAGTCGCTCAGATGAAGGGTTCATAAGTCTTAGCAGACTTGTAATCAAGGGAGGTTTTTTAGTGGGTATGCACTAGGTGAGCCCCACATAACCAACCTAGGACCGGACGTTGGTATGCAGCAATGCATTTTTTAATCCTCCCACCCTCCGAAAAGGGGAACAAAAAAAAAAGTATTTTACACTGGGCAAATTTTGAGTGGGACACGTCACAATTCACCACCTTGGTGTTAAATAATTGTTATAATTTTAATATTCCGCGAAGTTATATTAAAATACCTATACGATTATGTTGAATATAATATTCTTAATGTATTTTTAATCGTTTATTTATTGAGTTTCATTTATACTTAAATACATGTTATAAAAATTCAAACACGCGGGACACGACAAAACGGGGGATGTTTTTCTGAAAATGCCCTAGTGCCGGTGCACTTCAAATCTTCTCTGAAGTTCTTGACAGCATTTGCAGCAGCCTCATTCTGAGGTGGAACACCCAGTTGCTGTAGGGCGTCTATAAAACTGCATCCAGTGCAAGTTGGGTACGTGGGGTTGTTCATGTTAGAGAGAGGAAAAATATATAAAGGATTTTTTCGTATATAAATTATTTACATCAGTAAACCTCCTGAAGTAGGTACATAATATAACATCATCATCATAATTGTATTCATGTATAATATGTTTTTACTAAACCATAGATGAGATACTAGTTACTTGAATAAACACGAGAGATTTGACTAGACTGCTGCCATCTGTAGAAAACTGTGCGAAGCAGAAAACGTTTCATCTGGCTGCCTAACAAACTTGTTCAGCTACTTACTTTGTTTGCACGTGGTAGACGGCGGGGGCTTTACAAGTCATAGTAGTTAACGAGAAACACAATAGATGACACAACTAGGATGTTCTTGTCACCACCGATATTATTAGTGGTGTAAGGTGTAGTATATATGTAAGTAATTACCTAATTAATTTAATTAATTATACACTGAAGTCATGAAACCAGTGATATGTTTAATTTATGCTTTTTGTACTCACAACATGTCACAACTAACAAATGTAGGTACTTCATACATACAACCTACTACAGTTAATGTAACTATTATGATATGAATATGAATTATAATCTAATGTACTCACAACCAACTAATGTATGTAGGTTCCTATAGTTACAAACTTATAACTATACTACTCATTTAAGTAGTTGTTACTTGTAGAAAAGATTAAAAAATATTAAGTAAGTATTTACTTACTTTAAAACTTGTAGTTACAAAGAAGGTAGATAACTGTTTTTCTAGATTAAGAAAAATGCATTGTTCGTTAATTTTACTATCAACAATAATAGTAAGCAGTTATGTATATTGACTCACTAGTCACTCTCAAATTCCCAACACCCGATAGACAGCATGCACGCTACGTGTAATGAAATGAATGTAACATGCATCAGGCTCTACAATATAACGAATTTAATCCATGACAATTGACAAGTGAATGAATAATTTAAATCAGATTTAAAACTATACTTAGTTACTTACACACTGCATAGTGTGCTGCATATCTCATCATCGCCCACTCTTTATTATCCTACCCACTATAATATCTATAACTAACCATAAATAAAATCGTGCCGACACCAAAAAAATGGCGCTATTTGAATGCCGACCGATAATTTAAATGTAGCAACAACCGCTTTTAGCTTACAACCTTAATTGACTTAAAAATGCTTATCAATATTACAAATCCAGATAAACATTTTATCCGCATCAGTTAACGTTCAAGATTGGTACGTAAGCTCAAACCTTTGAACAGGATCTCGAACTCTACAATGAGAAAGTTAAGCCTTTTTGGAACGCGTGAGAAGTTGGAAGCACGATGCACGCTCACGACTTTCTGAACAACTCCGGACATGACATTCCACGTTTCGTTGTAGATTAGAACGAGACGGATAGCGAACCACCCGCTGAAAAAAAACGAGACAAGCAACCATGGAACAGTCCACGTGGACTGCTTAATATCAACACAGAAGCAACGACCAATAGAAAACGGTACCGCTAATGTATTTCTCACCTCCGCACTCACACCGAGGGCATCTGCCATTTTTAAATTATTTATGCGATTCTCAACTTTGTGCTCTGCATGCAAAGTTTCAAATCAGTTGGTGCGTCGTAGGAAGGTTTTATTTTCAAAAAGGCGTATAAAAAGTTATCCTCGTGATTTTGGTTCTTATGTGTGCGGCGTTTACGTCGTATAGTTGGTTGAGGAGTGTTCTGCGGTTCTTGAATTTAAAACGATTCCCAAGAACACGGGCGCAAGTTGGTGAAGGTTGGATCCTGGAGGAGGCCGCGGTGCAAACTGCATCGTCACAGCACCACCCGCCACCCTGCCACCCCCTCGTCTTTATTGTAGTGGCATATATGTGTGTGTACGTCTGTTTCGAGTCAACTGTTGTGCTGAGGAACGATGTTTTCATAGCGTTCCGAGAGGTGCATGCAGCCGTTGCACCCCACACCAAAGAATAAAGCCCACATTCGCAATATTCCGCTGATGCAATATGCCTCGCTTTTATTTGTGGGTGTTTGACCAACTTAACAAAGGACTTTGGATGCGGGTCACGTAGGTATCCCGTAATTTCTATCTTAGTAACTATTTATCTCTTCACTGTAATAATATTCTGACAAATATTATATCACAAACTTTCCAATATAGGTAGCTATACTTGTTTGCCGCCTATAGGATCCTGTACTCCCGGTCATTAGTTTTACACACCAATTAAGTTTTCTGATAATTACTTTAGTGTACTTACTTGACAATAATTATAGGTAGGTAATCAAAATGTTTTTAAAAACTAATTCATCTTTATATCACACCCCACCACATCTAAAATTCACTCTTTATTCTGTTTTAATTTCAACCGTGGCGTGCCCTCGTCGAACTTTCAGCAGAAAGAGACTTAAGAAACAGAGTAGGTACCTACCTTCATTCGAAAATTAATCTCGAACCTCGGACTCGGTGAATTTAATAAGTTTACGCTTAGGTATTCATTTTGTGAAAACAATTTTGACTTTCTTTATTATATAAGAAAGAAATATTAAAGCTTAACCATGGCATTATATCTAGGGCGAGCCTCGCTGAAACAAATCGAGTCCTTAAGCCTGTTTTTATGATAATGCTTATACTTGATTGAATGAAAAGGGGCTGTATTGTGCGAGGGGGCCGGAAATATAAGACGTTTCTGCCCTCTCTTCTTACGGCTCCATGACGTATGATAAAGGGTAATTCATTGTTAACAATCGGCTAAGCTCAGGTAGAAATTTGTTGTTCAACACATTCTATGACTTGTAAAACCTTTAAAAATAATTTAACAAATTTCCACATTGTGCAAAATGTTGTATTTATTTCATAATTTTTTTAAAAAATAATTATGAGAGGTTTAATTTACCTATTACTTACCAACAGTATTTCTTTAAAAAACCGGTTGCCTGTAAAGTTGCTTTACGCCTGTACGGACGATAATTTTACGTGATAACAAGTACCCGTTCAAGTACCCGTCCGATTCCCCGTCCAAGTCCCCATCCGAGTCCCTTCCGAGTCTCCGTCTAAGTGCCCGTCCGAGTCCCCTTTTGTGTATCATACATACTTTATACTAAAAAGAGGCGTTTCTTACACCTAACATCAGTGCGTCAATGGATTAAAATATAACTACTAGGGCTTCCAGGAGCTTACAAGAGGTGTTCCAACGGTGAGATATGTTGTATAGTGGTACTTTAATTTTATTTGCAATTCTCGGACGGATGAACCCTCAAACAAGTGTGTCAATGGATTAAAAGTTCTAGGCTTCCAAGAGCTTACAAGAGGTGTTCCTGTGAAGAAACACAAAAAGGGACTTGGACGGGTACTTGTTATCACGTAAAATTATCGTCCGTGAACCGACTTTACAGACAACCGGTTTTTTAATTTTAGTTTGGCTGCACCTCACTCGATAATAAGTGCTGATGCAGCCGAGCATGTAACACGCAACTCAAATAGTACCTATTCACTCTCGTCTTGAAGATTTCTAAATTGCCTTGTCTTTCTATCACTTACTGAAGGTTTCCTGGTACAAATCTCTTAAAGCAATAAGTCCGCCTTTGCACCCTATTTACATTGCTAATTGTAAGTCCTGTATTGTTGTTTTGGCTTTCTATAAAGTATATTTACTTACTTACCTACTTAATTACTTAGTATTCCAATAAATGGCGATCGATATGCGATATTAATAGTCAAAGACACGTAGTAGTTACGAACTTATTGATTGAAATGTTAGCGCTTAATTTAAATTGATCACTTTGCCTCGGTCTCTCTTTCTCTCTCTCTCTCTCTCTCCCCATCAAATATTATACTTAAGTACAAAAGAAAATAAATAACGGTAGGTATTACTGACATAAAACAGAGAGAGTAAAGCTAAATAATTGCCTCGGGCGTCGGACTCTCGCAGCAGCTTTTAGTTTAACTACGCTAACTTTCGTGTTTTTTTTTTGCTGATGACAGTCACGAGTTACCGAGCTATCGAGTCTCCTTTGTAATTGGAACCTTTTTCTAATGACCCCAGAGCGCCAGCAGGCTCTGCGGGGCGGAAGTTTAGAGGTGCGTGCGGATCCGCGACTCTTGTTTGTTATACACAGCTAATATTTGATTTATGAACCAGTTATTTGTCCCTGGTTCCCCGGGTTCCCCTCGATCTCGCTGAAAAAGCGACAAAACACCTTATACATTCCAAAACACGGATCTGGCACCGGTTTCGGATTTATCGTTTTAGTGGAAATTTTGATTTGTGTCTGTATTTGTAAAGATTTAATTAAATCTGTCGCTGGGTTATATTTTATGTATAAACCAAAATGGCAAAGATTTTTTACTTCAAAGTTAATTTAGGTAGCTACCTAACTAGATATTTTCTTGTAAGTATCTACTGTATAATATTGTTAGGTAGAAATAGAAATAAACAAATAGAAATACAAAGTATTTAAGTGCCTAGTTATAAAGAAACAACAACGTAAATAAATATATAAAAAAAAACGAGTGCCTTCATTAGTCGCATGTGATCATCTAACTCTGTGATATTTGAGAAATTTGAAATAAAATCCTGGAAGCTTTCGATTAGTTTCTTTATTTTTTAATTCAAACCTAAATTTGTACTTTCTTCTAACATATTATGCGCAATCAAAATTTAGTAAATGCTTAAAAAAACTATGAATAACATGTATTTTTTGTGACGTGATCTCAATACACGTAACTCTGTGTTATCCTCTTTAACTTTGTGATACCGTTGCTTTTACTATATCAAAGTAAGGTGAGTATTTTTTTTTAAATTAAATAATTTAAATACGTGTGTATTTCTGCAAAGTTCAACCCCGGCAGTGGTGAATCCAGTTAACAAGTTGTCAACAATAAAAAAATGAAAATCAAAAAAATTACTAAAATTAAAATAATATTACAAATAAATATTCGTCTCTAAGTGCAAAAATGTATCGCTATTTTTTATTTTAAATATTTATTATTCATATTTGTGGTGACCACATTTCCTGGTCCCACGGAACCCTAAAAAGTTTAATTTTTTGTTGAGACACAACCAATAACAGTTCTTAGATTTTGAAGCTATAAACACGGACATTTTATTTTTATATGACTTCAAGTAACTAAAGTTTTATTGAGGTACATCCCGATTTTAAGTTGTGCGAAAAACACGCCGACATTTATTAGTTTCTTCCTAGCTAAATTTTATAGTTTTATTATGTATTGTATCCCTGTTTGTTATTGTTGTACCGTACCTCTGTTTTCCCACGAATGTTTGTTAATATTTCTTTTGTACCTTAGTACCGTTAGGAGCACCCCCGATCTTCGTTAACTAGTCGTTATTCAATGTTACGAGATACACCAAAAAAGGAGTCAACTCTCAGCCACGATATAGATCGGACGTTCTCCTACGGACTAACTTAGCATACCGAATTTCTGTACCTACTTGTATTTCCCGTGTTATATTTTGTGTTTTCTGATATTATACAGTTATCAGTTTCACGGTTCACCTGAAGTTCTGAACTTTCATTTCAATACGCGACGTGAGTCATTACACCCGACCTTAGTGAGAAGCGCGACAATTGGTGACCCCGACGTGATATAATATCTTTCATCGCGCTCAAGTGTGTAGTATAAACTTTATAACGTCGCGAGTGTAGTAACACGCAAGTAAGACAGTGACTTTTTTTAAAACTTTTAGTATCGGTATATTCGTGTAAAACCTTTTTTTTGTTGTGATAACTATTGATAACTTTTAGACTTTTCTCTCCGTATATTTTTTTTTGTGTGTGTGTGTGTGACTCAACTGAGTAAGTAAACTTTTACACAATGCCGAACTCCGTGGAAAGCGCTAGTGGTCTGGCCCGGCACACTTTATGGCCACGTATGGCTGAGTTCAATAGGGCAGATCCGGCCACCTGGCTGATATGCGCGGAGAGTTTTCTTAGAATGTCACAAATAAATGACCCTACGGAGAAGTGTTTGTACATAGTTAGCAAAATGGACTCAGTGGCACTTAAAGAAATAAGTGACTTAATTGCCGATCTATCAATAGTGTCTGAAGAGCGGTACGAGGACCTAAAACGTAAAATTATTCAGAGGTTTGGTGAGTCCCAAACCATTAAGACTCAGCGATTGTTAGAAGGAGAGGAGATTGGCGACCGCACCCCATCGCAATTCCTGCGCCACCTACGGGCGTTAGCAGGCAGTGACATGTCGGACGAGGTTATAAGGGTCATATGGACCAAGGGCCTACCTACCGACATGCAGGCCGCGGTAGTAGCGAAGCGGGACACGCCACAGTAGGATAATATTGGGCATTCTGTCCCACCTTGCGTTCGTTCGGGTGAATTGAAATTCACCCTTTCTCACGCAGCTGTGACAGAATACCCAATATTATTTTTTGTTACAGGTTTAATTATTTATCTGTTTCTATCAAATTAATACTAAAGTTTATGCAGTTATTCTAATTTACCAAATTTTCGTTCTATCTTGTCACAAGATTCGAACCCACTCTACTTTTGTGTAGAAGCTGAAATATAGAACCACTTACCTAAATCGCTATACAGGTGGGTCATGAAATAATGCTAGACTACCTAACTCGACATCGATACATAATATTGATCAATATACTATGTATAAGAAAAACGAAACGGAAGCCCAAACATTAATATCATGTAAATATTTTTTTAAATTAGGTATTAGTAAATATGCTTAATACACGATTGTTCAGAGTGCACGCTTGCACGCTACGAAAACCTAAAAAGCTAATTCATCTCTGACCTAAAATTCGTATAAAAGTACCTATTTGTATTTATTGCTTAATCATGTTCACACACAATATGTTAACGTTTTTGATGACAATACTAATAAGTAGTTTGTAAATTTTAAACCGACTACGTTTAAATAGAGGGATTATCTATGACTGAAATTATCATTGAATTAAATATGTTTTTGTTCAGTTTATTTTATTGGTATAAACAAAATACATACAGCTCACATTCCTTCCAAAGTGCTCAAGCCTACCCTGAATTAGTACGTGGTCCTAGTGGGGGTTGATCGACTTCACACAACTTTTCTTCGCACACAACTATGTTTTCTTATGAGTGAAATAAATTCCTGTGAAATAAAGATTAAATCTAAAGAATATTATTAGAAGCAATATAACATTTTACTTACCTACCTATATAATAGTCATGTTCAAAACTAGTTAATGTTCTACAGGGGCTTTGATAGCAAACGATTAGGTATTAAATTAAAATCATTATTACAATGTTCTAATAGGGAAAGAAAAATTAAAGAACTTAAATAGACAAAGTCGTGGGTGATCGGTTGTTTAAAACAAATACTTACATACTTATTCTGAAAAAAACAGCAAATACGATAAAATATACTTCTATCCAATGACCTTACATTTATGGACTAGACATTTTCAATTTCATATCGAAGCCTAGTAGAATCAAGTCAGAACTAAGTCAGTAATTGATTGATTAGGTATTTGATGTCAGAGGTAAAAATACAAATCACCTATTGCTCACATTTCATAGTCTGTTGAACTTATCCATAAATATAAGGTCTTTGTTCTGACCTACAAATACAGTTTTGCTGTTTAAGCTTTACCGTACCTTTAAATTAGATGATAATTATTTTAAAACCGGTCAAGTGCGAGTCGGTCTCGCTCATGAAGGGTTCCGTTCCATTATCTATAAAAATCACGTTTGTTGTATGGAACTTTATATACCCTTTAATATTAATTTTACTTTGGAAGTGTCTCTCGCGCAAACTATTCCGTTTAGGAAAAAAAAATACATTAGAAACCTCAATATCATTTTTAAAGACCTATCCAAGGATACCCTATACGTTTGACGAAAAAAATACTTTTGAGTTTCAGTTCTAAGTATGGGGAACCCCCAAAATTTATTGTTTTTTTTTTCTATTTTTGTTTGAAAATCTTAATGCGGTTTACAGAATACATCTACTCACCAAATTTCACCAGTATTGTTCTTATAGTTTCGGAAAAAAGTGGTTGATATGACATACATTTTTTTTATCATTCGGCTACGGAACCCTAAAAAGTATGTAGAATTGACTGTGGGTATCTTAGAGAAAGTTGATAAGTTTCATGAGTAGAAGCCGCAGTTAATATTTGGTTAGACATTTTTTTTATCACTTTGTATATCTCTTAAAGTATCTAATCACATGAACCACACCGAATCTTGAATTACTTTATACCTACCCTTTTAAAATCACTAATTACATTAGTATAATTTTTATTTTAATACGTTAAGTACTACAGAGTTTCTCTGCGTGATCGAATCAGAAACGAGGAGATCCAACATATCAACATAGCTCTATGAATTGCTAAACTTAAGTGGCAGTGGGCGGGGCACATAGCTCGTAGAACAGATGGTCGGTGGGGGTAGTAAAGTTCTCGAGTGACGACCGCGTACCGGAAAACGTCGCGTAGGAAGGCCTGCCACTCGGTGGACCGATGACCTGGTGAAGGTCGCAGGAAGCCGCTGGATGCGGGTAGCGCAAAACCAGTCGTCGTGGAAATCCTTGAGGGAGACCTTTGTCCAGCAGTGGACGTCATTTGGCTGAAATGAAGATGATTATGACGATGATGATGACGTTAAGTACTATCTAAATAATTTTGATTTTTATAAAACAGTCGGTTATTTATTCTCATCAATATCAGATTATTTATTTTTGTTTGTTATAACGATTAAGAGCTAAGATTAAATTAATCATAATTTAACAAACAAACTCAGGGTAGATTATATGTATACAATATTATAGCGTTTTAGAATCGAACACGAAGGCAATTGTTGACTCTGCACAAACTCGACATAGTTTTTACATTTTGCTTTTAGAGCAATTTTTACTACAAATTTTGTGTATTACAAACAAAAGAGCATATCTCAGCTTACAAATTGTTGCTCTTCTATTTTATGGTTTATTCAATAAAGTTCATTTTTACATACTAGGTACGGAGAGTTTACGTGTCTTTTCGATTTATTGACTAAACCGAATAAAAGCTGAGAAAATTATTGATTTATTATCACTTCATCGTCGAGTATTCAGAAGAAATCAACACCAACCAGTACCAGCGCTGAGACCTGCAAGTGGACTACGAAGAGCCGTCAATATCAGCACAAGCGCTGGGACCTGCAAGCGAGCTACGACGAGTCACTACCACCTGCAAGGGAGCTACGAGGCACCGCCGCCGCCCCAACACAAGCGCTTGGACCTGCAAGCGAGCTACGACGAGTCACTACCACCTGCAAGGGAGCTACGAGGCACCGCCGCCGCCCTAGCACAAGCGCTGGGACCTGCAAGCGAGCTACGAAGAGTCACTACCACCTGCAAGGGAGCTACGAGGCGCCGCCGCCGACCCAGCACAAGCGCTCAGACCTGTAACTGAGCAACTACATACCGACACCCCGCCGCCCACCGTCAACACCATCAAGTTTGCTCTGCTACGCTCTTCACTCTTCGGTCCGGTACAAGAAACTTCTAAACTACATATTGAAATGTTAGTGAGTATTTTAATAACTAACAGTCTTTTTTTATTATACAGTGTCTAATTAGGTTTGTGGTGTGGTTCAAGTATAACACCACCCCATGTCTTTCAATCAGTGTTGTCAGGGAGCAAACATAAGGATTGGTGCGATTACAGCGAAACCCTCAACTTAGAGAGAGGATAATGATCAGCAGTGAACGTTTAATGACTGATGTACTGTTTTCAATTATATGTAATTGTAGATAGATATGTAAAATGTTTTTATTATTTTCAGGTCTGACTCAGAGTGTGAGACTATTTTGCCAAAGAAGAGTACGGTTGTGAGCAAAAAGCTTAAAACGGTATCAGCAACAAGTAAGAGGAAACCAGTGACATCAACCAGTTCAAAGTAAGTTAAAATCTGGTTAACTAAATTATTTTTACGTTATTCAACTTATTATTTTATTCAACAACTTTTGTTCTATGACTACTGAAATCATAAAAAAAAATTGATGTCTTCATAGAAACCGATCAGCTGATCTACCAATTTTATGCATTTTTGTAGGGAGGATCAAATTTTTATGAGTAAAATTGACTATGGGTTTCTTGAGGAAAGTTGTTCAGTATGATGAGTAGAACCTCCTGTTAACGGGTCCTACACCAATTATGTTACAGCTACTATGTATATATAGATATTAAATTAAGATTTTTTGAATAGATGGTAATATTGTTTTTTTTACATTACAGGTGCAACAAGAGACCGAAGACTAACGTCTTTGGACTATATTCTGACAGGGAAGACTCTACAGCAAGGGATAGCAAGAGTGTTTCCACGCGAGTGCTGCCCTCGTACATCGTAACTAAAGTCAGCGGTGGAGCAGAGCGAAGGTGTCATCCTACGAGCGGGGAATTTTACGTTGAACTAAAAGTGTTCACGCGTGAAGACGCAGAGTGCCCAGAAACCGACGAACGTTGGAAAAAGGCAATTCTACGTCTTCATTGTTTCCTAGAAGATGACTCGACGCAGTGGGAACATCTGCAACGCTTCGTAAAGGATGCAAGTTTACTCTTTCAAGAGGCAGAACCAGCATTTTTAACGAAAAATGAATGTAAAACGTCTATTTTAACCATTTATTAACATTGTATTTTATTAATTAAGGTTTTTTTATCAGTATTGAATATTTATCAATATTTTATTTGTTATGAAGCAGTTATCAATAAATATTAAATTTACCCTATTCTTTTATTAATATTCAATTGATTGCTTATTTTATTTCCATTTCAAATAAGTAGGTAAAAGACAGATAGGTTAAAAGTATTCAATAATTACAGATTAGTTGTCTGTATTTATGATTTTTTTCATTTTATTAGGTAGAAATACATGATAAAGGTACAGTTCGACAAGAGAAACAACATAACACTTTTTCTATCTTTTAAGTACACCACCAACACTATATAACTGCTACTTACTATAAGTAATGAGGAACTCATCTCGAACTATACCTTTACACAAGTAGAACTATTATTAGTATCAATATTGGTTTTTGTATAAGTAAACTTAAATTTGATATTGATATAACTTATATTGTTTAACATAAGAATAACTAAAACATTTAAAATTATTATTTTTTATCATGCTAACTGTCAATAATTATTTTTTTTAGTTTTAACTTCTACTTCATACTACCAGGTAAGTGATATATAATTATTATTATATAAATTTAGTACATATCTGATTTAAAATGCCGATTTGTGAAGTGTGTAATTTAAATATAAGTAAAAGACAATGGGTAGGCCATTTACGAAGCAAATCACATAAAAATAACGAAGTATCAACTTTTATTGATGAAAACGTACAGTTATTAAATACAGCATTCCGCGGTCGTATTGCAAGTTATAAAATTTTAGCGCCTGAAAGCGACAATGGTGAAGAAGTGTACTCTACAAAATCTTTTCTTCATAGAGTTCGAGAAAAAGTAAAGTTTCTGATAGATAAATCTTTAAAAATTCATACAAACGTGAAGGTTAACTTTGAGTTGTTTTCGATGTTTTTCATGTTTAAAAATGACAGTAATGACATGAAATCTTTCGGGACAAAAAATTTTTCTATTCATCAAAATTACAAATTTGATGAAATTTTCTCCAATGTGGAAAATATTTTAACAAAAAAAATTGAAGAATTTCAAGAAAGAGATAGCGGTTGGACATTTTTACACAACTCTCATCTTGAAATAAATATTAACAAGTACCAACCTCTAAGCGGATCTAAATTCATATCATTACCGAAGTGTATACAAAATAAAAAAGCATGTTTGAACATCAAAAATAATGATGAATACTGTTTTTTGTGGAGTGTTATAGCTGCTTTGTATCCTACAAAACAACACCCAGAACGTGTCACATCGTACCCACATTACCAAAATGTGTTGAATATTAAAGACATGACTTTTCCAGTCAGTTTTAGCGATATAGCTGTTTTTGAGAAAAACAACCCTCACATAAGTATTTATGTGTATGGTTTAAAAAAAAACAAGTTCATTGTTGGTCCGCTATATAAATCGGAGTCAAATCCACGTAATACGAAGCGAGTTCATTTGTTGTTTCTCGAAAATGATAATTCATCTCATTACTGTTTGATTAAAGACCTACCTCGCCTTGTTAGGAGTCAAATAACAAAACATCATGGAAAATTATTTTTTTGTGACTCTTGTTTGTTATTTTTTCCTTCAGAAAATGAACTTGACAACCATGTATGTGGTGGTGTTGTTACTTTGTTACCCGAAAAAGGATCTGTGCTACAGTTCAAAAACTATGAAAGAAAACAAAATATACCATATGTAATATATGCAGACTTTGAAACTATGCTACAACCTGTTCAAGGCTGTGAGCCAGATCCAAACTCATCAGGTACTTATGATTTACAACAACATATACCTGTAGCATTTGCTTACAGTATCATTTGTACAGACGATGAAACAAAAAATAGTTTTGTTCACTACCGTGGTGGTGACTGTGTCTCAAAATTTATTAGTTGCATTACCAGGGATGCAAAAGAAATTCATTCCATTTTAACACATAATAAACCAATGGAGTTTACACAAGAAGATGCAAATAATTTTGAGAATGCAAAAAGTTGTCATATTTGTAATCATCTTTTATGGTATGATAAAGTGAGAGATCACTGTCACGTAACAGGTCGTTACCGCGGTGCTGCACATCGTCATTGTAACTTACAATACAAATCTCCTAAATTTATTCCTATATTCTTTCATAACCTGTCTGGATATGATTGTCATCTTTTCATAAAAGAGTTAGGAGAGTTGCCCGGTAAAATAAAAATTATACCTAAGACTAAAGAGAACTATATCTCCTTTTCCAAATTTTTACCACTTTCAAGCGAAGAATATGTTCAATTGCGTTTCATTGATTCATTAAAATTTTTAGGAACCAGTTTAGAAAATCTAGCAAAAACTATGTCAAAAGATGATTTCGTGAATTTGCGATCATGGTTTCCTAATGATGATGAATTTAATTTATTAACACGTAAAGGTGTATATCCATACGATAACATGACTAGCTGGCAATCATATTCAGAAAATAAATTACCATCGAAAACTAAATTTTATAACACACTAACTAATGAAAATATTAGTGATGATGATTACAAACATGCAAAGTTGGTTTGGTCTCAATTTAAAATTAAAGATATGGGTGAATATACTGATCTTTACCTCAAAACTGATGTTTTGCTACTAACTGATATATTTCAAAATTTCCGAAAAACATGTAAACGTTATTATAGTCTTGATCCTGCTTATTATTTAACAGCTCCAAGTTTATCGTTTGATGCAATGTTGTTAAAAACAGGTGTTCAACTTGAGCTGCTCAATGACTTGTCTATTATAAGAATGATTCAACGTGGAATCAGAGGAGGACTTTGCACATGCTCTCTTCGATTTGTCAAAGCTAACCATAAATACATGATTAACTATGATCCATCAGAGGAAAGTGCATTCGTTCAATATTTGGATTGTAATAACCTTTACGGTTTTAGTATGTGTCAATCGTTACCACACTCTAAATTCAGGTACTTAGATGAACAAGAAATCGAACAGTTAAAGGTATCACACGTACCAGATGATGCAGAAAATGGGTACATACTTGAAGTAGATTTATTATATCCTAAACATTTACATCGCGAGCATAATGACTTTCCATTTTGTCCTGAGAAGTGCATACCACCTGGGGGTAAAAATAAAAAACTAGTTGCTAACGTGTACAACAAATATAATTACGTTATTCATTACGTTCATTTGAAAAAATGTTTAGAACATGGATTAATTTTACGGAAAATTCATAAAGCAATCACATTCAGACAAAGTGCGTATCTTAAAAAATATATTGATTTGAATACTCAGCTTCGACAAAAGTCTACAACTACGTTTGAACAAGACTTTTTTAAGTTATTAAATAACTCTGTTTTCGGAAAAACACTAGAAAACAATGAATCGAGAGTAAACATTCATTTAGTCAATCAATGGTCTGATAGTAACAACAAAACAAAAAAAAGGACTACTGCAGATCGTTTGATTGCAAGTCCTCATTTTCATAGTGCTTCTATATTCACTGAAAATTTAGTAGCGGTACAACTGAAACAAGAAGAAATAGTTTTAGATAAACCAATTTACATCGGATTTGCAGTTTTAGAGCTATCGAAAACTCATATGTATAACTTTCACTATAATATAATTAAACCGTTCTATCAAAATCGTGTTAAATTATGTTATACAGATACGGATAGTTTTGTTTATTTAATTAAAACAAACGATTTCTATAAGGATCTGAAAACTAAATTATTATGCTATTTCGATACAAGTAATTATAACCCAAATGAATTCGATTTGCCTCTGATAAATAAAAAAGTCCCAGGGTATTTTAAAGATGAAATGGGAGGAAAGATTATAACAGAATTTGTGGGTTTAAGGTCAAAACTATATTGCATCAAAACAAAAAATAAAGTAATTAAAAAAGCTAAAGGGATTAAATCGTATGTAGTACGTGACTTGAATATTTCAGACTATGAAAGTGTGCTTCACAATAAAAATATAATACGCAAAAAAAACATATTATTTCGATCAATCAAACATGAAATATTCACAAGAAGTGTGAATAAAATCGCTCTCTCAAGCAACGATGATAAAAGATACGTTACCTCTGATAACATTTCAACAATTGCTTGGGGTAGTGAATTAATAATATGAAAAATCATAATTTAATAAAATGTTTTGTATAACCTTTACCTTATCTAATAAGTTATCTGTATTATTTAAGAAATGGATAGTAAAAATGTAAGCTACGTTACTATATTTTATTAAGTAGATAAATAACTGGTGTAAATAGATATAAGAATTTTCTAAAATAAAAAATACATAATTTAAGTAATAATAACAGTTTTATTTACTTATTCACAAGATATAAAATATCCATGCGAGCGAAACCGCAGGCAAGTACTAGTTAATATTATAATTGTAAAAAAAATATTTGTTTGTTTGTTACTCAACCATGTTTCAACTACTGAACCGATTTCGTTGAAATTGAGTATTAAGCTAGAGTATGGGGTGGAAAATGATATGATACTTTTTATCCAGGAATAATACAAGGTACATGAGGGATCTTTAAAAAAAATCTATTTCACGCTCGCAAGCCGCTTGCGGCTCGCGCACCACATCCTCGATCACTCTTTTAGAAATGATATCCATGCAGGCGAAGCCGCGGGCAAAGGTTAGTGTAAATTATTGCTGACTATTCTTGAGATCGATCAACTTTGTCATAGTTGTTATTTTATTTAGAACACATATCATAATGAAACGTTGCAAAAAAAAAGTAATATTTGCAGAAAAATTGTTACAACGTAGTACCCAACGGAGGTTTTTCAACTATGCAAGGTATTGCTGAGACACAAAATTTGTAAAAAAAGTGTTTAAGAGTGAGTCAGACTTATGTACACAAGGTTCTGTTCAAACATTTTTATTACCTACCAATACTAATCAAATTTTAACTTTCTATTTAAAAAGGTATCGAGCATAATCAGACAGACGAATGCGTGTGAGATCTAGTAAGGTTTCGTTTTGTTCTTATCGGATAAGGAACCTTAAAAATATTAAAACTGACTCTGCATCATCAAAAATTTAATGTGGGTTGCACATGATACTGCAACGTGACTTAAAAAAAATATCAGCAATAATATTTACGTAACATTTTGTATAAAATAGTAACAAATGGGTGAATTAATTATCATTCCATCGAGTTGCTTCACACCGTAAACAAGGAGTTCTTTACGCTAACCAGCAGCACCTACTGTGGAAATCTACCTTAGCTTGATTTAAAAGTGGTAAGTTGTTTGAATTATCACTGACTACTTTTTAATGCGTAACATCTTAATATGTCAACGCTATGATTATTATTTTAACCTTTGTAATTTTTTTTGTTTCAGATACTAAGATGTCTGAATGTCTGATGTCTGACGACTTAATGTATTTAGGACAATCCGCTCAAGACCCTTTAATTGGGTTAAACGAGCCTTGGAGCCCTGAGTCGGGAATATTAACTAAAAAGAGGAAATCAAAGAAGACGGAACAAAAAGGCGAAAAATTGACACCACCACCAAAAAAACGGCGCCAGATGTCACAGTGTTTGTCCTCGTACGTGGTAAACAACCAAGTGAATCGAGGACACAAACTAATAAAAATTCAAGTTATCGATGTACAAGACACTGAGGTGAATTTAGGTAATAGTGACAGTAGTGAAAAAGTTTTATTAAGTGCTCAATACATAGTTAAGGACTGCGTTGATGAAATTTTAGATCAAACTGAATCAGTTATAATGAACATTTCTAAAAAAGTTTGTGGGTATAGTTTTTAAGACTCTGTTTTTTTTAATTTAATTTATTCTTTTGTTATGTTACCTTTATAGTTACTATAATCATTCTGTTATCTTTATGTTAAATTAATTTTATTTTATTTTATTCAATAAAACATCTTAATTTAAAAAAATGCAATTCTTTATTTAACATTCAATATTTTAAAGTACACTGTTAGATGTTATTAACTAATAACCATTCCATAATACATAAAACATTTTTCAAAGAACATTGTTTATAATGAAATATACAATTCAAGTTAAATTTATTACAGTATTTTTTATGTAATGAATCTAAATTAGGACATCCTTTCTCTTCAATATCCATAGGTGTACATTCTTCACATAATTCTTTAAGCCATTTTATTTTTTCAAGACCTTTTACTAATACTGTTTTATTAAATAATATTGGTTTAATGATTCTTTTAAATTCTCGAAAATCTATGTAACCTTGGCTCCAGTAAATTCCCCGGTTACGTTCGATCCAAGCAACAGATTTTCTTTCTTCAATAGTTAACTTTTGATAAGGATATGGAGGTTTTATAAGAAACACTTGAGTACATCCATTGTAAGCCAAAGCAAATTCTTTAATAATAAACTCATTTTTTTTATTTTTAAATCCTTGAACATCTACAATGAAGAAATTCATGATAATTTTCGTACTATATTGCTTAATGGTTTATATTCTATTAAACAATCGTTTAGAATGAGACAGTATGCTGTTGTTAAATCAGGAAACTCTGTGTTACTTTCTAATTCCAGTCGAATGTTAACAACAGGACCAGTTTTCACGTTATCGTGTTGTCTAGAACAATCTATGATAAACAGAGGAGCCTTTTCTATAAATTCTTTAACGTTTAACAATGGTTCTGATCGACGACCGTAGTAAGACTGTTGAAATCTAGCATATTGTTCATATAATAAAGCGATCTTGTTTTCCGCGAAATTTATGTTCAAGTTTTCGTATGGAAAGTATGTAGAATTGAGAAAAACTTTGACATCACGCAAATTACAGTGATCGAATTGAGACATATCTTCACTTGCATTGTTTTTTCTATTAGTTTGTAATCCAACGATTATATACCTAGGTTTTTCAACTTGGGATGAAGTTTTTATTGACCAAGTGTGTTTAGTTGTTTTTGGTAACAATGGATATTCGTACAAGTCCCAATTTCTAAATGTCAAATTTATAGGTCGGTCTTTTTCTAACAATTTAAGGAATGTTACTCTTTCTTTGTCAGAAACTTTGACGTGTGGCACTCTCCAAACAATTTTTTGTATTTCGATATCGTTTACAACTTCACCAGTATTCAATTTTATTGCATTCAAATTAGTATTACTACGTAAAAGTACAAGTTCATGTTTACAGTTCATTAAAATATTTTTATAATCCTCTGCAAAACCAAGAATATTGCATAGAGGTATTGAGGCTGAAAAGCTTCCTCCATATACATTTTTCGAGCCATTAATATCCCATCCCCAGGCTTTCGACATTTTGGATTCAGTTTCATTCATTGATATTAAAGATTTTATGGTTGTAGTAATACCAGCGTTTTTTATTCTATCTATTTCAATACCATTTAGCTCGTATCGAATATCTTGAAACATGTAAAGAAGAGGGTTATTCGTAAATTGAACACTAGACACCTTTTCTTTCGTCTCTCGTTTAACAACCTGCACGACACCTTCCAAGTATAATGTACTAGCTGACGGGAGAATATACAGATCCTGTTGGTTGATTGGAATACGAATTTCATCATTTCTATTAAAACTTGTCACGTATGGTTTATACGAATGATATTCTATGCTTTCGATAGAATTATCATAAGCAGGAGTACTCGTTATGTTTAATAAATTCATTTTAGTAATCCAATTTGTTTTAAAAATAGTTTATTTTCAGCTGTCAGTTTATGTTTTTTATAACTTGTTCCTCTTGCGAATACTTTTTTAAGACTGATGTTTTTGATACATGGTTTTGTGTATTTATTGTAATCAATCATTTTTTCTTTAAATGTAAATACAGTTGAACCTCTTCTCCTCGTAAGTTAACCAAATTATTATGTATGTCTAATATTCGTATGTTTATACAATTAATATTGTTTCGGTTAACCGGAAAATAAATAATATTTTTCGGTATTTCTATAATTCGATAACCAGGAGGTACATTAGGTGCAAATTCATGTATTATATGACTAGATATTCCATTGATATATGATCCACTAACTAAATCACATTCTACTCGTACCACAGTTGTAGATAGAATGTTAACTGTGTTACGTGATTCATGCATTTTATTCGCTTCCAGAGCTACTCTTCCAAATCCTAATAGATCTCCAAGAGAATTATCTTTTTCGAAGTGAATAACTTTTGAACAATACAATCCAATTTTTAATGTGTTGTTATTACAAGTCAACTTTAAATCACATCCTCTGACATTATTTTGTAAAAAATCATAAATATCTTGTAGTTCATATGCACCTTCCGGTATTTCTATGACTTTGTTATCATCGTAATGAAATTTATTATTATTTTTATGAATATTTGGTATAGAATTAAATGTTGATAAATATAGTAAAGCACATTCGTATTCACCTTCAAGTTGAAGAGTTGGTGAATAGTTCGTAGATAAAACCGAAGTATTACCTGTTATTGACAGTGTGAACGACATTTTGGTAATGAAGCTAATGAAACATAAGTACATTAATTTATATATTTATTCCAAAAATTTATCAGAAATTTTAAACATAAATGACCACAGTTTATAGTATCAAAATTTTGATATCTGTTATAATTATACAAAATATTACATTTTTTTAAATATCGTGCTAATTCTAATGGAGGCTTAAGGTCTCCAAAACTATCAAAATACTCGCAATTATTATTTATTTTTGTATAAGCTACCCAATGAGTTCCTGGGTTTTTAGATACGTCTAAGTTAACAATTCCACATTCAACTAATTTAGGTTTCTTTGGTAACGAGTCTTTCATAAAAACACCTCTAAAATACGGAACCTTACTAGAATAGTTAAGGATATCGATGTTAGTTAGAGCTCTATCGGGTAGCGAAAAATTTAGTTTTTTGGAAAATTCAAAAACAACCCACTACCTTTTTTATAGGGTTTAATGTATAATCCTTTACCCAATGCAATTGATTCCATAGTTTTGTTATGTCTCTTTGCTTCTTGAAGATCTTTCTGTGCGGATTTATAATCATTTACTGCTTTTGCAATTCCTGCTGCTCCACCAGCTAACGATCCTAATGCTGACAACCCAGCAAATATAGGAATCAAAGGTAAAATTCCACCTGTTTTTGGTAATGGAATTATTCGTGGAAGACGTATGTTCTGATTTTTATTAATTAATTTCTTCGCAGCTAATAATGCCGTCCTTATCGTTGAGCTATTGTTTTTAGGTTTACGTTTTTTGATTTGCGATCGCACTCTTGATGTTAATGTCTTGAATGATTTTATACCAGAACCAGTTTTTAATTTGGTTTGCATTACTTTACTAACCAACCAAGAAGCAAGTTTTTCTCGTTTTCCAGCATCTTTAGACTTGAGTCGTTGTTTAGCCATGTTAATTAATTTTATATCGGCTTTATGTCTGTTTTCTAAATCAGTATCTATATATGCGATATCGTGATGCATACAAGCTTCGTCTAATTTATTTACTCCTTTGTCACCACGTGCTAATCGCTTCTGTAATTTAGTTCCTGGACCGCAGTAGTTGTATCCAGGTAGATGTAATTCAAACGGAATATTGTTAATTATATTATTAAGAAGTCCTTCTCCCTTCATCTCATAATATATAATGAAAGATTAAGAAAACAAATGAAAATATATATTAATTAACTAAGGAATTTTTACATACCCAACTATTTTCTTCGTTACTGAGACCTAACCATTTCACAAATAAATTATTACCTTTCCGTTTTAAAACTTTTTCAATTAAGTAAATATTAGGAAAATTCGTTCTTTGCAATTCTTCTTCATAAAAAGATCCTAATATTGATTGTTTATGTTGGTCTTGAATATGATACGTAATAGGAACAGTGTTGTTAACTTTATTGATGGTGAACAGTTCAGTTGACCAATTAGGTGTATAACCCTTATCAAAACAACCTTTGTATTTGCTTATACGAACACTATCTCCAATTTTAAATCTATTTTTCCTTATTTTATAAGATCGTTTTTGGTAATTGAGAATGTTATTCAACACTTCATCTTGATTGTTCTTATTGACATCAATAGGTTTATATTTAGTAGTGCTATGAATGGTATTGTTGTATTTTGTAACAACTTCTTTCAATGGAATACCTTTCCACTTGTAACTTCCATGTGTATTAAAGTATTTATATAGTTTAGTTTTAAGTGTTTTAATTAATCTTTCTGCTATAGAAGCTTTCTTTACAGAAAATGAAAAGTAATGATTTATACTGTTCTGTTTCATACATCTTTTAAACAAATCGTTATAAAATTCAGTACCCATATCGGTTTGTAAATTTGATGGTTTGCGGTTACACTCTCGTAATATGCTTCCAAATGCATCTGTAACATCTACTTTTGTTTTACATTTAATTGGTACAGCCCAAGCATACTTAGAAAAACAATCTATTACAACCAAAATATATTTAAAACCATTATTATCTTTACTTAAATTCTTAAAATCAATCAAGTCTGCTTGCCATAAATCATCTATTCCCTTAAGTATAACTGAACGACGATTAAAATTTTTTCTAGCTGCCTTATGTATTTCGTCAACAACTTTTTCCTTGCTCATCTTGACTAATAATTGACACGCGTTGTGCTCAGAAAGTTACTTGAAGTTGAATATTGATTAATTATTCAAAACATTATTTATAAAGGTTTTGTTTTTAATGAGTTTATAAGTGAATTTACATCATACTTCATATAGTATTTTTCTTTTAAATAATTAACTATAAACTGATACACTTCTGTTTTCATTTTATCTAATTTTGAATCTATTTGAGCTCTTGTATAATAATCTTTAATAGAATTATCCATATATTCTTTACTAACAGCGTCTTCAGAGGATGTAGGTATTCTTAAACCGGTTAATCGAATCTTGTTTAGATTATATTCTTCATCAATAAGTTTAAGTACGTTGTCCATTTTATTAGGGTTAGATATCCGTAATCGTTTATGGACGTGATGACCAAATTTGTCAATGTTCATTGCTGTAGTGTATGAAGTATAAACTTGAAATGAAGAAAATATTTTTTGTTTTATGTATTTATTATGTAATAATTTCACTTTCGCGTAACTCTTCAAGGATTGATATGATTTCGTTATCTAAACCTGTATTACCAGCATTTTTAGAAGCCATTAACAATTTTAATCTTTCAACTAACTCGTTTGGATCATTCCAATAAACATAATCACAGTCACTCTTGAATTTCTTCTTCATTGGTATAATAGATTTTTTTGAAAAATGAATACTTGAATTACCTAAACCTGTTTTTAAACTAAACAGAGGCTTTATTACTTTTAAATATTTATATCCTTTGTTACTTTTTATCGGTTTGTTAGGGTCGAAATCCCGTCGATGTGCATTTGTACTTAATAACAATAATTTATATTTTTTCAAATCATCTCCAGTTATCATTGACAATTCTGGTTTTTTTTTAAACAATAATTCATTCAATCCATGTGTTAGTTCATAACTGTGATCATCTACAGAAATAACCTTATCATTGTATTTTACGTGAGCTGTACCCATCATTGGTTTACCTTTTTCAAATCGTACTCCATACAAAACATTCTCATTAATTTTTGGACACATAGGGTTTTTTACTAAATCATCTGTTGACTTAGTTGATTGGAATGATGAATCGAGGGTTTTAATACTATCATTTAATTCAGATTCAGTATCACTATCATCATTATTACTTTCAAGTGTATCTTCTTCTTCCTTTTTAGTATCTTGTAATAACCCATCATAAGAGTCAAAACTTGAGGCAGTTTTTAGATTGTTATCCTTACCATATTCAGAAATCTTTTTATTTAAAACAACCATATTCTCTAGGGGGTTGGTAATAGGTTTAAACATGGTTTCTAGGATTTTTTCATTCTCGCTTTCAGTTTCTCTCATACTTTTAACTTTTTTTTTAACTGCTTCAACAGCTTTAACTATTTCGGTTTTTAATGATTTTTCCATTGATGTGTTCATTTCCGAATAAAATCTTTTTGTTATTGCAACGCTAAGAATCGTGATATAATGACTCTTCTATATTTTGTTGAAGCTTTATATATGTTATCTACTCAAAAACAACAAATGTATCAAACATTTTTCTATAACAACCATTGTTTTTAGCACAGTCTTTTTTTATCACTAAGTAATTGTAAGGCTCTTCCCATATTTTAGAACATAGTTCTCTAAAATCTAACCATGTCATGTCCGTGTTAACGTGTTCATCATACACATGTCTCATGTTTACTTCATCTTGTTTAAAAAGAATCAAAAGATTTGCGTTGTCTCTAACAAGCTGTTTCGGAACTTTAGAATAAGTTTGATTCAAATAGAAACTATCAATGTTTCTGTGTCTACCCATTGCAAAATAATCTCTCATGTTACTTTGATTTTCACAAGCAACATCGTCGAATATTATAACAGAATTCGGTTTAGCACTTAGAGGACTAAGTACATCTTCATTGTCGCGAAATTTTTCCATTGACGTTCCTGGTACCATTTTTATTACATTTTCTAAAAAAATGTATTTAGGTTGATGAAGAGTTTTCGAGTACACGTATATATTTCTAAAATGTAACCCATTTTCATGTAAAAGAAGTCCGATAACTAAATTAGTCTTTCCACAGTTTGAAGGTCCGCAAACTATACATCGGATTGAATTAGGTAAAAGATTACCGTGTCGTAACTTTTTTGTTTCTGCGTATGAACATATTTTTTCAACATTTAGTGTACTTGGTTGTTTAATGAACTTCATTTTAATGTATAGTCAGCATGAAAGTTTTACATTAAATGAATATTTAGAAATAATTTAAATATTATATAGTTTAATTAAAATAAACAATTTCAGACATGATATTGAAGATTCTTTTACACTAAACGAGAGACTTAATTCAAACGATCGCTCGATGCTCGATCTGAACGCATGCGTTATCTGCAATTAATTATCGCTCATGTTTACCTCCCAACTACGTGCGGTAGATCGCAACGCGTTCAAGTAAACGCACGCCGTTACGACGCCGTTACGATCCGATTCAACGATTCATTCTAGGGTAGAATGTCTGATATCAATAGACCGATTCTTAATATTGGGTGTCCTGTCCTACCGTCAGTATTAATTTGATAGAAACAGATAAATAATTAAACCTGTAACAAAAAATAATATTGGGTATTCTGTCACAGCTGCGTGAGAAAGGGTGAATTTCAATTCACCCGAACGAACGCAAGGTGGGACAGAATGCCCAATATTATCCTACTCGCCACTAAACACCCTTGCCGACATCGCAGACCTGGTGGCTGAAAACACTAGGCTTCGGTGCACAAGGACGACGCCCGCTCTTGCAGCTGTTACACCCGCCGACCCCGCGCGCCAGCGTATTGCGCAATTAGAAGGCGAATTGGCTGAAGTTAAGGAGTTGCTGCGAGACATAGCCGACCGCGTACGAGCTCCGGACACACCGAGAAACACCGGGCCGAGGCAGCGATCTCTCTCGCGAGGTCACGCGAGGAGGCGCTCTACATCGCGGACGCGACCCGCGGACTGGCAGTGCTGGTACCATTGGAAGTTTGGACCGAAGGCCAGTACCTGCGTGCAGCCGTGCGCGTATCAAACGCGACAGATGCCGGGAAATGCCGCCGGGAGTCATTAGCCGCGGACGAGATGAACTCCCAGCCCACAGCATCGCGCCGCATTTTCGTGACAGATATCCAGACCAAGGTGAGGTTTTTAATTGATACGGGCGCAGATTTATGTGTGTACCCTAAGTCACTAATCCATACGGCTCGCACTACGTCTGCCTATGAATTAGTGGCAGCTAACGGGACACCTATACGCACCTACGGCACAATCGCGCTTACCTTGAATTTAGGTTTGAGACGCGATTTTTCTTGGATATTCGTGGTAGCGGACGTATCGAAGCCCATAATAGGAATGGATTTTTTAGCGCATTTTAATTTGATGGTGGATGCGCGAAATAAAATTTTGATTGACGCAACGACCAACCTTACCTCTAGCGGACAGACTACGTGGTGTGACCAGCCCACGGTTAAAACCGTGTCCGGTACATCACCGTACCACGATCTCCTGGCGAAGTATATTGACATCACGCGCCCCGACGGAGTATTACGTGAGGTAAAACACAATACCCAGCATCACATTGTGACTACGCCCGGACCACCTGTTGCCTATAAACCGCGACGTCTCGCCCCAGATAAACTCATCGCGGCCAAGCGTGAGTTTGACACGATGGTAAAGTTGGGAATCGCGCGGCCATCGGACAGCCCCTGGGCAGCGCCGCTAGTGATGGTCGAGAAGCCCGCCAGCAGCCGTGAACCGGTAGTGAGGCACCGGCCGTGCGGAGATTACCGCGGCTTGAATAACCGAACGATTCCTGACAAGTATCCCGTAAGGAATATCCAGGATTTTTCACAATGCCTAAAAGGGAAGAAAGTGTTTTCTAAGGTTGATCTTATAAGTGCTTTTAATCAAATACCTACTGCCCCTGAAGACATTCCAAAGACTGCAATAGTGACGCCATTCGGGCTATTTGAATTTAAGTATATGACTTTTGGCTTGCGCAACGCAGCACAAACATTCCAACGATTTATGGATCAAGTGTTAAGTGAATTAGACTTTGTATACTGTTTTATTGATGATGTGTTAATTGCGTCCAGTGATGAAAATGAACACTTAAAACACTTAGAAATAGTTTTTAATAGGTTAAGACAATATGGCGTGGTCATAAACCCCGCGAAGTGCATATTCGGCCAATCCGAAATCGAATTCCTCGGTTATTTAGTGTCAGCCGAAGGAACGAAACCTCTGCCCGACCGTATCGAAGCGTTGCGTCAATACCCGTTGCCTGAAACAGCTAAAGGCTTAAGACGTTTTCTAGGCATGTTAAATTTCTATAGGAGATTCATACCTAAAGCCGCTGCCAGCCAGGCTAGTCTTAATGAGCTTCTCGGCGCGAAGAAAGGAAAAACGCTAATTGTTTGGTCAGACACAACAAAGAGGGACTTTCAATTATGTAAAGATAGTTTAACAAAAGCGACACTGTTGATTCACCCAGGTGTAAATTCGGAGATAGCACTGTTTTGCGATGCCTCTGATAACACAATAGGAGCAGCCTTACAACAATGGGACAATGGCGATTGGCAACCGTTAGGCTTCTTTTCAAAAAAATTAACACAAGCCGAACAAAAATACTCCACTTATGATCGCGAACTGTTAGCTATTTATGCCGCCATAAAATATTTCAGGCATTACTTAGAGGCGCGGCAGTTTACTATTTTTACAGATCATAAGCCTATCACGTATGCTTTCAGTAAGAAAGAGCAACAATGTTCCCCTAGGCAATTTAGATATCTAGATTTTATAGGACAGTTTAGTACTGATATACGATTTGTCAAAGGCGAGCAAAATATCCCAGCCGACACGTTATCACGCGTTGAATCAGTAGCGAAAGGCATCGACTGGGACGAACTTGCCGCCGCTCAAAAAACCGACACAGAATTAAATGCCATGATTAAAAATAATAACACCTCGCTGCAATTAAAACTGGCGTACATGCCAGGTAGCAGCCAGCCAATATATTGCGACCTATCTACGCGAATCGCTAGACCGTACTTGACCGAGACATTTAGAAAAGCTTCATTCGATATTTTGCACCGCAACTCCCATCCGGGTGCGCGAGCCACAAGCAGGCTAGTCTCGGAACGTTTTGTCTGGCCGTCAATGAATAAGGACTGCAAAACATGGGTTAAGGCGTGTTTAGAATGCCAACAGTCGAAGACGAATAGGCACGTAGTAACAGCGCCTGGTAATTTCGCACCCGTATCAACTAGGTTCCAACACGTGCACTTGGATATAATAATAATGCCAGTTAGCGAGGGATGTAGATACTGTTTAACGTGCGTAGACAGGTTTTCACGGTGGCCGGAAGCCATCCCTATACAAAATCAAGAGGCAGAAACCGTCGCGCGTGCGTTTCATGATAATTGGATTGCTCGTTTCGGAGTACCGAGCAACGTCACGACAGACCGAGGTCGTCAGTTTGAGTCGCACCTATTCACAGAGCTCAACGCCCTGCTAGGTACGACCCATTTTAAGACAACCGCTTATCATCCGGCAGCAAATGGAATGGTCGAGAGATTTCATAGACAATTACAAGCTGCCATTATGTGTCATGGGTCAGAAAATACCAGCTGGACACGTATTTTGCCAACCGTGTTGCTAGGAATTAGGTCAGCGTGGAAGGAAGATATTAAAGCAACTTCCGCTGAGTTAATATACGGCCAGAGTTTGCGCCTCCCGGGTCAATTCCTAGAAGTAGACACGGAATCTCAGCCGCTGCATAGCGAATTTGCCAATTTTGATAAGCTCCGGCCAGTCCCCGGGACGCGTCATGGCCGAAAAAATACATTTATATATAAGGAGTTGGCAACGGCAAGTCATGTCTTCGTCAGAGATGACACCGTTAAAAGACCTCTTCAAAGACCGTTCATTGGGCCATTTGAGGTAATTGACAGGAAGGACAAAACCTTTGTCATAAACATACGCGGCCGCGAAACAACCATTTCGATCGATCGACTTAAGCCAGCTTATATACTAGGCGAATCCGCTCACCAAACGCGTGAATGCGCAGATGATTTTGAGGACATCGTAGTCCGCTATAACAGCCGTACTAACGATATTCCTAATCCTAATTTGAGCGACGCCGGCAACACATCTCAGGCTGTTTGCACAACACCGAGCCCCATCGGCGGTACACGCGTAGGAATTTTAAGACCGCAAAACGCGCGGAGGCGCTCAGGGAGATCGGTACGTTTTCCAGCGTTCTATCAGGCTGGATTTTCGTAGAATAAGGTTGTTTATATAATTAGTATGTAATAAATAATAATATGTAATTATTTACAAGGCGTATGACTGTATGTGTAAAGTATTTTCTTGTGTAAATTGTGTCATTTCCTGTGGTAAATTATGTTTTTATTGGTTTGTTTTGTTTTCTGTGTGTTTAAAATATATGTAATCATGTTGATATGTTTCTATGTGCAATATGTCTGTATAATTTTTTTTTTAGCATTATTAAGTTATATCGTTGTGTGTATCTTTTATTGTTTCGCAACTCTTATTTTTATTGTGTACTAATGCTGTATGTAAATGTTCTTGCATTGTTGTTTATCACTGTGTAATTAATGTTGTTCCGTGTTTCTTAATTTGGTTCAGTATGTGTATTATTTCTGTGTCTTTGTTTGTGTTATTATTGTTTCGTGATTTAGACCATTCTGTGTGTTATTGTCTTTATTGTCTTGTATTTTTTGTTTGGTCTAAACCACTGGCAGGGGAGTACTGTGGTGACCACATTTCCTGGTCCCACGGAACCCTAAAAAGTTTAATTTTTTGTTGAGACACAACCAATAACAGTTCTTAGATTTTGAAGCTATAAACACGGACATTTTATTTTTATATGACTTCAAGTAACTAAAGTTTTATTGAGGTACATCCCGGTTTTAAGTTGTGCGAAAAACACGCCGACATTTATTAGTTTCTTCCTAGCTAAATTTTATAGTTTTATTATGTATTGTATCCCTGTTTGTTATTGTTGTACCGTACCTCTGTTTTCCCACGAATGTTTGTTAATATTTCTTTTGTACCTTAGTACCGTTAGGAGCACCCCCGATCTTCGTTAACTAGTCGTTATTCAATGTTACGAGATACACCAAAAAAGGAGTCAACTCTCAGCCACGATATAGATCGGACGTTCTCCTACGGACTAACTTAGCATACCGAATTTCTGTACCTACTTGTATTTCCCGTGTTATATTTTGTGTTTTCTGATATTATACAGTTATCAGTTTCACCTGAAGTTCTGAACTTTCATTTCAATACGCGACGTGAGTCATTACACCCGACCTTAGTGAGAAGCGCGACATATTTATAAATTTTCAATAATATTTTAAATATGTTTTGTTTGTTTTTTTTGTTTACAACAATAAAATATATTTATCTTACCCTGGGTGGGGATCAAACCTACGACAGATCCGCGTAAAAATCAAGAACGGTAACCACTACTTTATCGATTCAGTACGTATGTAAGTACATAAGTAAATTGTTAAAGTAAATGTACTTTTTTGTGCTGGCCAAGTGATTTAACTCACTTAACTTTGTGAAAAATATATTTAAAAAAAAAAACATTTCAGGTTGTACACTTTTCAAGTTTTTACATTAATTTTACTTATTTTTAATAAGATAGTATAACTCAATAAACAGTGAAAATATCTATAATTTATGCCTCAATCATAAACATATTATCACACTCACCTTGGTTAACTCGGTGATACACTTTCCCATTCAAAACTTTAAAATTAGTAACTTTTACGATGACCACATAAGCAATAGTGCTAAAAGGTACCAATATTTTGTCAATCCAATTACTGAAAGCTTCGAAACCTCTTATCACAAAGTTAGGGTTGTCACATAGTTATGCGAGTTTACCCTAACATGTAACAAAATAATTATTAAAATTAATGAATTATGGCGTCACGGGCGCGGGCGATTCAAATAGTAGGTCATCTTTGCCATCGGCCTCACATTAGGCGGCATGGCTATGTTACCTTAGCCTTCGTGACTTAAAAATCGTTCGCATTTCCAATTAAAATCTTCCTTCCCACTTTCTAGAAAACACTCCCACAAATTGCAGGAAAGCGAGAGGAAAGATGTAACACATCAAAAACTTAAAATACCAAAGTACATACAATTTTGTTATTGCTTGTCACCATCATTACATCAGATTACATAACCATAAAGTATTCGTATAATGTACTTGTATATCAACAAAAAAAAGCACAAATGTGAACAAAAATAGTAGGGATTTGTCAGTTTCATATGTCAATTCCATAGTACATTTTTTTATTTTTTTATTCACAATTGGTAAACCCTTGACAACATACTTTTGTTTACCTTTTTCTTTTTTTTTGTTAATTTAAGGTATTATAGCATAGCACTCTTTTAGCAAAGATTAATTATCTAATATTACTAGGCACGTCTTTTAGTGAGTGACTTGTTGAGTGAGTATAGTGAGTAGGTAGGTACTTTGCTATGACTTTATTAAACTTAATGTTTCGCTGCAGTTTCCTCATGATTGTTGTGGCTAGCTCAATAGGTCAACCTCATTTAAAAATCACATTATGCAAACAACCGACAACACCGTAATAATCATAGAATTGAAATCACACGCTCACCAACAACCAGCTATCAATAGGTAGGTATCATCTCATCCCATCCTTCACAAGCGACACACCGCACGCAAGCTCACATTATTCAATGCAAACAAAAGGGAATAAATGCTGGAATAAAATACTTTTAATTTCCCCGGGCGCCGCTAATCGGGCGGCGTCGATGGAGGGCGCCAAATCGCCCTTTTTATTTTACTGTATGAACGCAAATCCGGTGGGAAAACGGCACGGCCGGGGCGCAGCAGGCAGGGTGCGGTCACGCGCGCGGAATTAGCGCCCCCCCGCCGCCTGTGCCGCCCTCTCCTGACCCGCGAGGTGTCACCGAGCACGTTACTACCCGCAAAAAATGGGAGTAAGCCCGCACGCCGCAGTCGCACGCCCGCCAACCGCACGGCTAGCGAAGCCAACCCGTGCAAGGATTTTGTTTTTAATTTTTCAGCATTTCTGTTTCGATAACCATGCTATACTTTTTGCCGGCACGAAATTGGATGCCGAAAACTTTGGGTGTTTCTTCCACGAATAAATTGCGTTGTGAATTTTTGGGAACTGCTTCATTTTTGCTAAGGCGTGGCTCGAAGGCTGAGTCTTATTTATTGAATTAAATTTTGTTAGTTACATCGAAATATAATATTTACTTGAGTTCTTAGACCATTCAAATTAAGTTTTATTTATTTGCTAATATCTCCATACCTTATGTCTGGAGTTTCACAAATCCAATGTCGGGTGTGTGACATATTTATACAGAGTGTAAAATAAATTATACGGCAGCCCGCACTAAACTTTCACGACAATTTTTTTTTCCTTTTTTTTAATTGTTTTTATTTTTTTTTAGATAATTTTGATGAAATCATATTACATGACCAAACATATACTTATTTGTTATACCTGACAATTTAATAACTCCAACCATTTGTGAGTAAATTGCAAGTTTCAATTTAGTTTGTAGGAGAACCATATAAACACGATTTTGCCCAGACCAATGGGTAATATCTAATACAGGTATATAAAATTCTCGTGTCACAGTTTTCGTTCCCTTACTCCTCCGAAACGGCTTGACCGATTCTCATGAAATTTTGTGAGCATATTGAGTAGGTCTGAGAATCGGCTAACATTAATTATTTTTTTTAGGGTAGTGTAGTGTAGGGTAGGGTAGTGTAGGGTAGGGTAGGGTAGTGTAGTGTAGGGTAGTGTAGGGTAGTGTAGTGTAGTGTAGTGTATGTAGGGTAGGGTAGGGTAGTGTAGGGTAGGGTAGGGTAGTGTAGTGTAGGGTAGTGTAGGGTAGGGCAGTGTAGTGTAGTGTATGTAGGGTAGGTTAGGGTAGTGTAGGGTAGAGTAGTGTAGTGTAGGGTAGGGTAGTGTAGTGTAGTGTAGGGTAGGGTAGGGTAGGGCAGTGTAATGTAATGAAGGCGGTACGTAGTTCGCCGGGACAGCTAGTAATAGATAAATATAGGCAACCCCGACATGCAAATTTTCATAGAAATCTTTAGAGCCGTTTTTGTGAGAAAAAAACAGTTTTTTATATGACAGCTACTCTTCGGTTTGACGGTACGAAGAAACTTTTGATAATCCCTCGATTAAATAACTAAAAACTCTTAAGTTTCAAATTTGGTCCCAATCGGACTAAAGATACCTATAGCCTCCAGAGTCAAGCGTGACGGACGGACGCACGCACGGATGGAATTGAGATATTCGGTTTTTCGGTATGTAATAGAACACCTTTTCACGAAAATTGGATAAACTATTTTTTTCGCGATAACAATACTTCCTCTTTCTTCCTCCTTTTAGCGTACTACGGAGTCGAGAAAGTAAAAATTTGTGTTAGAATGTTTTAACTCGGGATTCTACTTATCGTACTGAACAACTTTCCCCAAGGGGCTTCCAGGGGAAAATCAATTCTCGAAAACAAAATTGGATCTTGCATACAAAAATGCGCAAAATTGGTAGTTCTGCTGATTGATTTGAATGAAGGATGGATTGCTCCCCGCGCCTGATGGTCATCCGATGATGGGTATGACGTCGTGAAGCTCTAGCTAACTTGTCTAAATCCAGAACAGACAAGATTACATGTCAGCACTGCCAAGGTGATCATAACCGAGTCTTAAGAGTACGTTTGGCTGCACATCATCTGATGGTAAGTGCCGAGGCAGCTCAAAGAGTGCCTGCCTGTTCACTCTCGCCTTGAAGATTCCCAAATTAAACGAATCGGGGAACACAAACTCCAGCAGGGAATTCCACTCCTTGGTAGTTGGCATGATGAACGATGAATAAAAACGCTTCGTGTGTATAGGAGGAATAAAGGGGTGGTATTTCCCCTCGCGCCTGGTCGTCCTATGATGGAATGGAGAAGGGTATGAGGTCATAAAGCTCCAGGGCACACTTTCTGAAATGAATCCTGATTGACTGTGAGGTGACAATCTGAATTAAAAACCAGCCAAGTGCGAGTCTGACTAGCACTCCAAGGGTTCCGTACCACCATACCTATCCACACACACAACTACATAGTATAATGAATGAATGACAATGATACCTATTCACATTTTAAACAAAAGACATCAACGGGAGTGACAATAATATACATTTTTAGTAATTCAGTTCGGACTCCTTAGCACGAGTACGACTGACAGTTGGCCAATTTTTATTATTTTTTGTTTTATTTCAGTATTCGTACTATAATCACACCAAGTTTCACGCCTGCATGTATTACCGTTTTGACGATAGAGCTCAATCAAAAATCCTTCTGAAGACCTACAAAAAACACGTTTTTTGTATGGAGACCCCCCATATTTTTTCGTGTTATATCGGCAACAGAAATACACATTCTGTGATAATTTCAACTGTCTACCTATTATGGTTTATGAAAAACAGCCCGCTGACGGACGGACAGACAGCGAAGGCTAAAAAGTATTAGAAAAGACTCTGTGCTAATTAATTATCTATCATTTTTTCAGAACTTAGGTATTCTAGGTAATTCATCTATAACTTTTAAGGGACTGTCAAGTTAAGCGGCCGTGTGTGTGAGCGCGGAAGAACTTGAAGGCACGTGGGTTATTGAGTGAAAAAAATTATAGCGACACATCAGGCTGTAGTCTCCTGGCAAGTAAGGTGTGAAGTGTGACCAAATGTCGGTAAGTCCACAAGGCTTAGATACTCGTAAGTCGTGCTCGGCACATTCAAGGATGTCACATCATGGTTTACAGTAGAGTTCCAACAATCGATAGAGGTCATGTTATAATTTGTTGTCACAGTAGTGCTGAACAGAATGTTGGTTATCAGTGCACTGGGTAGGAACCAAAAGGAAAGTAGTAGCATTTTCCTTTCTAGGTGGATGTGAGGGGCGAATATCTAATCGAGCCTAAGCATGTAGGGGTACACAATACCACAATGTACACAACCCAATGTTTTGGAGGAGAGTATTGTGTACGTGTCGGCAACACGTTCCTCTCAAGGTTTTGTGTTGGCGAGGCTTCTGTCCGCAGAGAGGTGAGAGACTAGGGCAGCATATAGAGCCAGGTTGTAGGGATGTGTGCGGAGACCTTTATTGGGAGGCCCAGCATTGAATTACTTGTAATTCAATAAGGCCTAGTCCCAATATCGGGACTTAGGGCTGGCGTGCTCAGTTACTGCCTAATGGATAAGATGACACATGCCACATTAAGCCTCACCGGCGGCCCTTTGGGTGGCCAATGCTGGTCGAGGGGGTCCAACCGGCTATCGAGACCAGGTGCCGTGCGGAGTGTAAGCGGCCCTCTGCAGTTCACTAAAGCGACGGTGGCTCTCAGAATGATAATATATGAGATACCTGTAGCGGTTCGCCGTTAATATAACTTAGATATGAGTTGTTCATTGTGTAGGTACATACTTATTGTGACATCTCATTACTAAGCTGAAATAAATACCTAACCTCAATTCATATTACTCATCATTAACTAGACTGCAAACTTCTTAAAACCGAATTGCATAGGTAGTAATTATGAGTTTTATAGTCTTCAGTTGGCAAAACATTATAGTTCGGGGAAAAAGTTTCTTAAAATATAAATTTGTAATCAAATCTCTTAGCTTGTACCTATTATTTGTACCTGGCTGATTATAATAAAATAAACTTTCGTAATTTTAATAAAAAAATAAAATTTCCGCAAAACAAGAAATTCGCTACATTTTAAAATTTTATGTTAAAAACCGACCAAGTGCGAGTCAGAACTGCACACATAAGGTTAAAACTCTGAGGTATTTGGAACGTGAAGATATTGCGAAGCTTCCCGAACGCTGCCCAGTCGAGTTAAATTCGACGATTGATCTCTGTCTTGAAGTTGGACCTACCTAACTGGACTGTTTGTCCCAGGTACACATATTCGGCAACTTCGAGTGTCGAGTCTCCAACCTTCAGAGGAGTAGGTGCGACACGGACGTTTGATATAATTTTCGTCTTGTCCATGTTTATTCTAAGACCCACTTGTTGAGAGGCTCTACTGAAGCCATCGAGCATTGTGCCTAAGTCATCCTTAGTCTCAGCCATGACCACGGTATCGTCAGTGAATCGTATAGGTTGGTGATGTACACGCCGTTGATATTGATGCCGAGTCCACCCCAGTACAAAAGCTTAAAAACATCTTCCAGGGCGCCGGTGAATAGTTTCGGAGATATGACGTCTCCCTGTCTCATCCCTGGCTACTAGAACCGGATAGGTCCCGAGTTCTGGTCCTGGAGACGAACCGACTGGTGGCATTTGTATAAAAAAACTTCAGTATCTCGATATATCGATAGTCAATTTGTCACCGCTGGGGAGACTGTAACACAGCCCAAGTTTCGACTGAATCAAAGGCTTTCTCATAGTCCACGAGCGCTAAGCATAGTGTCTGATTGTACTGTTCGGTCTTCTCAATACAACTGAGTAGGTAAGTAATTAAGTTACAATATAGCGTTTTCTATGAGTTACAAAATAATACCTAATTGAGGTAAAACAAAGTCATTAATTACAAATACCTAGTACAAATTTAGAGCCACATCATTAACCACAACGATGTTTATCCCTTATTAGGTAGAAAACCTTTAAAGTGCGTCAACATTAATTCAAAACATTATAATTATCGGTTTGTTCTGGGGAATACTATGTGGTACCAAGTTAATACTTCCTTCCTGGTATATGTATTTCATTCCAAATAAAACATAAAATATACGATAACAGTAAAAATGGTATTAACAGCATATATAAACGGTATAGAAGTCATTATAATGTTGTTATGGGGGACTTCAACGCGAAACTGGACAAACAAAGCGATGGTGAGCTGAGAGTGGGGCAATTTACGAGTAGATGCAGAGACCGTGGAGGATGCACGTGGACGTTATTGAAAAGGAGGTCCCTCTTTATGATGAACTCCTTAAAAAAGCCAAAAGAGCAAAAGTGGACATGGTTGCATCGCAATGGCGTAACGAAGAATGAGATTGACTTCATCTTGTCGACGAGGAGGTAACCATTTAATGGTGTCTCTGTGATCAATTTAGTAAAACAGGAATCGATCACAAAATGGTAAGAGGCACATTGAATCTAAAAACCAAGCTAGGAAGATGTCGACTGATAAAGTCTACGCTCCTACCAGCACCTATACTTCAAAATCTCGAGAGCTTTCAGTTCGAGAGTTGCATAATCGCTTAGAATTCTTAGGAAATTGCAATAATGTGGACGATTATAATAACAGGTTCGTGGAAATCGTAAGAACGTTCGGGTCTAAGATTTTATTTACTCGCCTAGTTCAAACAGAACCATAAATATCTCGGACTTCACCAACAAACGCATGGAAGAAAGATTTTTTTATTTTTTATTCACAATTGGTAAGCCCTAGGCATCATCTCACTTTATGGTAAGTGACGATGATGCCGAAGATGTAATACATTTGGTTTTGCAGTCTTCTAAAGATGCTACTCCGTATCGGCAACTAAACAGACAGATCTCCAAGTCCCTGATAGCATAGTAGCGATCGAGTACAACAAATGCTTATTCGCGAAACATCTATCTTTTGGACAGAGCCAACTGACCAAACTAAAGACTGACGATGACAAAATCATATCTTCTAAGAATGAGTTGTTGAATGAAGTTGAGGAGTTCTACGAACAATTATATACGACCACACGTCTGCCTGTCAGCGATCTGGCTAAAGAGCCAAGAGCCAGACTAACTTGACACTACTGAAGATAACCCGGACGTCAGCCTATTCGAGATTAGTTTAGAATCTCAAACAGCTCAAGAACAACAAGGCACCGGGTGATGATGGAATTACGGCTGAACTTCTGAAAGCAGGTGGAACACTGGTACTAAAAGCTCTTTAGAAGTTGTTCAATTCCGTTATACTCAAGGGATAAACGCCTAAGGCACGACACAGAAGTGTGGTGGTGCTCTTCTTAAAGAAGGCGACAACACCTGACTGAAGAACTACAGACCGATCTCACTTTTGAACCATGAAGTCTACAAGCTGTTTTCGAGGGTCATTACGAATCGTCTCGCACGCAGTTTTGACGACTTACAGCCTCCTGAAAAAGCTAGCTTCCGAAGAAGCTTTAGTTCCATAGACCACATACATACTATACATTATACAGAGGACCGAAGAGTACAATCAGCCACTATGATTGGCGTATGTGGACTATGAAAAGGCATTTGATTCGATCAGATAGAATCTGGGTTGTGCTACAGTCTCTCCAGAGCTGCCGACTTGACCATCGATACATCGAGGTGTTGATGTGTTTGTATAAAAACGTCACTATGTTGGTTGGCCTCCAGGACCACAATTAGAAACCTATCTGACTACAGCGAGGGCTGAGATGGGGAGGCGTTATATTTTCGAAACTGTTGACCGCCGCTCTGGAAGATGTTTTCAAACTTTTGGACTGGGGCGGACTCGGCATCAACATCAACAGCCAGAACATCACCCACCTTCGATTGCCTGACGTTATCATGGTCATGTCTGAGACCATAGAAGACCTAGGCACAATGCTCAATTGCCTTAAGAGAGTCTCTCAACAAAACAGTGGTTCTTAAAATGAACATGGACAAGACGAAAGTAATGTTAAATATCCGCGTCGCACCCACTCCTCTGAAAGTTGGAGACTCTAAAATGGAAGTTGTCGATGAATAGGTATACCTGGGACCAACAATCCAGTTAGGTAAATCCAATTTCAAGAAAGAGATCAATCGACGAATCCCACTTAGCTGGGCAGCGTTAAGGAAGCTACGCAATATCTTTACGTCCCAAATATCGCAGTGTCTCAAGACTAAGGTCTTTGACCAGTATATGTTGCCAGTGATAACATACAGAACTAAGACTTGATCGCTAACTATGGGCCTAATAAGGAGGTCCAAGGTCACGCAAAGGGCGATGATCGTGCTATACTCGGAGTTTCCCTACGCAGTCGAATCAGAAATGAGATGATCCGTAGGAGAACCAAATTAACCAATCTACTCGTAACTCATAGAATCGCTATACTTATGTGGCAGTGGGCAGGGCACATAGCTCGTAGAACAGATGGCCGTTGGGGCGGTAAACTCGAGTGGCGACCTTGCACTGCAAGACGTAGCGTGCCACGCCTCTCACACGGTTGACCGACGACCTGGTGAAGGTCGCGAGAAGCCGCTGGATGAGGGCAACACAGCAACGGTCGTCGTGGAAATCCTTGGAAAGCAGTGGACTTTTTTCGGCTAATATGATAATTTTACAATTCAAATTATTGCTACGGGTCAAATATAGCCTAGAGATTACTTGTACCGATTCTCATGCTTTTACCATCATTTGCAGCATTTTGCCAAAAATCGGTGTGTATGTCAAATCAAATAAATTTTATTCAGATTAAATAAATCCATATAAAATGTTTGTTAGTACAAAAACTTCTAAAAACTTTGTTAGTAATCAAATTGAATAATAATCTAACATTTGATTTAATGTACTTGATTTGATTCTTTTCAAACAAAAGACATCAACGAGAGCTACAAAATATCATTTAAATCAGACTTCGTAGTAAAGATGAATCGGATATCCGGTAACTATCCGGTATCCGACCTAAATTTACTATTCGGCTGGATAACGGATAATAAGCGAGTATTCGGCTGGATGCCGGATTTAAAAATACGAAATATACAATTTTGTTACTTTATTTAATTCACATTACAAATATAATCGCCATACCTATTTCCATTGTACGACAACAATAATTAGTACTGTAATATACTAAGGGCAAATTATGGTGAATAAACAACAATTTCTCTGCATAAAGCGGCAACGAAACACTTAAATTTAACTTAAACTTAAATTCGTTCACGAAAGACAAGACTCGAATCCACACGAGTCCGCCCGTTCGTTCGTGAGCTATTTAATTACGCGAGCTCACTCGTTACTATGCTCCAATCCGCAATGTTCGGCCTAATATCCGGCTTCAAGGTTGACCGAATATCTAGTATCCAGTATCCGGCAAACAACTATCCGTTTCATCTCTATTCCTTTACGTGAATGCGACTCACACTTTACCTGTTTATATTGTTTGTTGTTTTACTTTAAGATTAGTACTAAAACGAGTTTCACGAGTATATATTTGTATTACTGTTTTTTGACACTTAGACCAAAAGCAAAATCTTTTAAAAGCACTTTTTTGTACGGGGACTTTTTACAAGCTTATAATTTAACTTGCAATGTATGTATGTTTGTTCGAGTGGAATCTTGCAACTAAATTTTATAGCACATATCTTCAACCGATTGAGCTGAAATTTTGTATACACGTTCAATTTGGATGAAAATGCATGGTTAACTGTGTGACGTATTTTATATACAATATGGCGGACTCCCAAAGATGGTGGAGTTTTTTTATGCACCCCAATGATATGGGTATCAAATTATAGGATTGGCTGAGAAGAATACGAAATAATTAAAATTCTTTTCAAATAAAAGCTTGTACCTAAAAGTTTTTAGGTTTTTAGAAAATTGTTACATCTTGATATTTTTTTTGTTAGTAAATCCCAATAACACACACCTAATGTTTGAAAATGTTAGCCTATTATATAATAACACTTTAAAAGTTCACGATTATTTATAATGACAAATTGAAAGCGGGACTTGACGTGATTTTATAATATACTAGCTGTCCCGGCGAACTACGTACCGCCTTACATTACATTACACTGCCCTACCCTACCCTACCCTACACTACCCTACACTACCCTAACCTACACTACCCTACCCTACTCTACCCTACCCTACCCTACCCTACATACACTACACTACACTTATATTATTGTGACTGTCAAATAATAACAGACAAATAATTAGCAATAAATTAAAATTGCGACTATAATTTGAGATTTAAACTATCCTATCTCTCAAGTTGGATCGAACTGCACATGGTGTGCGAAGTTTATTATAATCGGTTAAGTGGTTTAGGAGTCCATTGAGGACAAACATTGTGACACGAGATTTATATATATTAAGAGATATATATATAAATCTCGTGTCACAATATATATATATATGAGCAGGTATCGACGTTGTTTTTACCTCAACATTTCAACTTTGCTTCGATAGCCGAAACCGTAGGTGATTAAAATGCTCAGTGGATAGCCGTGGTCGCGAGTAGACAGTAGACTGAAGCCGCGTACGCTAGTACTCTTTATTATACTGTGGCCGCGGTGTCATCGCCGCCGGCACATCGCAATAACAACTCCATCTACCCTCACCAGAGATTTGTTACCATAGATGGGTTAAGCACTAACCAACAACATTTGAAAATCGAAGCCATTTACACTCACATTATTATAGGTAGTTCCCTTCTATTGCACCGAATGTTACTAAGAAAAGAGATGCCAATTGGCATCTTTTTTTTGCTTCACTTTTTAGATGCATGTAACCTATCTACCTCTCTTATATATAGCATATCTCTGACCCTCACTTCATTTTGTGAAGGGTTAGGGTCACCACACATTTCACTTAATAAGGAAAAGAAGGTTGGATACACAGGCTGACAGCCGGATGGACAGACAGACAGACGGCGCAGCGTAGGCTTAGTGATAGGGTCCCGTTACCTACAAACCCTAAATACCTTTGCTAAATAGGCATCTGTAGGTATACGTACGTATTCTCCTTCTTCCACTCGGAACCCCACAGCTTGAGGATTGTGACCATCATCAAGTCAAGTCCAGTAGAAGTAAATTGGGGCCGGGTTAGGTGCTTCCATCTTTGCCTATCAGCGGCGGTGTGGATAGCATATCGTGTAGATTGAGTTGCAGTAGTTTTGTTTGGTCACACCATCTTCTGGCTGGAGCACGACCTCTCTTTGTCTTTTCCCCTCCACTTTTTTTTTCTTGTATGTGCTTTTTGAGGGATTCTTGGGTGTCTTCGTGCTATTTGTCCCTCGTCATCCCAGCTGCAAAAATGCCCATAACACTAGCTGCATTTCTGCGTTGAATGACTACCTATTTTTTATTTTAGTCAAGTATTGTAATGTGATATTATTTTGATATTATTATTATCAGCTCATATACGTCCCCACCAAGGGGCTCGAGCCTGACCTGAATAAGGGCGATCGAGCCTTAGTCGACCACGCGGGCCCAGTGCGGGTTGGTCGACTTCACATAAAACCTTCTTTTTTAAATCTTAAAGTTGTGGTGACCACATTTCCTGGTCCCACGGAACCCTAAAAAGTTTTATTTTTTGTTTGGTCTAAACCACTGGCAGGGGAGTACCTGTGGCCAGGAAATGTGGTCACCACAAAGTCAACTTAATAGCGTTGGTCTTCATCGTCACCTACTGTATGTAACTGTAACAGTGGTGTAGCAATCCAGTAGTTCACGCCACCCCGTAGAGATGTCGCTACTGGTAATTTAATAGAACCGCAGTGCGTAGCGCGAAAATCTTGTAGGGGTTGTCTGTAAAACAAGAGAACATAGGGCATGAGAAACAAAGTTAGGTGTCTTTTTTTATACAGCCTTTAGCCTCAATTTTTGTAGTTAATTAGGTACATATGGTATAAATTATTAATTTTCTTTAGAAAGTTGCGTGTTTTTAAAATTAACGCCTTACAAAATTACAGGTTGTTCTATTTAAAATTTATTTGTACAATTAAGTTGAATTCGCATTTTAATGATCCATAAGGAGTTTGTGTAGGCACTCGTGTAATTAATTAATTACTTATGCATAATTTTACTGTAATTGAATTTTACGTTATTCAGCCTGACACCTACAATTCATGATTTTTAAAGAGCCTCCAACAATATATTAAATTATGAAAATTTTACACACTAGTGTGAAACATTATACATTAAAACATGTTCAGCATTTTGGATAGTTTAAGAAGAAAATCTCAGCTAGACACAGGATGTTCCAGTCAACATTACCGCCCAAATTGGTTGAGCTCTAGCGAATTTAAAAATCGGTCTCTCAGTACGCGAGGTCGGTCGGTCGGTCGGCACTCGGCAGTAAAAATACGTGCGGGTATTTCCTGTCCCCTCGCGGGAGGGGCGATAAATAACTCAGTTTGCGGCTAAGGGGCGCGGGGGAGGCGGGCGCGGGGAGGGGGCGTTATTTGTAGGGCTCGCGTGTGAATTATTCGTGGGTTCACGCGCGCTGTTTGCCCGCCATACCGTTAAGTGGGGTACGGTGAGGTACCGATTACTTTCCTAATATTATAAGGATGCTCGTTGAGACTACTTGAGACTATATTTCTATTAATTTAGGGTGATGTAACATAACATAACTTTGATGTGTTCCGGCTTGAAGATAAGATAGCCAGTTATCCATTCCGTTGGGGAATCTTCGGGAAGCCCGCTTCCATCTTCGGCAACATCTTCACTTACCATCAGGTGAGATGATGAGGCTAACCAATTGTGAATGAAAAAAAAATAAAAAAAACCTCATTTGTAATTTTAACCGCCTCGATCCGTGGTGTAATGGTCAGTCCATTAGCTTCACAACAGAAGGTCGTGGGTTTGATTTCCGGCGAAGTCTAACTTTGTAGGACTCGATTTGGTTGGTGGAAGCCTGGCAAGCTACCACCATCATATCTAAGTCTTGCCGCTAAACATCAATTTTAACAGCATTGATGTGTTCTTGCTTGAAGACAAGATAGCCAATTCCCCATTGCGTTGGGGAATCTTGGAAAGTCCGCTTTCATCTTCGGCATTATGGACACTTACCATCAGGTGAGATGATGCCACAAGGGCTTACCAATTGTGGTTAAAAAAAAACCTCTTATTTTTATGTGGTTAGTCAACTAAACAAAAAAAAAGATTTTTCATTTAAATGTATAGGAGTTCTCAACTTTCTTTGAGAAGTCGAATTATTTTTTGTAGAACACTTTTGTTCAGATTTAAGATGATTACAAATATAGCACGTATAAGCTCTAGTATATAGCTCGTAGCGGAGCGAGCAAGAATGACTTTCCGTGCTCTGTGGGGGGGGGGGGGGGGCACTTTACTCTAACAAAAATTAACACTTTAAAGCTTAACATTTTGCTAGCTGATCCCTAAATCAAAAAATGATTGTAACAAACCCCTTTTAAAAGACCTACCTATTAAACAATACCCCACACGATGTGGTATGTAACTAAAAAAATTACCCCCTCTCTACGTCATAATTACAGCTCATATACGTCCCCACCGAGGGGCTCGAGCCTACCCTGAATCAGGGCGATTAGGCCTTAGTCGACCACGCGGGCCCAGTGCGGGTCGGTCGACTTCACACACAACCTTCGAGTTTCTTCGCAGGCGTGTGCAGGTTTCCTCACGATGTTTTCCTTCACCGTTAAAGCAATCGGTAAGTATGTACGTAAGTTTTTGAAAAACTCATTGGTACATTGGCCGTCCAGATTTGAACCCGGTACCTCTGGTTTGATGGACCGAGTCGTTACCGGTTGAGCCACCGACCCCCTCTCTACGTGTAGGATAGGAATTTTTTTTCTTCAAATTTAATCGTACAACTTTGTCGGTGTAATTAATATGTACATTGTACACCCATGCTAGATTACAACTTTCTAGTACTAACAGTCGCTGAGCTAACCCGCGGACAGACAGACGGACAGACATGGCGAAACTATAAGGTTTCCTTGTTGACTACGGAACCCTAAAAACGATAAAACGAGCATTTATAGGTCCCAGAACAGAAAGAAAGAGCTACTCACCGGGGTTACGCATCACCAACCGATTCCCCGAAACTGCGCAGACGCAATGTTTTGTCGCTCCATTGAATTGAAACTCGTTTGCCGAGATTAGAGGTGATTCCACAAAATGCTTGGTTTGGCAGTAAAAAAACTGACCATTGTTTCATTTTGTTCTTTGCCGCGCCCATTAAGATAACAAAAAAGCTGTGGTATTTTTAGTAGCTTGTAAATCGTAAAGCCGTTGGTGCCAGTTGCTATGACTGGATGGCAGTCGTTAAGCCGTGTCAGATGCCTTATTGGCGGCTTGAAAATCTTGGAATAGTGGGGTTCGCCATTAGCCCTGCAACCTCCACCAACACGGACTTGGCCAAGACTTAGCCCCCGTGTGTGGTAATGGTCTAAGTTCTAACCTACCCGAATTTGGGAAGAGACCAGTGCTCCAGCTGTGGGGAAGTTTTTGGGTTCTTAAAGAAATATGTAATGTTTTGGTAGAAAAAGTGCTACTTGTTAATTTAACCCTTAGTATGCCTGGTGGACTGAAATTACACCGTCGTGGGTTTGACGGACCCGTTTTTTGATGCTCCTAGGGATATCATATTGCATGTATTTGGCAAAAACAATTATAACACTTGTAGGAAATAAATAAAAATTAGAGCTTTTTATGTTTTAACATTGTCTATTAATAAATAAAATATTGCTTTACGCGTGTTACTCATTAGTTTACACGTGTTTTATTTTGAGACGCGCACGCGAAGAACTGCGGGAGATGTGATGAACTGACCTCTAGTCTATATCAGGAAGAGAGACGCGCAATGTATAAAAACAGAGGCGGGATGTATGAAATTATTTTTTTAAATAAAATATCGACGTTTTTCAGAAGTAGTGGGTCTGTCAGACTCACCAGACATACGAAGGTTTAATTATAACTTATCAAGATAGATTACTTGCAATATTTTTTGGAATGTCACAATAAATAACCACTTTTACCGTTCTTAACATACATTAGTTTGTTTTATGATAATAATTTAGCTTCGAACAAACTATAAGTTTAAAAATGGTTTTATTTTAGCAAAATAGTGCCATTACTGTAAAATGTTAATACTGGGACCAAGAGTCTTGCGGAGCCAGCGACCCCTCGTTAATGAAATTTCATATCGTTCTCGCCGCGTCTCTCTCAATGTACCAGGGAAGGGCTCTACTCTATAGGCTAGGGTTTGTTACGTAAACACAAATATCATTTGACCGAAAACCTTGATACTGATAGTGTTCAAGAGGTAGTGTTGCCAGTGATGACATACGGAACTGAGACATGGTCGCTTATTATGGGCCTCATGAGAAGGCTCAAGGTCACCCAAAGGGCAATGGAGCGTGATATGCTCGAAGTTTCTCTGCGTAATCGTATCAGAAAAGAGGAGATCCGTAGGAGAAACAAAGTAACCGACAAAGCTCTCAGAATTGCTAAACTTAAGTGGCAGTGGGTGGGACACATAGCTCGTAGAACAGATGACCGTTGGGGTAGTAAAGTGCTCGAGTGGCAAACGTAAGGCAGGCCTTCCACTCGGTGGAGCGATGACCTGATGAAGGTCGCGGGAAGCCGCTGGATGCGGGCAGCGCAGAACCGGTCGTTGTGGAAATCCTTTGGGGAGGCCTATGTCCAGCAGTGGGCATTCTTCGGCTGATATGATGATACTGTTTAATAGCCAGATCTCCATTGCGTTGGGGAATCTTGGTAAGCCCGCTTCCATATTCGACATCGTCACTTAGGTAACATCAGATGAGATGAAGCCATGGGCTTATTAATTGTGAATTAAATAAAAGTTATTGCTAGAAGTTATTTTTTTCTATTGTTCAAACGAAAACACTGATAGTAGGTAAACACTTTACCCACATGAGGTTCGCGATAGCCAGAGTCTGTATATCTAAATTAAAAGAACATAAAGTTTGCCATACATACTTACTTATTTATTTTATTATATTTACTTATACGTATTATGTTATGTTTTATTTTGTACGTAAGTAGTGAACTGTTTATTTATTTAGTAATGTAAATTTTGTGTCGTAAGGTATTTAGGAATAATTAATCAAAATTTCTATTGTCTAAAATTGTAGTCTTTGTAATGTAAGTAGGTACATTGCACTTCTTCTGTCATTCTCTGTTCACTTTCTCTTCCCAAAGTATGCTTTAAAAAGTTTCTTACAGAAATAAGCTCTACATTTTGACAAGGGATAAATCTTGTTTCATGTAAACAATGTTTGTCCCTTTTGTATATTATTACATTTACATATAGGTAGATAGCTAGGACAACACTAGAAAGAATGATCAACACCCTTAATGAAGAAAGTCGCAAGGTAGGACTATTTATTAATCTAGATAAAACTAAAATAATGACAAACAGAAAGAAAAACAAAATTTCCCTGGAGGGAGTTGAATTAGAGTATGTCAACCGCTACATCTATTTGGGAAAACAAATATCCTTCAGTGAAAGAAATACAGATGAGGAGGTCGAGAGAAGAATATCCATAAGCTGGAAGAAGTTTTGGGCTCAAAAGGAAATATTAAAAGGGACATATTCAATAAATTTAAAACGAGTAATACTGGACACAAATATTCTACCTTGCCTTACATATGGTAGTCAAACATGGGTATACACCACAAAAGTTAAAAACAAAATAAAAACCTGCCAAAGGGCAATGGAAGGAAGTATTCTTAAAATCAGGAGAATTGATAAAATCAGAAGCGCAAACATAAGAAAGACAACAAAAGTGGTGGACGCTCTAAAACATGTTCTCGAACTGAAGTGGAATTGGGCAGGGCACATCTCTCGATGCAGGGACAAAAGATGGACAGTAAAGGCGACTAGATGGAAGGGTCCCACAGGGCAAAGAAAAGTAGGCAGACCAAGAAAAAGGTGGAAAGATGATATAGTACGAGCTGCTGGAAAAAAATGGCAAGAATTGGCACAAAACAGAGACTAGTGGAAAAGGTTGGGGGAGGCCTATACCCAAGAAGGGGTCCTTAACCTAGAATAAGAATAAAACTAACACATCTTAATTTATTTACTTTTTTTTAAAACTTTCCTTTTGATCTTATATTTTTTGTTTCTAAATTCAATACTATTAAGTTACTAACCAAAATATACCATGTTTTGTAAGCTAAGTTAAGGAAATAAAAAGGCTACAATACAATACAATACAGATAGCTAGGAATGAGAATAAATTTAACTGCATTGTTTAGTCCTAGTAATATTATAAATGTGAAAGTTTGTATGTATAGATATGGATGTTTTTTACTCTTTCACACAAAAACTACTGAACGTATCTGGCTGAAATTTGGTAGGTAGACTATGAACTGGATTAATATATAGCCTACTTTTATTCCAAACATACATACTATGGTTACGCGAGCGAAGCCGCTGGCAAAAGCTAGTATGATAAAATATTAAATTTAATAAAATAAAATTCAATTTCCCAAAAAGATTTTCGACAAAACGTTACGTCGATCAAAAAATAACGTTAAAGTAATAAAATGTCACAGTACGGTGTTGTCGTCGACAAATCGCCTTCGATGTAAAGTGTTTCGAAGTAGCTTTTGATTTGATGTAAGGCAGGCAGCCCCTATAATGGGGCACAAAGGGGCTTGTGGGGCTACAGTGGGGTCCTATTATTGAACTTGAACACACTGTTACACTTGACTGTACCTACTCAGCGAATTATGTAGTACGCTATGGACGAATGAGCTGGCAATTATGCATTTACGAGTACTATCTCCTATCAGTTCGTAGCAAATTAATATGCAACAAACAAACGATTTATGTCTGTCTTGTAAAAGTTGAAGACTTTGTAGCTTTACACTTGACTTTGAAAAAACAATCGAAAGTTAATATTGAAAACAAAAGTTTGAAAAGAAAGTTAAACAAGCTAAATGTAATAAATAATATATACAAGGTTCAGTATGATGAGTAGAAGCCCCAGTTAACGGGACCTACACCAATTTTGTTACACCCTGTATACTACTCGTATATCTGGATACATATATGCTATTTGGATTTTAATTAACTTTTTACTTAATGTTTTTTTTTACTTAATATACACTTAATAAGTTCTTGAAAACATTTTGTCAGATAACACAATTAAAATGTATTTTTACCCGACTGCTCAAAAAGGAGTGTATAGTTCTTCGGGTGTATGTAAGTATGTATGTCTGTTTCTTTGGTTGACCCTGTAGTCGAAACGGTTTGACGGAATTTGGAATGCGGTTGTCATTAGATTCTTTTAGATCCCGTGAGTGACATAAGGACATATATTTTTACCCGAATGCCAAAAAAAGGGGTAATATATAAATGAGAATTGTTTTCGTGTAGTCAGGTTTTTAAGTATTAATTAAATTGATTAGATTTATCAGTTGAGACTATTTAATTGGTGGTTTGCTATAGCGCGACTGCAAGTAGGTACCTACTTGAGACAATCTAGCCAGGCGATAATAAAATCGTGGACGTGCCTATGGAAAACAGCTGAAAAACTAAATTCAACCTAAATATAATTACAGTGCGCTAGTAAGTAGCGAGGGATCTAGGTTAAGTAGGTAGGTACATTCATCATCATCATCATATCAGCCGAGAAACGTCTTTTTTTTTATTCACAATTGGTAAACCCTTGACAACATAAATGGTTCCCTAACTGTGAACGTTATAGCTTAAAAAACTTATATACTTTTCTTTCATTTTTTTTTTCATTCTTAAACATTAAAAATATGTAAATTAGCGTGTAGATAACTATATGTGAAAACATTTAAATGGTGCTTAGTTGTTATTTAAGTTAATTATTTAGATAGTGTATCACTGTTTGTTTTCCGAATAAAATAAAATAAAATAAAATATCACCTGGTTGTAAGTGACGATGTTCCTGAAGGTGGAAGCGGGCTTACCAAGATTCCCCGACGCAATGGGGAACTGGCTATCTTATCTTCATGCCGGAACACACCAATGATATCAACATTGATATTTGGCGGCAAGACTTAGATAAGATGGTGGTAGCTTAGAAAATGCCCTACCACCAACCAAACCGAGTCTTACAACCTATTGCCTACAACATGCAATATTTTTATTTTTGCTTTCATTTTAAAGAACTCCATGCTAAATAAACCAGGAGTATATTAAAAAAATAAAAAAACTTGTTTTTTTAATTTTAAATGCGGTTTTAAAGAAACCGTTTAAATTTGCGCGCGCAAACGGACGTATAGTTCCGATGACGTCACTCCTGTCTGTCACTCAGACCAAAGAGAATATAATACATTACAATTACAATAAATTACAATGTATTATATTCTCTTTGGTCTGAGTGACAGACAGGAGTGACGCCATCGGAACTATACGTCCGTTTGCGCGCGCAAATTTAAACGGTTTCTTTAAAACCGCATTTAAAATTAAAAAAACAAGTTTTTTTATTTTTTTTATATACTCCTGGTTTATTCTACATGGAGTTCATTAAAATGCAAGCAAAAAAACCAAAAATAAAAATATTACATGTTGCCTATTGACCCCGCCGGGAATCGAACCCGCGACCTCCTGTGTAAAGCCAGTGAACTTTGCCTCTGAGCTACGGAAGCGGTCTGTTGCTGGACAAAGGCCACCCTCAAGGATTTCCACGACAGCTGGTCCTGCGCTCCCCGTATCCAGCGGCTTCCCGCAATGTACACCAGGTCGTCAGTCCACCGTGGGGGAGGCCTGTCTACGCTACGTTAAAATGACAAGACGAAAATAATGTTAAATGTCCGTGTCGCACTCACCCCTCTAAAGGTTGAAGACTCTACACTGGATGTTGTTGACGAATATGTATACCTGGGACAAACAGTCCAGCTAGGTAGGTGCGACTTCAAGAAAGATATCAATCGACGAATCCAACTCGGCTGGGCGGCGTTCGGTAAGCTTTGCAATTTCTTTACGTCCCAAATAACGCAGTGTCTCAAGACTAAGGGCTTTGACCAGTGTATGTTGCCAGTGAGGACTTCGGGAACTGAGACATGGTCGCTTACTATTTGCCTCATAAGAAGCCTCAAGATCACTCAAATGGTAATGGTGCGAGCTATTATGCTCGGAATGTCGCTACGTAATCGAATCAGAAATGAGGAGATTCGCAGGAGAACAAAAGTAACCGACATAGCTCACACTATCGCTAAACTGAAGTGGCAGTGGGCAGGGCACAATAGAAGTAACTATTTAGTAATCTGTGACAATAGCTCGTAGACCGGGTGACCGTTGGGATGGTATAAAGTTATCAAGTGGCGAACGTGCACCGAAAGACGTTGCGTAGTCAGGTCACCCACTCGGTGGAGCGACGACCATGTGAATGTAGCGTGAAGGCAGAACTTTCTCCTTTTTTGAAGTCGGTTAAAAATCTATGAATGGCACCTGCCAGCATCAGTTTTACTAAGAAACATTTAAGGTTTACGTCAAGCTTACAATCAGGTTAATTAGGTCTACCCTTACCAAATTGTAAAATAAATAATTAATATTAAATTTATATTAAAATCAATATCATCTATATCTATATGTATGTATATATATATATATATATATATATATATATATATATATATATATATATATATATATATATATATATATCATCTTGTATGTATATTTATGTATTTGTTGTACATATTTGTTTATATTTAGTATTTTTTAAATATTATCTACTTTTGTATTACTTTTTTTTGTTTAATTAAGTTGTGTACACGTCAGCCATCTCAGTCAAAACTTTCTTCTTACCCGGGTCTGCTGGAAGAAATTTCTTTAGAAATAAGCTGTACCCTGTGTGTCACCTTACTGTTTAAAATCTGTATTTTATGTATCCTGTGTACTATAAACTATTAAATAAATAACATTTTAGTGTAGGGTGTTTAAATTCCACGAATATTGCCATATTATGTACTGTTTAAGGCTTTAAGATCACTCAATCGGAGCATTTTGATAGTACGTGTTTAAATAATATCGAACGTAAGTCTATTTATTTTAAGTTCAAATCAATGCGGGCTTCAACGCGGCTGTTACGTTAAAACCGAACGCCCAATTCTAGATTTTTACATTGTGTTTAATACTTTTCATCACTTTCAAATAAGTTTAAAAAAAAGTGTTCAATTAAAATAAAAGTTCTTAAAGTCACTGATTTTTGTGTGTTGATTTCATTCAACATTAACTCGAAGACAAATTTTCAGAAATTTTGCAATTAATACCAAATACATCAGGGTCTACTGTACCTATATATTTTCACATCAAAAGTGGTAATATTTTTAAAATTGTATTCAATTCAATCGATTTTTTTATTTTATATTTTTTCCGTGGTGATAGCTTTACACATTCTTTTTATAATTTCAATTGAATATTGTCATTTGACCCACCTTAAGGCCTTAATAAAATCAATCATCGAACTCAATTAGGCTGGCCAGCGTCCGGGAAGCTTCGCAAGTGTCTCAAGACCAAGGTCTTGGACCAGTGTGTGTTTCCAGTGATGACATGGATACGGTCCTACGAAATAGGTGCTTACTATTATCTTATCTATTAATAGCTCACAGAATCGCTAAACTTAGGTGACAGTGAGTGGGTAGGGCACACAGCTCATAGAACAGATGGCCATTGGGGCAGTAAAGTTCTCGAGTGGCGACCGCGCACAGGAAGATCTCCCACTCGGTGGACCGACGACGACAGTGCGGAATCAGTCGTTGTGGAAATCCCTGAGGGAGGCCTTTCTCCAGCAGTGCGTCTTTCGGCTGATATGATGATGATGATTATGAAGTCGTGTTTATTCGTCAATCTTATGTATGATTCACCATTTTTGAACATTGTCAGTAAGAAACATTCCTACCTACATATTAAAAGACAATAGTCCCAATCGTAAGAGCAGCCGAAGCGGCAACATCGCACACATTGACACAGATGTATGCGTCCGCGCACCATATTTTGTTACGCTCCGAGTGGGTCAGGTGGTGTATTTTAAACCATGACTGTTATGTAGTGCAACTTTACAACTTCAATTTTAATAAACATTATGTAGGTACCTAATTGCTCTGATTTTTATTTCGCTAAAATGCGTTTGTTAATGTGTATAGTATAGAGGCACTAAAATGAAGTAGGTATACACATAATAGGGTAACTCGCCCAAGATAATATTACCTTTGTTTCAAACAAAGCAATACCTTAATAAGTACAGCATAATTTTAAATGTTTTTATAAACTATCACAATTTATTGCTTCCACTAGTATTTTTGAAACAAGTGTGCGTACCGCGTTGATGTCTTTTATACGAGCCCTCAATACATGACGGGTAACTCGCCCTAGATAATATTACCTTTGTTTCAAACAAAGCAATACCTTAATAAGTACAGCATAATTTTAAATGTTTTTATAAACCATCACAATTTATTGCTTCCACTAGTATTTTTGAAACAAGTGTGCGTACCGCGTTGATGTCTTTTATACGAGCCCTCAATACATGACGGGTAACTCGCCCTAGATAATATTACCTTTGTTTCAAACAAAGCAATACCTTAATAAGTACAGCATAATTTTAAATGTTTTTATAAACTATCACAATTTATTGCTTCCACTAGTATTTTTGAAACAAGTGTGCGTACCGCGTTGATGTCTTTTATACGAGCCCTCAATACATGACGGGTAACTCGCCCTAGATAATATTACCTTTGTTTCAAACAAAGCAATACCTTAATAAGTACAGCATAATTTTAAATGTTTTTATAAACTATCACAATTTATTGCTTCCACTAGTGTTTTTGAAACAAGTGTGCGTACCGCGTTGATGTCTTTTATACAAGCCCTCAATACATGACGGGTAACTCGCCCTAGATAATATTACCTTTGTTTCAAACAAAGCAATACCTTATTAAGTACAGCATAATTTTAAATGTTTTTATAAACCATCACAATTTATTGCTTCCACTAGTATTTTTGAAACAAGTGTGCGTACCGCGTTGATGTCTTTTATACGAGCCCTCAATACATGACGGGTAACTCGCCCTAGATAATATTACCTTTGTTTCAAACAAAGCAATACCTTAATAAGTACAGCATAATTTTAAATGTTTTTATAAACTATCACAATTTATTGCTTCCACTAGTGTTTTTGAAACAAGTGTGCGTACCGCGTTGATGTCTTTTATACAAGCCCTCAATACATGACGGGTAACTCGCCCTAGATAATATTACCTTTGTTTCAAACAAAGCAATACCTTAATAAGTACAGCATAATTTTAAATGTTTTTATAAACTATCACAATTTATTGCTTCCACTAGTGTTTTTGAAACAAGTGTGCGTACCGCGTTGATGTCTTTTATACAAGCCCTCAATACATGACGGGTAACTCGCCCTAGATAATATTACCTTTGTTTCAAACAAAGCAATACCTTATTAAGTACAGCATAATTTTAAATGTTTTTATAAACCATCACAATTTATTGCTTCCACTAGTATTTTTGAAACAAGTGTGCGTACCGCGTTGATGTCTTTTATACGAGCCCTCAATACATGACGGGTAACTCGCCCTAGATAATATTACCTTTGTTTCAAACAAAGCAATACCTTAATAAGTACAGCATAATTTTAAATGTTTTTATAAACCATCACAATTTATTGCTTCCACTAGTATTTTTGAAACAAGTGTGCGTACCGCGTTGATGTCTTTTATACAAGCCCTCAATACATGACGGGTAACTCGCCCTAGATAATATTACCTTTGTTTCAAACAAAGCAATACCTTAATAAGTACAGCATAATTTTAAATGTTTTTATAAACCATCACAATTTATTGCTTCCACTAGTATTTTTGAAACAAGTGTGAGTACCGCGTTGATGTCTTTTATACGAGCCCTCAATAAATGACGGGTAACTCGCCCTAGATAATATTACCTTTGTTTCAAACAAAGCATTACCTTAATAAGTATACAGCATAATTTTAAATGTTTTTATAAACCATCACAATTTATTGCTTCCACTAGTATTTTTGAAACAAGTGTGCGTACCGCGTTGATGTCTTTTATACGAGCCCTCAATACATGACGGGTAACTCGCCCTAGATTATATTATCTTTGTTTCAAACAAAGCATTACCTTAATAAGTATACAGAATAATTTTAAATGATTTTTATAAACCATCACAATTTATTGCTTACACTAGTATTTTTGACAGAAGTGTGCGTACCGCGTCTTTTATATGTCTTTTATATGTATTTATATGTTTTTACATGTCTTTTATACGAGCCCTCAATACATGACGGGTAACACGCCCAATATTATATTATCTTTGTTTCAAACAAAGCATTACCTTAATAAGTACAGCATAGTTTTAAATGTTTTTATAAACCATCACAATTTATTGCTTCCACTAGTATTTTTGACACAAGTGTGCGTACCGCGTTGATGTCTTTTATACGAGCCCTCAATACATGACGGGTAACTCGCCCAAGATTATATTATCTTTCAAACAAAGCAATACCTTAATAAGTACAGCATAATTTTAAATGTTTTATACACCATCACAATTTATTGCTACCATGGGTAGTATTTTTTTTAAAAAGTGTGCGTTGATGTCTTTTATACGAGCCCTCAATACATGACGGGTAACTTGCCCTAGATAATTATACCTAGGTTTCAAACAAAGCAATACCTTAATAATTACAGCATAATTTTAAATGTTTATATAAATCATCACAATTTATTGTTTCCACTAGTATTTTTGACAGAAGTGATTAAATTCACTACACTACGTTCAAAACAATCGAACAATAAACAAATTATATAGAATAATAAAATTTTATGACTGAATTCGAAGCTTGAAGCCTGCATAAATCGTTTTTACAAAATAACGTTTATAATTTCGTAAGTTCTCGGCCGAGTAGTGTAGTGGAGTACCTAACATGGTGTTAAGGCGAGTGTACACAGTTCAACAAGTCCCCTTTACTAACTGTTACCTTTTCATTAAGGCGGGCTTACACGTTGGTCGTAACGTTGGTCTAGATGGTTTATTTGATAGATTGATTTGTTTATTTATTTTTTTATTAATAATTGGTAAGCCCTTGGCGTCATCTCACCTGATGGTAAGTGACGATGATGCCGAAGATGGAAGCGGGCTTAAAAAGATTTCCCAACGCAACGGAGAGCTAGCTACCTATCTTATTTTCAAGCCGGGACACATACATATACATACATATTACTGATCTTCTTAATTTTTTAAAGTTCGTAACCATTACATTCAAGTAGGAATGACCACTATAAAACTAATTTGAGGCAAACACTACAAAGTTACGTAATAGGTACTTACATGCAATTATGATTACTGATATGTGTTAGTTAAGTTAATTGTATAATAAGTAGTCATAAATTAATTTTGAGTAATACAAAATTCACAGCATATCGTTTCTTGATTAAATTAATGCTTAATTTGATAAAACTAATAAAGATAACATTGCTAATGGATCATCGGTACGAAACTATAGGATATGTATGTATGATTAAAATCTTACCTAACTATTTAGCTAAAAGTAAGTAGGTATAGACAATCAATAAAAGACTTGATCCTAAACAATTTACAAGCTAAAAGCTTTTAGGTACAAGCTTTCATTTAAAAAGAGTTTTTATGCTTTTTAAAGGCTTTAGCCAAATGCTGAAACAAATATTCCACAGTTACAAATTCAAAAAAAAGCTGTGTTTCCTACGATTCTATTGAAAATAAAGGCGATTCTGGGACTATGATTCCACCTCCAAATTTCATCATCAGATCAACTTCATAATACCAAAATGCTCTTTTGTCACCGGGAATACGGCTTCATTCCAAATTTTACATCAATCGGACCCCTGGAAGTCGTTCTAAAATCGATCGCAAGATTTGAACTATAAACAAACATACCTACATACAAATATTGCAAGTTAAATAAAAACTATTAAAAAATGATAATTATTGTTTTGTTTTTGGAATTAAAAAAAATAATTCTATAACTATACAGAATGTGCACGCGGGAGTTTCACTTTTGCGTTTGATATAACGTACAAGACCCCATCGATCCATGAAATAAAGTCGGAACATTGCAAGTTTAATACAAGCTTTTAACTTTTAACAGAATCCGGTATTTGACTGCTAGTCATTTGAGTTACTTTTTATCAACTGTCAAAAACGACATTTTGTTCTGAAATTGTTCGTGTTACAAGCTTGTGATGTCATTGTCTTTGACGAAATAATTTAGTGATTTTGATAAATATAAAATTGAAATTAGAATAAAATGTTAAATGAATAAGTTTTTATGCTTTTGTAGGAGACCGCGCACCAGAAAACGTAGCGTAGGCAAGCCTCCCACGCGGTGGACCGACGACCTGGTGAAGATCGCGTGAGGCCGATGGATGCGGGCAGCGCAGGACCGGTCGTCGTGGAAATCCTTGGGGGAGGCCTTTGTCCAGCAGTGGACGATTTTCGGCTAATATGATGATGATGATGTAGGAGAAATGCTATTTAGTGAATAATATTTTTTAATTTATTTTAAACACTGTCAAATACTTGTGCAAATATCCTATAAAGCAATGTAGAGAAATGTAAGAATAATATATCCCACAATACCTATCTCCTGTATTACTAAGCACTTGTATGACAGTTTTATTCTGCCTCAAATTGAGATTAGGTAACTGTGCTGTGACAAACCTTTAAGTGTTTCTACATCAAAAACGATCAACTTATCGCAGTTATTTTATTATCAATAAGTATTTCTTAAACAAGGTAATTAGCTTTACACTCTACCTACTTACATATCGCAACAAAGTGCACAGTTAGAGTGCAGTATGGAAGCCTGCTATTGCTAGATAAATATACCCAATTAAACAAATGGGGTCTGATCAGGGCTGCCAGATGTATGTACGATTTAAATCGTATTCGTACGATTTTATATACCTAGCAGTCCATACGATTCAAATTTTGATAGATTTATATGGGAAGATGATTTTTTTAATGAAATATTTTGTATTTGCGTACGACTTTTTTTGCTCTATTTAATATGGGTTTACGATTTTTTGATCCTTTTGTACGATCTCCTCTAAAAATAATGTGGCAGCCCTAGGTCTGATTAACCGGTGAGTAAGTACTTAAATTAAAGGTTACTGGGTATGCCGTTGCGTCGGCGGCCGTCGGTCCATTGGCGAGGACTGGCCACTCGCTACGCTACTATCCCACTGGTACACTCAGCGGCTTCAGTAAGACAGTGCTGACTGACACCCGGTCATCCGCCGCTAGTGGGTAATCATTCTAATTCAATTTGTGCGACGACGTTTCAGCCGAGCGTTTTGTTTACACTACTTACACCAGGCACTCGCCTCGCCGCTCCTCGCCTCGATTAAGAACAAATCAATAAGGCAGTCGATAGCGAGCCAGTTTAATAGAGTGAGCGAGTCGAGTCGAGCGCCCTCATTACCCCCGCAATTAGCGCAGCGCTCCCGCCGCGACGACGCACCCCGCGCGAAAAACGAATAAAAAGAGCTGCCCTCAAAATGGCCGCCGCCTCCCCCCCGCCCCCCTCCGACCCGCGCCGCTTCGTGATTGCATCCCCGCAGCTCTTATAAATATGGCCGTATTCCTCCCGCCTTTACTGATTGCCCGTATACCCCCCGGTCTCCCCCCGCGACCGCGCCGCCGGCGTCTGAATAGATAAACGAGTCCACGTGGACCGACTCGCTTATAAAAATCGCCTCGTCCAACCGCGCAGACTCAGCGTAGCTTTTCGTCCAATGGCGCCTGGAAAACGCGTGTAACTCCGCCCTTAATAAGCGATCTCGGGCTGTGAGCCAATGGGCGTGCCACGTTCGCCGAGTTTTGCTCACCGACGCCGAAGCAGTCCACGTGGACTGACGCACACATGGGCACGCGTATAATGCCTCGAGTGGAAATAGCTATGACGGCGAAATGTGCGACAGCGAAAAAATAAAATGCGGTCTCGGTCGGTGGTGGAGCGGAGTGCGCTGCGAGCTGCGAGTGGGTGTAAACAGGGGATATTTCTGTGTGGCTCGTTCATTATTATTGAATGCTCGCGCTAATGGCGGCAGCGGGTCGCAGGTCGCGCTTCCTGCCGCCCGCCGCTGTGCCGCACACGGCAAGCAGTGAGCTCCTCCGCGACCCGACAAACCGAGTACCGAGTTGAACCGACACCACAAGGCATTACGCTTCAAGCAAGCTACGATCAATCCTAAACCACTTGTATACACGATAATTATTTTACACAAAATAAAACATCATACACATTCCGTTATGAAACATCATCATCATTGAAATAAACGAACCTTTTAACTTGAGAAATGCCTACTCAGTGTTGCTGTATAAAAAACGATTCAAAGGGCTATAAGTATGGAAAGGAACATTGGACAAAAAAGAAAAAAATGGTGGAGGCATGTTGGGCAGACAGATGGCGGCAGCCGGCCTCCGCCGCCGATAAGGCATCGTCCGGTAGCGGCGAGTCCAGCGTACTCTCCTTCTTCGAAACAGAGCTGCCTCTGTACTGACTGTAGCTGTAGAGTAGATATGTATATCAGTACACAATATGTACAGGGAAACCTTAATTTATCGACATAATATCGCAGCTGTTATGAGGAAACGAAGTGGCCTTAAGTTTTAATTAATACCTCACCGTCGTGGTTAATAAAATGTTTTTAGGGTTATGTACACCCAACGGGTGACCAACGGGACTGTATTAGGTACAAGCTTCCGCTGTCTGTCCGTCTGTTCGTCTGTCATCGGGCTGTATTCATGAACCGTAATAGGTAGACAGTTGAAATTTTCACATAGTATGTGTTTCTATTGCCGCTATAACAGAAAAAAACAATAAATTTTAAAAAGTGGAAACATTAGGGAGGTCGCCATACAAAACAGTGTTTTTTGTATAGGTCTTTAGAAGTATTTTTGATTTAGCTCTATCGTAAAAACGGTAATACATACAAACGTCGGTGGCTCAACCGGTAACGACTCGGTCCATCTAACCAGAGGTACCGGGTTCAAATCTGGACGGCCAATGTACCAATGAGTTTTTCAAAAAACTTACGTACATATACTTACCGATTGCTTTAACGGTGAAGGAAAACATCGTGAGGAAACCTGCACACGCCTGCGAAGAAACTCGAAGGTTGTGTGTGAAGTCGACCAACCCGCACTGGGCCCGCGTGGTCGACTAAGGCCTAATCGCCCTGATTCAGGGTAGGCTCGAGCCCCTCGGTGGGGACGTATATGAGCTGTAATGATGATACAAACGTAAAACTAGGTGTAATTATAGAACTAATACTGAAGCAAACCAACAAATAACAAAAATCGGCCGAGTATGAGTCGTACTTGCGCTAAGGAATCCGAACTGAATGATAAAAAAAAGCATATTTCTGTCGCTCGCGTTGATGTCTTTTGTTAGTAATGTGAATAGGTTATCATTTTCATTATACTATAATATTTGTGTGGACAGGTGTGGTGGAACGGAACCCTCGGAGTGCTAGTCCGACTCGCACTTGGCCGTTTTTTTACTTTATTGATACCTAGTACCTATCTATCTACTTTTAACATCACCTATCCTTATTTCAATATGAAGTACTTATTACTAAATACTATATTTAAATGCTTACCAATCTAACCAAAAAAATATGATACGAAAGAATGATCGTCGTGATAACAATATAAGTAGGTAAGTATGTAATTTCTAGTCCTGTCTTAAAACCTATTTGCTTATGTTAATCGTAATAAAATATCTTATACAGTATACCTATATTGTATACAAGGTGTAAAAAAAGTTGGTGTAAGCTCCCGTAACTGGGTTCCCCCGTTAACGGGTCTTGTACCATTTTTTTACACCCTGTATACTTAGTCCAATCGTCATCATGACGATAAGACGCAACGTAAGTACCTAGTCATTACATTACTAAGGAAGGAGGTTTTTTTTTGTGTTCGTTACGCGATATCTTCGCAGATTGAGAACCGATTTTCATAATTCTTTTTTTATTTGATAGGGTATGCTTCCGAGTTGATAACATATAAATTAAATCAAAATCGGTGCAGTACCTTTTCAGAAAATTAACAAAAACCAAAAATAATAATCCAATTTACAAAGTAAAAGTTGTTGCGAAGGAAGTCGGTTTTGAAAAACATCATTATTTGTTGTTTCTGTGGTGACTTTGTCTCACATACGCCTGTCATAAAATAGCGATCTTGTAATGTTTTTCTCTAGTATGCACCTAACTGTAAATTGTAAATGAATGTTTTCTTTTGTTGCGAACCTAACTTTTGTGTCAATAGAAATATTTTTAACAGTATAGTTTTACGATATTTGTCATTTCTAAATAACCATTAGGTATTCTGTCAACAACCGTTATTTAGATCCTTTAGTAATAATTGGTATTGTGCAATATATATGTTTCTCAAATAACAACAGGCATTGTCTAATATAACTTCTTTGGCCGTAACGAATGTAACCCTTGCTTTTGTATTTCGTCGGCTTTCTAATTTCGCGTAAATTTTAATTGTTATGTTGTCACTATTTTTCTGTTTGTATAATATTCTTTTGTGTGTATGTCCCGTTTAGAAAGCGTCCGATGAAAACCGTTAGCTAGCTGCGATTATTGTGTAGCTACGTTCCTTACGGAGTCAGCATCAAACCACGGTATAGCTCGGACGTTTTCTCACATGTACTGAGATCTTTATTATACAGTTATCGTACTATATTTGACGAACTTTTAATTATCTCCGACGCACTCCACACCCTTGTACGTAGCGCGCGACAGTGGTGACCCCGACGTGATCCATTCGGTTATCGTGCGCCTAAGGTGTGTGTGAAGTTTTAATTGTATACGCGTCGTGTGTTAACGAACCTGTGTGACATTTTGTGACTTTTTAAGTGAACTTTTTAGTGCCGTAAAAATGCCTAACGAAAATCACTCTGTAGAAGGCGTCAATGGCCCCGCGAAGCATGTTTTGTGGCCGCGGATGGCTCAATTTAATACGGCGGACCCTGAGACCTGGATGAAGTGTGCTGAGAGCTTTTTACGCATGTCTCAGGTGACGGACCCCACCGAAAAATGCCTGTTCATTATAAGCAAAATGGATTCCCCTGCGCTCAGAGAGGTGAGCGATCTAATCGCCGACTTATCAGTGCTGACGTTAGACCAATACGAACAACTTAAAGGAAAAATCGTGAAAAGGTTTGGAGAGTCGCAGACGGTGAAAACACAGCGGCTTTTAGAAGGAGAAGAGATAGGTGACCGCACCCCATCTCAGTTCCTGAGACATTTAAAATCCTTGGCGGGCAGTGCTATGTCAGACGACGTGCTACGTGTCATATGGACAAAGGGCCTACCAAACGAAATGCAAGCGGCAGTGGTGGCGAAACGAGACACGCCGCTAGCGACGCTTGCGGAGATTGCCGATCTCGTTGCGGAGAATACAAGGCTCCGATGCGTGAAGCCATCGCCGACAGTAGCAGCCATTACCCATGCAGACTCCGCCCACGATCGCATCCAGCAGTTGGAAGGCGAAATAGCTGAAATAAAAGGATTGTTACGAAATATGTCAGGTCAGTTGCAAGCTTCTAACGCGGTAAGGGACGCGAGGCCACGTACACAATCCCGCTCGCGCGGTCACTCGAGGCGACGCTCATCGTCAAGGACCCGACCGGAAAATTGGTTATGTTGGTACCACTACAAATTTGGATCAAAGGCCAACACCTGTGTACAGCCGTGCGGGTACAAACCGCCGCCGGGAAATGCCAGCGGGAGCCATTAACGGCGGATGAGGTCAACTCCCACACAGCATCACGCCGCATTTTTCTTACAGACGTGGACAGCAAGGTGAGGTTTCTGATAGATACGGGCGCAGATCTTTGCGTGTACCCGAAAGCGCTAGTTCATACGGCTCGCAACATGTCTGCCTATGAGCTAGTCGCGGCCAACGGAACCCCAATTCCTACATATGGTACAGTCGCTCTAACACTTAACCTAGGTTTAAGGCGAGACTTCCCATGGATTTTTGTTGTGGCTGATGTTGAGAAACCGATCATCGGTATGGATTTTTTAGCTCATTATAACCTGATGGTCGATGCAAGAAATAAAAGCCTTTTAGACGCGACCACTGGTCTCAAGTCCAACGGACAGACAACACGGTGTGAGCAGTTTACGGTAAAAACCGTGACCGGTACTTCACCGTATCACGACCTCCTGGCTAAGTTTATAGATATCACGCGCCCAGATGGAGTCGTGAAAGAGGTCAAACACAATACGAGGCACCACATACTGACCACACCGGGACCGCCAGTGGCACAAAAACCACGCCGCTTAGCTCCAGATCGACTCATAGCGGCTAAAAAAGAATTCGAAACTATGGTAAAGCTAGGAATTGCCCAGCCTTCAAAAAGCCCCTGGGCCGCACCACTAGTTATGGTACAGAAACCCACAAATGGAGAAAAGCCGGAAAACCTTTCACCTTTCACCGGGCCGGAAACCGGGGAACAACAAACCGTGAAGCATCGTGCCTGTGGAGATTATCGCGGGTTAAATAATAGAACTGTTCCTGATAAATATCCAGTGCGTCATATACACGACTTTTCACAGTGTCTAAACGGTAAAAAAGTGTTTTCAAAAATTGATTTAATCCGCGCCTTCAATCAAATACCTACAGCCGAAGAAGACATTCCGAAGACGGCGATAATAACACCGTTCGGGTTATTCGAATTTAAATTTATGACGTTTGGTTTGCGCAACGCAGCGCAAACCTTCCAACGGTTTATGGATGAAGTGCTCAGTGAGTTAGAGTTTTGTTACTGTTTTATTGACGATATATTAATCGCATCAAATGATGAAACCGAACATTTAAAACACCTAGAGATAGTATTCAATAGATTAAGACAATACGGTGTAGTAATAAACCCGTCAAAATGTGTATTCGGCCGAACCGAAATCGACTTTCTCGGCTATTTAGTATCGGCCGACGGTACCCGCCCGCTACCTGAAAGGGTCGAAGCTTTGCGTATGTACCCATTACCCGAAACCGCTAAGGGCCTCAGACGGTTTTTAGGTATGCTAAACTTTTATAGGAGGTTCATACCTAATGCCGCCGCCAGCCAAGCTAGCCTTAATAAGCTTCTGGGCGATAAAAAAGGCAAAACGCCAGTCACGTGGACTGAAGAAACAAAAAATGATTTTTTTTTATGTAAAAATAGTTTAGCACAAGCGACATTATTAGCCCACCCAGGTGTTAATTCTGAAGTAGCTCTATTTTGCGACGCCTCGGATAATACAATGGGCGCCGCCTTGCAACAAAGGACAGATAACGGCTGGGAGCCGATTGGGTTCTTTTCAAAGAAATTAACGCCCACCGAACAAAAGTATTCGACATACGATCGCGAGCTACTTGCTATCTACGCTGCAATAAAATACTTTCGGCATTACTTAGAAGCGCGTCCTTTTGTCATATTTACTGATCATAAACCAATTACCTACGCGTTTAGTAAGAAAGACCAACAATGCTCGCCTAGACAATTCCGTTATTTAGATTTCATAGGCCAATTTTCGACTGACGTTAAACATATCAGCGGGGAACATAATATTCCAGCTGATACATTGTCACGAATTGAGTCGATACGGAAGGGCATAGACTGGGAATCACTCGCGACTTCACAAAAGAATGACTCACAATTAAAGTCATTAATTGAAAACAATAGCTCTTCGTTGCAGTTACAACTCATCTACCTGCCCGATAGCGACCAGCCAGTTTATTGCGATGTCTCTACGCGAACTGCGAGACCCTACCTAACAGAACCGTTCAGAAAAATCGCGTTTGATACTTTACACCGGAATTCACATCCGGGTGCGCGAGCCACAAGCAAGCTTGTTTCCAAACGTTTTGTCTGGCCTTCTATGAACTCAGACTGCAAACAATGGGTAAAAGCGTGCATAGACTGTCAAAGGTCAAAAATAAATAGACACGTCGTAACTGCACCTGGCAAATTCGCGCTGCCATCATCCCGTTTTGAACACATACATCTGGACATAATTATTATGCCCGTTAGCGAGGGATACAGATATTGCCTAACTTGCGTAGATCGGTTTTCAAGATGGCCTGAAGCCATTCCGATAATGAATCAAGAGGCGGAGACAGTCGCACGCGCATTTTACTTTAATTGGATAGCGCGCTTTGGTGTTCCGCTTAACATAACGACAGACAAAGGACGGCAATTCGAGTCACACCTATTTAGAGATCTAAATGCCCTAATAGGTACGCAACACTTTAAGACTACTGCCTATCACCCAGCTGCAAACGGTATGGTAGAGCGTTTTCACCGACAGCTAAAAAGCGCTATAATGTGTCACGGATCTAACAGTACCAGTTGGACGCGAATATTACCGACTGTTTTACTAGGCGTTAGAACCGCATGGAAGGATGACCTCCAAGCTACTTCCGCAGAATTAGTTTATGGACAGAGCTTACGTCTTCCAGGACAGTTCTTAGGAACCGATACAATACCTAGACCGTCGCAAAGTGAATTCGTTAAAGAACTATGTAATAACTTCAGACAGCTTAAACCCATAGCTGGAGCGAGCCACGGCCAGAAAAGTACCTTTATCTATAAAGACTTAGCTACGACTAGTCATGTCTTTGTTCGAGATGACACAATCAGAGCAGGTCTTCAACAACCATATAACGGACCTTTTAGGGTGGTTAGCCGAAAAGAAAAAACGTTTGTCTTAGACATGCGCGGTCGCGAGATCGCGGTTTCAGTCGATAGGCTAAAGCCAGCTTACGTGTTAAGGGAAACGGCACATCACCCCGAGAATAGCTTAAGCGACTCTGAAGACACCGTAATACGGTACAATAGCCATCCCCAACAGGGTAATAATGGGAACAATGGGAGCGGTACCTCTGAGGCGCACACGCCGAGCGCCACGCCAGATTCAACAGGTGTTAGGCATTCAAATATTCCTCGACGCACAAACAGGTGTGTCCGCTTTCCAGATTTTTACCAAGCTGGTTTTGCGTGATTTATATCATGGCGTTATTATTATTAATTTTTTTTTCGTGATTTAGACCATTGTGTGTATTAAATAATCTGTATCTTTGTTTGTTTTTGTTTTTTTCATGGTCTAAACCACTGGAGAGGGGATACTGTGGTGACTTTGTCTCACATACGCCTGTCATAAAATAGCGATCTTGTAATGTTTTTCTCTAGTATGCACCTAACTGTAAATTGTAAATGAATGTTTTCTTTTGTTGCGAACCTAACTTTTGTGTCAATAGAAATATTTTTAACAGTATAGTTTTACGATATTTGTCATTTCTAAATAACCATTAGGTATTCTGTCAACAACCGTTATTTAGATCCTTTAGTAATAATTGGTATTGTGCAATATATATGTTTCTCAAATAACAACAGGCATTGTCTAATATAACTTCTTTGGCCGTAACGAATGTAACCCTTGCTTTTGTATTTCGTCGGCTTTCTAATTTCGCGTAAATTTTAATTGTTATGTTGTCACTATTTTTCTGTTTGTATAATATTCTTTTGTGTGTATGTCCCGTTTAGAAAGCGTCCGATGAAAACCGTTAGCTAGCTGCGATTATTGTGTAGCTACGTTCCTTACGGAGTCAGCATCAAACCACGGTATAGCTCGGACGTTTTCTCACATGTACTGAGATCTTTATTATACAGTTATCGTACTATATTTGACGAACTTTTAATTATCTCCGACGCACTCCACACCCTTGTACGTAGCGCGCGACATTTCCATATCAGGATTTAGTTTTAGTGAGTCTTCATTTTCTCAGTATTTATAGTTACAGTGCTTTTACGGTGAAGGAAAACATCATGAGGAAACATGCACACGCCTGCGTAGAAACTCGAAGGTTGTGTGTGAAGTCGACCAACCCGCACTAGGACCGCGTGGGACTAAGGCTCGATCTAAGCCCTAATTCAGGCACAAGCCCCTCGGTGGGGACGTATAATATAAGCTGATATGATCAGCAGAGATTCTTTTTTAAAAGTTGCTTCATAGGTATATGTCATTCATTTGTTACATGTCCATTCAGTGACTAACAATAGCGCAATAAAAATGTCAATTAGTATAACTACAGACTTTGTTGTTTGACATATTTTTATTGCTTTATCTCATAAAAAAACATAGACATACGAGTATGTGTAATGTGAAAATATGAGAATTATTTATTGTAATAAAATAAACATAGGTATAGGTACATATATGTGGTGACTTTGTCTCACATACGCCTGTCATAAAATAGCGATCTTGTAATGTTTTTCTCTAGTATGCACCTAACTGTAAATTGTAAATGAATGTTTTCTTTTGTTGCGAACCTAACTTTTGTGTCAATAGAAATATTTTTAACAGTATAGTTTTACGATATTTGTCATTTCTAAATAACCATTAGGTATTCTGTCGACAACCGTTATTTAGATCCTTTAGTAATAATTGGTATTGTGCAATATATATGTTTCTCAAATAACAACAGGCATTGTCTAATATAACTTCTTTGGCCGTAACGAATGTAACCCTTGCTTTTGTATTTCGTCGGCTTTCTAATTTCGCGTAAATTTTAATTGTTATGTTGTCACTATTTTTCTGTTTGTATAATATTCTTTTGTGTGTATGTCCCGTTTAGAAAGCGTCCGATGAAAACCGTTAGCTAGCTGCGATTATTGTGTAGCTACGTTCCTTACGGAGTCAGCATCAAACCACGGTATAGCTCGGACGTTTTCTCACATGTACTGAGATCTTTATTATACAGTTATCGTACTATATTTGACGAACTTTTAATTATCTCCGACGCACTCCACACCCTTGTACGTAGCGCGCGACAGTGGTGACCCCGACGTGATCCATTCGGTTATCGTACGCCTAAGGTGTGTGTGAAGTTTTAGTTTTATACGCGTCGTGTGTTAACGAACCTTTGTGACATTTTGACTTTGTAAGTGAACTTATTAGTGAGTGAAAATGGTTCCGGAAAATATACCGACAGGCCTGCAGGCGGCTTCAGTAGCGAGAGGCAACACATCGCTTGAAACGCTCGCCGAGATCGCCGACCTCGTTGCCGAGAATGCGAGGCTGCGATGCGTGAGTTCAGTCCCTACGGTAGCAGACGTTACTGCTACAGACTCTGCCGACGATCATATACGGCGGTTAGAAGAGGAGATATCTGCCATAAAAGGGTTAATACGAAATGTGTCAAGTCAGCTGCAAGCATCTAACGCGGTAAGGGACGCGAGGCCACGTACACAATCCCACTCGCGCGGTCACTCGAGGCAACGCTCGTCGTCAAGGTTCCGACCGAAAAATTGGTTATGTTGGTACCACTACAAATTTGGATCGAAGGCCAACACCTGTGTACAGCCGTGCGCGTACAAACCGCCGCCGGGAAATGCCAGCGGGAGCCATTAACGGCGGATGAGATCAACTCCCACACAGCATCACGCCGCATTTTTCTCACAGACGTGGACAGCAAGGTGAGGTTTCTGATAGATACGGGCGCAGATCTTTGCGTGTACCCGAAAGCGCTAGTTCATACGGCTCGCAACATGTCTGCCTATGAGCTAGTCGCGGCCAACGGAACTCCAATTCCTACATATGGTACAGTCGCTCTAACACTTAACCTAGGTTTAAGGCGAGACTTCCCATGGATTTTTGTTGTGGCTGATGTTGAGAAACCGATCATCGGTATGGATTTTTTAGCACATTATAACCTGATGGTCGATGCAAGAAATAAAAGCCTGGTAGACGCGACCACTGGTCTCAAGTCCAACGGACAGACAACACGGTGTGAGCAGTTTACGGTAAAAACCGTGACCGGTACTTCACCGTATCACGACCTCCTGGCTAAGTTTATAGATATCACGCGCCCAGATGGAGTCGTGAAAGAGGTCAAACACAATACGAGGCACCACATACTGACCACACCGGGACCGCCAGTGGCACAAAAACCACGCCGCTTAGCTCCAGATCGACTCATAGCGGCTAAAAAAGAATTCGAAACTATGGTAAAGCTAGGAATTGCCCAGCCATCAAAAAGCCCTTGGGCCGCACCATTAGTTATGGTACAGAAACCCACAAATGGAGAAAAGCCGGAAAAACTTTCACCTTTCACCGGGCCGGAAACCGGGGAACAACAAACTGTGAAGCATCGTGCCTGTGGAGATTATCGCGGGTTAAATAATAGAACAGTTCCTGACAAATATCCAGTGCGTCATATACACGACTTTTCACAGTGTCTAAACGGTAAAAAAGTGTTTTCAAAAATTGACTTAATCCGCGCCTTCAACCAAATACCTACAGCCGAAGAAGACATTCCGAAGACGGCGATAATAACACCGTTCGGGTTATTCGAATTTAAATTTATGACGTTTGGTTTGCGCAACGCAGCGCAAACCTTCCAACGGTTTATGGATGAAGTGCTCAGTGAGTTAGAGTTTTGTTACTGTTTTATTGACGATATATTAATCGCATCAAATGATGAAACCGAACATTTAAAACACCTAGAGATAGTATTCAATAGATTAAGACAATACGGTGTAGTAATTAACCCGTCAAAATGTGTATTCGGCCAAACCGAAATCGACTTTCTCGGCTATTCAGTATCGGCCGACGGTACCCGCCCGCTACCTGAGAGGGTCGAAGCTTTGCGTATGTACCCATTACCCGAAACCGCTAAGGGCCTCAGACGGTTTTTAGGTATGCTAAACTTTTATAGGAGGTTCATACCTAATGCCGCCGCCAGCCAAGCTAGCCTTAATAAGCTTCTGGGCGATAAAAAAGGCAAAACGCCAGTCACGTGGACTGAAGAAACAAAAAATGATTTTTGTTTATGTAAAAATAGTTTAGCACAAGCGACATTATTAGCCCACCCAGGTGTCAATTCTGAAGTAGCTCTATTTTGCGACGCCTCGGATAATACAATGGGCGCCGCCTTGCAACAAAGGACAGATAACGGCTGGGAGCCGATTGGGTTCTTTTCAAAGAAATTAACGCCCACCGAACAAAAGTATTCGACATACGATCGCGAGCTACTTGCTATCTACGCTGCAATAAAATACTTTCGGCATTACTTAGAAGCGCGTCCTTTTGTCATATTTACTGATCATAAACCAATTACCTACGCGTTTAGTAAGAAAGACCAACAATGCTCGCCTAGACAATTCCGTTATTTAGATTTCATAGGCCAATTTTCGACTGACATTAAACATATCAGCGGGGAACATAATATTCCAGCTGATACATTGTCACGAATTGAGTCGATACAGAAGGGCATAGACTGGAAATCACTCGCGACTTCACAAAAGAATGACTCACAATTAAAGTCATTAATTGAAAAAAATAGCTCTTCGTTGCAGTTACAACTTATCTGCCTGCCCGATAGCGACCAGCCAGTTTATTGCGATGTCTCTACGCGAACTGCGAGACCCTACCTAACAGAACCGTTCAGAAAAATCGCGTTTGATACTTTACACCGGAATTCACATCCGGGTACGCGAGCCACGAGCAAGCTTGTTTCCAAACGTTTTGTCTGGCCTTCTATGAACTCAGACTGCAAACAATGGGTAAAAGCGTGCATAGACTGTCAAAGGTCAAAAATAAATAGACACGTCGTAACTGCACCTGGCACATTCGCGCTGCCATCATCTCGATTTGAACACATACATCTGGACATAATTATTATGCCCGTTAGCGAGGGATACAGATATTGCCTAACTTGCGTAGATCGGTTTTCAAGATGGCCTGAAGCCATTCCGATAATGAATCAAGAGGCGGAGACAGTCGCACGCGCATTTTATTTTAATTGGATAGCGCGTTTTGGTGTTCCGCTTAACATAACGACAGACAAAGGACGGCAATTCGAGTCACACCTATTTAGAGATCTAAATGCCCTAATAGGTACGCAACACTTTAAGACTACTGCCTATCACCCAGCTGCAAACGGTATGGTAGAGCGTTTTCACCGACAGCTAAAAAGCGCTATAATGTGTCACGGATCTAACAGTACCAGTTGGACGCGAATATTACCGACTGTTTTACTAGGCGTTAGAACCGCATGGAAGGATGACCTCCAGGCTACGTCCGCAGAATTGGTTTATGGACAGAGCTTACGTCTTCCAGGACAGTTCTTAGGAACCGATACAATACCTAGACCGTCGCAAAGTGAATTCGTTAAAGAGCTATGTAATAACTTCAGACAGCTTAAACCCATAGCTGGAGCGAGCCACGGCCAGAAAAGTACCTTTATCTATAAAGACTTAGCTACGACTAGTCATGTCTTTGTTCGAGATGACACGATCAGAGCAGGTCTTCAACAACCATATAACGGACCTTTTAGGGTGGTTAGCCGAAAAGAAAAAACGTTTGTCTTAGACATACGCGGTCGCGAGATCGCGGTTTCAGTCGATAGGCTAAAGCCAGCTTACGTGTTAAGGGAAACGGCACATCACCCTGAGAATAGCTTAAGCGACTCTGAAGACACCTTAATACGGTACAATAGCCATCCCCAACAGGTTAATAATGGGAACAATGGGAGCGCTACCTCTGAGGCGCACACGCCAAGCGCCACGCCAGATTCAACAGGTGTTAGGCATTCAAATATTCCTCGACGCACAAACAGGTGTGTCCGCTTTCCAGATTTTTACCAAGCTGGTTTTGCGTGATTTATATCATGGCGTTATTATTATTAATTTTTTTTTCGTGATTTAGACCATTGTGTGTATTAAATAATCTGTATCTTTGTTTGTTTTTGTTTTTTTCATGGTCTAAACCACTGGAGAGGGGATACTGTGGTGACTTTGTCTCACATACGCCTGTCATAAAATAGCGATCTTGTAATGTTTTTCTCTAGTATGCACCTAACTGTAAATTGTAAATGAATGTTTTCTTTTGTTGCGAACCTAACTTTTGTGTCAATAGAAATATTTTTAACAGTATAGTTTTACGATATTTGTCATTTCTACATAACCATTAGGTATTCTGTCGACAACCGTTATTTAGATCCTTTAGTAATAATTGGTATTGTGCAATATATATGTTTCTCAAATAACAACAGGCATTGTCTAATATAACTTCTTTGGCCGTAACGAATGTAACCCTTGCTTTTGTATTTCGTCGGCTTTCTAATTTCGCGTAAATTTTAATTGTTATGTTGTCACTATTTTTCTGTTTGTATAATATTCTTTTGTGTGTATGTCCCGTTTAGAAAGCGTCCGATGAAAACCGTTAGCTAGCTGCGATTATTGTGTAGCTACGTTCCTTACGGAGTCAGCATCAAACCACGGTATAGCTCGGACGTTTTCTCACATGTACTGAGATCTTTATTATACAGTTATCGTACTATATTTGACGAACTTTTAATTATCTCCGACGCACTCCACACCCTTGTACGTAGCGCGCGACATATACATTTGAAAAATAATGATGGATTTTGAAATGCTATGATACCCAATCGATGAAGACAGCATGGTGAAACATTATTTATTCATTACTACCTTATTCATGCGGCTTTACTCGTGTGGTCACCGTTTTTATGGCTGTCTTTAAGGGTGAGTGGTGCGCAAGCCGCAAGCGCCTCGCGAGCGTAGGCAGGAGCTTCCTTCAGATCCCTCGGGAACTCTATCTGGCTATTCGGATCAGCAGTCTATGTAAAATCACGTTAATCCGTTGCTCCATTGCGAGTATTGCGACGCCGACGTGTGCGTGCCTGGAAATGAGTTTTTCCTAGATCCCTAAGGAACTGTCCCAGGCTATACTAATTAGTAGTCTACGTCATTTCCCACCCCCTCAACCATCCCTGAGAAAAAAACACAACAAACCGTTGCTCCATTGCGATGGTAAAAAATTCAACAAAAAAATAGTCTATTTTTTAAGTTCCCTCAGGATGTGCATGTTATTTTCATAGGATCAAAAGTAGTCATTGTCTTTCCACACACAGGCTACCTCCATGCCAAATTTCATCGAGATTGGTTAAGGTGTTTATACGTGAAAAGGTAACAAACAAATAAACAAACACATTTTCACATTTATAATATTAGTAAGGATTCTTTAATTTACACACAAAAAAATGAATTAACAAGTTGTAGTAAAATACTTAAATAAATTATACTTAATCCACATCCTCAGTCTAATAACCGGTGATTAAGGCTAGTCTACATCGCTGTAATATCGTCATCTTAATGCTAGCTTCGTCGACGATGATAATGATCTCTTAATTAGTAACCAAATCACTCGCGCATTCACTCCTGCGCAGCCGACGCCGCCGCCGCCGACCGGAACCGGTCTCGGCGCACCTCTCTCTTTACATTACATCGATGTTCGTGTACTAAACACCATTATTAGGACCCGTTATCGTGCGGAAATGTAACGCGAACTTGTTAACGAAGCGGTGCGTAATATTTTGATTGTACTCGATGTACAATGATGTGTCAATCAACGCGTCGGGAAGTGCGATATTTGCGCTCTTTGTTTGCGGGCTGTGAGAGTGCGATCCCACAGACAGCCTACGCAATGCTTTATTTATTGCATCTTAAAAGAGCAATCAGCCGTACAGAGATCTATTGTAACTCTTAGCCGCCTCCGTGGCGTAGTGGTTAGGCCACTCGCTTCACACCTGGAGATCAGGGTTCGATTCCCGGCTGGTCTTTGTACCTTAAAGACTCGGTTTAGTTGATGGTTTCTAAGCCAGCATGGCTAGCTACGACCATTTTAAGCATTGATTTTTCCGGCATGGAGGTGAGATAGCAGCCCCCTATTGCGTTGGGAGTCTTGATGGTAAGCCCACTTTTGATAGTAATGACGATAATGCCGAAGATGAAAGCGGGCTTACCAAGTTTTCCCCACGCAATGGGGAACTGGCTATCTTATAATCTTCAAGCCGGAACACATCAATGCTGTTGATGTAAGATGGTGGTAGCTAGCCAGGCGGGCTTCGAAAATACCCTTCCACCAACCAAACCGAGTCTTACAAAGTTATACACTCTGCCGGGAATCGAACCCACGACTTCCTGATGTGAAGCCAATGGCCTTAACCACTACGCCACGGAGGCGGTTAAAACGATGGTTTTTTTTTACAAAACTGCCCTCCCACTGAAATTTCAATAAACTCAACCCGCGTTGTTTCCCATCAAGTATCAATATTCTTATGATCTAAAAGTCTTTTAATGACGCTTACAATCTATGATGTCACATCTTGTTACAATCCTTTTTGGATAAAATTTCATCTAGATGAATAAAAAAGGTTACTTTTAGAATAATATTATATGACAGCTTTTTGACTGTTTATAGCGGTAGATTGATAAGTAGGCTTATATTTTTAAATAATTGTGGAACTCGTTGTTGGAATGTATAGACTTACCTTTCTATTTATATTTCATCCCTTAAGTAACAAATGTACATTACCGTTTGTGTTCTCCTAATAAAAATAAAATAAAAATAAAATAATCTGTTATTAGTATAATTATAATCTGTGTATATCATCCCTGAATCTAGAATGAAGGTGAAATTGATAATTCACCTTTAGAAACATTTTTAAACCCCAACAAAACGAAAGCAACTTTAATAACTATTCATAATTCACACCTATACAAAAGTCAATAACTAGCAATGTGTACCTTTTATCTGTGCGTCCCTATCTGCAAGTTCCACTGCAGCCATTAAATATTAATTCTCAGGCAAAAAAATCTTGGGTCCGCGTGAATAAGCGGGTCGAATCCGGGCCTTCTGGGAAGCGAGCGAAGCGAGTCGCCGAGTGGCCTTTTCAAATATTCGCTTTTTACAAGATACAAAGGCCGGTTAAACAACTAATTGTTCGCGCCGGGTAATTATACCTACAGCGAGCTCTGTTTGTGCGGCGGACGTAGGGTTATCGTGGACTGTGGGTTACGCATCCAAATACTATGTAGGTACTATACGTTACCTAATTACTAAACTTAAGTGGCAGTGGGCGGACACGTAGTAAATTTCTCGAGTGGCGATCGCGCACTGGAAAACGTAGCGTAGGCAGGTCTCCCACTCAGTGGACCGATGATCTGGTGAAGGTCGCGGGGAGCCGCTGGAATCGGGCAGCGTAGGACCGGTCGTCGTGGAAATCCTTGGGGGAGGGCGATATGACCAGCAGTGTAGTCCATCGGCTGATATGATGATGATTGAAAAGTCGCAGCAAAATAAGCATTAGTTGCCGTTTAAGAAGCCCGGATACGTTTAGGAATAAAATATTATTTTACTATAGCTTCTCCTGCGGCTTCGCCCGCGTGGACATCGTTTTTATTACTGTCTTTGAAGGTGAGTGGTAGGCGAGCCGCAGAGCTTGGGCATACGAGTACATGAGTTTTCTCCCGATCGCTATCTCAGTTCGGGCTATTCTGATTAATAGTCTATGTTACTTCCCACCCACCCCCTCAACCAATTATTCTATAGTATAGAATAGAATCTATACAAAAAATCACTTCAATCCGCTGCTCTGCCACGCCGACGTGCGCGAGCGTGGAAATGAGTTTTCTCCAGATCCCTCGGAACCTATATCAGGATATGCTGCTTAGTAAATTATGTCATTTCCCACCCCTTCAACCATCTCTGTGCAAAAAATCAGGACAATCCATTGTCCCATTGCGACGTTAAACACATTAACCAAAAAAACTGCATCGGACTATGCTATTTTGAAGGGATAAAAATTAGCCTATATCCTTCCCCGTGACACAGGCTACCTGCATGCCTTTCATCAAGATTGGTCAAGGTGTTGAAGCGTAAAAAGGTAACAAACAAACAAACACATTTTTGCATTTATAATATTAGTAAGGATTTAGGTTAGGTACTTAGATACAAAAGATTATTTTGAAAAGAACATTACAGCTCACAAAAATTTAAAAGATTTTTGAAAAAATTCCGAATTACAGGGATCCATTAAATTTAATGATTGAATGTTTCACCTGCAAATTTTGTTTCCTTTCATGTATTTATGTTTGCAAGATGTTTAAAAGTTTGCGAACTCTGCCAGTCAGTCAATGTTTTCGAACAAAACTGGAAAATAGTAAAAACACTTCTACTCTGGCTAAAGTCTTCCCGGATCCAAGCTTGAAAGGGATTTATCCAGCACAATGTGTGTAATTGAGCGTGGCGTTTATTTATATACGTCGACATCTGGCAAGTGGCAACAGCAGCAACGTGGCAACCCTGGCAACAACGCCGCGTGGGGCGAGCTGCGAGGCGAGACAACGCTCAGCATTTGTTTCACTCACCGTTGGCTTGAGATTAATAGCTCTTTATTTATACCGGCCGCTAACTCAATAACCCACCTACCGCCAACCGCATAAATAAACGTAACACAGACCAAGTCGCACCAACTATTGACTAAGTTAATCTCGATAAGGTGTTTATTACAGTCATCAAGATTGTAAATTAAACACGAACGGAATACCGGGTCGATAAACTTGCCTAATTAATTAGGGCTTATCTGTGGATCGGCTAAGCGGTGTTCTACATCGCGGCCGATGGGATCGTGGTTACGGAACCCTAAAAATACTGTTCTCAGGTAGGGAAGGTGGGTAGTGGAGGCGCGGGCTGCAGTGTTCAGCGATATCGTATCGTTCGTTGATTGTTATTTATTCTTTATCGTGCGACGATCTCGAGCGAGAGCCGAGCGAGGGAGCCCTCGTATACAAGTCTCGATGTATAAAATAAATTATTACTTTATATTTACGTTGAAATTCGTGTTCTCTAAGGAAATGTGTTATATTGGCGTAAACATTGAGTTTGCTGAACTGCGGGGTCATTAACGCGCACTGAACTGAAAAATATGAAGGAGGAAAATTACAAATGAGGATAACGTGATATTGAGGCATGAAAACAATTTGCTTCCAACGGGAACTTGAGTTTACGCTTGCTTATTAACCTCATCTCAACATAAACATTAAACGCGTTTAGTGGTAAAGATATACGAAGTTAAGAAGTTAATTAACATTTAAGGAAAACCTTAATGGATTAAATTTTAACAGAACGTCAAATAAAATTAAATTCAGAATACAATCGAGACCCTATATGAGGTTTCATCGAACAAAACTACGACGAACGTGCGATTCAAAATCAAGAATTAATAAAAAGAAAAAAATACTATCGAAACAAAAACGAGACGGAGATTCGGAGAGGTATTAAAGTGAGCCATTCCATTCACAATACGATATTTCAACAAAGCAGCCAGCCAGCCGGATCAATCTTGCACATTACTGGTTCCGCAGCTTCGCCCTCCTTCTGACTAATGACTGATAATAATACTACCTTTGTTAATAAACAAAGTTAATAAATTCGTTATTAAATTTACAAATTATAGTTCAACAAATTCTTATACAGGTTGTAACAAAAGTGGTGTACCTACGTCCCGTTAACTGGAGCTTCTGCTCATCATACTGAACAACTTTCAGTCTTTCGAATTATTTCAGTTCCCTCTAACTAGAACAAAAACTAACACATCCAAATTCAGCACCTCTACTTCACTTATCATTACCACTCCGACGACGCGTTATATACTTATAGAGTCTTGAACTCTTGAATATAGCCTTCTTTAGAAGCTTTTTTGCCCCGCTCACTTCACAGCCAAGGCGTAAATTACTAGATAACTCCGCGAGGCGAGCACTAAAATATGATTGTGTGTTGCTGATACATTTATCTGGACACGCTAGCTCTTTCCGGCAGCCTGGCTCGTGTCGTGTCTAATAGCAAGTAATAGAGCAGCTCTTCAAGCCAAGAGTGAACAGGCAAACTTTGAACCATCCTCGACTGCATCATCTTCACATCAGGTGAGTTTCAGTCAAACGCACTCAATTTTTAATAAAAAAAAAGATAGGTAAATTTTCATTTCAATAAACCTAAAATCTTTTTGGTAAGTATAAGTTTTTTTTTCTAAAAAAAGAGCTTTTAAGTTCAGTGTGCCAAATGAAAATTTTATAAAGTAAATGCTTGATTTATCGCATCAGCTCATACACGTCCTCACCGAGGGACTCAAGCCTACCCTGAATTAGGGCGATCGGGCCTTATTTGACCACGCGGGCCCAGTGCGGGTTGGTCGACTACACACACCACCCTGCGAGTTTTTTCGCAGGCATGTGCAGGTTTCCTCACCATGTTTTCCTTCACCGTAAGAGCGTCGGATATACGTACATATGAAATCGAAATCGCGAAAACACATTGGTACGTGGCAGGATTCAAACCACGACCTCCCGGACAAGAGGTAGCGTTCCTAGCCGTTACGGCACTGACGACGCTCAAATGCTTGATTTACAAATTTTGAAAAGCCGGGCTTGGGGTGAGAGATACAGTGTTTCCTATGATTTGAATGGAAACAATATACCTATGACCCTTGGGACCTTGATTCCACCTTCATAGTTCATTATCAGATCAACTTCTAAATACCAAAAGGATATCAAATTGTCACCAGGAATATTACATCTTCATACCAAATTTTAGCTCATTCGGACCTCTGGAAGTTTTACTTTGGCAGAATACTTTTCATGCCAGCAAAAGCAAAGTTCGGGAGGGACTAGAAAATAACAGATTTTTTTAGGTAAAAAAATATGCACGGGGGCGAAGTAGCGGGCCACTGCTAGTTTAATTAAAAGAACCACTTGTAACTGTAAGGATCAGCTCTCTGATTTTCTCACCAATTTTATGACGATTGGGTTAGCAAGAATTTTCTGAAAAATACCAATAAAATTATACAGGATCATCATTACAGCTCATATACGTCCCCACCGAGGGGCTCGAGCCTACCCTGAATCAGGGCGAAAAAATAAAAAATATACAGGATAAGTAATTATATTTTATGACGAACTGTCTATTACGTCAGGTTTAATTTTAATATCGTTGTTATCGTAACTTTATACCTATCCACCCACTGCTGCACCTTAGTCATAGTTTTACGAAAGCTTCTTGTTAGTAACTAATTAATTGTGTCATTGACATAAATATGTAAATAAAGAAAATTAAAAACTTATCTTGTTTTTCAAATCCTCAAGTTATTGCACGCAGTATAAGTTTGTGACAAAACAAACATTTTTTTTGTTACATTTTCGTGAAATCGATAATTTTTAGAGGTCACTTTCGTGTTGTATGACATCCTAGGCGAAAGACTGGGCGGGTCCAAATATACACAGGGAGTTCCAAGAAGTACAGTCAAGCGGAAGTCCAGAGGTAGAACACCTCTAGGGGTATCTGAATCAACCCCATATATAATTAATATCCACGAAAGTCTATACGGTTTTAGACATATTCGCATAATTAAAATCATCTTTACTGGACTTTGACGTCAGTTAATGTGATAAAAAATCATTTTACAACTAAGTCAGCCAGATACAATAAAAACTTCCTCATATTATCAACTTTTCAAAAAGGTAATATGAGTTTAAAAAATACAAACCAATTATACCAAAACCAATGATTTCTGTAAAAAGGATACATCAGGTCCCATACTAAATTTATAATAAAATATTTTTTCATGATTTTTTTATTTCCAAATTTTATCATGCGTTTCTTTTACACATTTGTGACTTACTAGAGTCATTTTGATATCCTTTTATCTTATGCTTATCGAAAAATAAGACCCTAGCTTTTTTCATATAAAATTGTTGGAGAAAATGTGTTAGACTCGATACACCCTTCTGGTTAATTCCCAATTTTTATTATGATTTTTTGTCATTTGTTTTAACTTTTACAGTTTTTTGAAAAGCTGATAAAATGAGGATTTTTTTCTTGTATCTGACTGATTTAAATTTATGATGATTTTTTGTCACAAACTGACGTCAAAGTGCAGCAGAGATGTTTTTCATACAAAATCTAAAAACAAAAATGCGAATATCTCGAAAACCGTAGACTTTCGCGAAACATATAGGGATAATTCGATGATACCCCTAGAAGTGTTCCGTCTCTGGACTTCCCCTTTGACTGTACTTCTTGGGACACCCTGTATTTTTGTATCGTCGCCGAATGGATCGAATATAGGCGGTATAATTATTACTTTTCAGTCTGCTACAGTTTAGCCGGACGAAGCTCTCGAAAGTACACGTTTTCAGTAACGCTATTTTTCTGGAATGCCCGCCGAGATGACGAGAAAGACATTCATTCAATTCACATAAAAAATACTAAACAATACTTAATTATTACATTGCCTTTAGCCAAAACCCTTACTTTTACACTCATAACAATGAAAATTAAAATATTGAAAGAGATTTCAGTTTTATATCTCCACCAGCTTTTGCCCGTGGCTTCGCCCTCGTGGACATCGTTTTTATGACTGTCTTTGAGGATGAGTGGTGTGCGAGCCGCAAGAGGTTTGCGAGCCTGGACATGAGTTTTCTCCAAATCCCTCAAGAACTATATCGGGCTATTCTGATTAGCACGCTATGTCACTTCCCATCCCCTCAACCAATTCTATACAAAAAATCACATCAATCCATTGCGACGCTGACGTGCGCGAGCGTGGAAATGAGTTTTTCTCATATCCCTCGGAAACTATAACGGAATATACTAATTAGTAAATTATGACATTTACCCCCAAAAACCATCTCTGTACTAAAAAACACAAACGGTTGGTCGACTTCACACAATCTTTGAATTTCTTCGCAGGCGTATGCAGCTTTCCTCACGATTTTTCCTTCACCGTAAGAGAGCGTCGGATAAACGTACATATGAAATCGAAATTCGAAAACACATTGGTACGTGGTAGGGGATGCAGTACCGGTTCCGTCTCAAGAACCGGGACTGGATTTTCGGTACTGTACTTGGAACCGGGATTTACCGGGAAATTCGGTACTTTCGGTACTTGCTTAAATGTTTCTATTAATTTATTGTGTAAAGGGCACGAGTGCATGCAGTGAGCATATAATTAAGTAAACTGTAGAAAATGGGCTCATTAGAAATGGGTTGGTGTTTTAATTTTTTTCTATTCTGTGTCTTTTATTGACATTAATCATTAAAACACAATCAGTGTCATTAAACATACAAGTTTTGAGATCAAAATAGTAACAAATAATCAAATTGAACTAAATTCGAGTTACATTTTGAATTAGAATAGTCTTTGTTCCTTCCACTATAAACTATAATCTCACTAAACATATTGAGCAAAGCAAAACTGAAAGGCTTCTTCGAGAACAAAATATTAGAAAATATTAAAAATCAACAAAATTAGAGGTGCCTACACACATTGGCATCTCAAGCTATACAAAACCAGTATACACGGGCCTCACGTATTTTGAAACGCACAGGCATCGCGGCCAGTTTATACTGGTTTTATATAGCTTGATGTGGCGCCGTGTGTATATTTCCAAGTTACAAATCGTAATATAATTACAAACGTTATTCTTATAAAAATAAAAAGTTTAAAAAACTAAAAATCGACCTCAAAATGAAATTCACCCAAAAGTATGAATTAATATTCTTAAACTTAAATACACGATATTGACCAACAATAACGAAATCAAAGGTAAGTACGAATTAAATGAGGGTCTTAAATATTTTTTTGAGGTCTTTGCCAGCACACAGTTACTTACGTTCCAAATGTTTTAGATTTAATGGTTTGCTGACACTGACCTCAAAAAAATTTTTAGGCCCCTAATTTAATTCTTACCCACCTTTATTTCGTTATTGTTGGTTAATATCGTGTATTTAAGTTTAATATTATTATTTCATACTTTTGAGTGTATTTCGTTGTGAAGTCGATTTTTAGTTTTTTAAACTTTTATTTTTATTTTCTTTATTTTATGTAATAATGCTATCTATCTAACAAAGTTAAACCCAATCACCTACTCGCCAATAGTAATAATAGTCATAATGCATGTTTCATTAAAATGGACACAGACTTCTATCATCATCTCAGCAGCATGAAAGTTAAGGAGTTAAATCTTCCATCATCAGCTCATCTGAATAACCTGAAACAATACAACTATCGGTCTATGCGTACCTACGTATAATATTTCAAGAATTATCTTCTAACTCCAAACCATTAGGGAGTTGTACCATCCGTAATCACCTCATTAACATAAGATGATGACTAAAAGACGCTAATACTTTAATAGCTTTAGAAAACATATGAATCACGTAATACGTGCCTATAAAATTTGAGAGTTTTCCCTTGTATTCCCTGGGATTCCATCATCAGATCCCAACTTGGTGACAATGGGACCCCCTCGGAAGTATACTCTTTCGAATAAAAAAAGAATTTTGAAAATCGGTTCACATCCTGCGGAGATATCGCGTAACAAACATACAAAAAAAACATACAGTCGAATTGAGAACCTCCTCCTTTTTGGAGTCGGTTGAAAAGCACTTACAGTAAATACAGTTTAAAACTCAACTTTTGGAATAACTGATAAATAAAATATCGGTAATAAGTTCTAAGGCAACTTATCGCATTAACGCTTCTGTCACTCAACGATGTTCTGAGCTTATTACAAATTATACATTATTAATTAAAAATAGTACTTAAATTTAAAATAAATGTTGGTGTGACTGTAAATGATGCAAGTAAAATTATGTTACTTTATAACATTGTATAAAAAGTAGGTTTTTATTCGATTTTATCGTATATTGAAAGACAGATAGTGAGAAAATGATATGCACGTTTGAAGTACCGAAAGTATCGAAATAACCGGGATTCGTTCGATGAAGACCCGGTACCGGGTTGTTTAAAAATCCCGGGATTTCCCGGTATTTTCGAGACCGAGATTTCCCGGGAGCATGCCCTAGTACGTGGCAGTATGCGAACCACGAACCACGACCTCCCGGACAGGAGGTAGCGGCCCTTGCCATTACGCCACCGACGGTACTGGTATACCTACTTGTATCAAAAATCTATTACATCAGGCTGAAACACAAAATAGATTGCACTGAAGACCTTTCATGGTTGAATAAAAATACATTTATAGTTGTAAAGATAGCAGTCAAGTGAGATAAATGACTCACGAATTCTAAATAATATGCCTGAATATATACTACTCAAAACAAAATAAGGGCCAACTAAATTTTCTCAGTACATTTTCATACAAAGGGATGGTCCAAAAACCCACGTTTTTTTTTAATCAAGACAAGTAAGGAAACTATGAAGCGCGGTCGTTAGGTTAGAACCCTGGCTACAAATGTGTCGAGGAGCAAGACATTCTGCAGACCCTCAGAAACTCAGTGGACTGCTCAGATGAGAGCACACAGTAAATTGGCAAATTTACCATACATTTTTCGGTAAGAAAATCGTTTTTTTTGTTTTGAGCATTCCACTGAGTTTCCAAGGGTCTGCAGAATGTTGTGCTCTTCGACACATTTGTAGCCAGGGATCTAACCGTTTTCTTACTTTTCTTGATTAAAAAAATAATCGTGGCTGTTTGGACGACCTCTCTGTATGAAAATGTACTGTGAAAACTTAGGTGGCCCGTATTTTGTTTTGATTAGTATATCTAAGTCTACCTAATACTCGCAAAGAAGTGGAAGTATAGAGTCTATACAGCCTATTAGGGACAGATATCACTCATTCAGTTCAGATTTTTGTAAGCTTTTCACAATTGCTAAGCCTTTCAGTTCATTTATCCAGAAATAATGTAAGATTGTGTTTGAAATAATAAAATTAAAAAAGTGAAATGTTAAAAGAAAAGAAAAAAAATTACAGCATACCAATTTTTTTTCATCTTGTCTATGTACAATAAATCATTCATTCATTCATTCAAAGTATGATATACAAAAAAACTTTTTCAATACAGTTACTCGAAAAGTGGTACTTAATATGCTAGTTTACTGTGCGCAAAATAGATTTTACCGCACACATGATTTTTTAATTCGCCACTTTTTTTGATTTCTCGGAGGAACAAGACATTTCTAGCTAATAAGAAAATATAATAACCAAAGAGACAGAATCTTCCTTAAAACTATTGAAAGGAGAATTTTAGAAGAGATAGGTTTTCCTCCGAGAGGTATCTAGTACCTTCATAACGCTAGCTGATTAGATTCTCTTTGCGTTACATCTTTGTGAAGAAAGTAGAATAAATATGAATGAAGAGCTTAGGTTACACCAAGGAATAGGTCATCTTTTTCAAGGAAGTTTTAATGCTTAAAATAATATTATCCTAATAAACCTTATTATAATCGCTTTATGGTAGTATTTAAAAAAACCTACGCATGCGACGTGTGTCTAGCTAAAATATGGCGCAATTTTCGTAAAACATAATAGAGCTGTTTTAGTTGTGAATACGGATAACATAATGAATAGTTAATATATGTGTAATAAAAAATATACCTATATGTGTCTAAATAGACAAAAAAATCAAAGTGAGATTACTTCCCCAGACATTTAAAACCGCTACCCGCATCCAGCGGCTTCCCGCGACCTTTACCAGGTCATCGGTCCACCGAGTGGGAGGCCTGCCTAACGCTACGTTTTCCAGTCCGCGGTCGCCACTAGAGAACTTTACTGGCCCAGCGGCCATCTCTTCTACGAGCTACGTGCCCCGCCCACTGCCACTTAAGTTTAGCAATTCTGAGAGCTATGTCGGTTACTTTGGTTCTCCTACGGATCTCCTCGTTTCTGATTCAATCACGCATGCAAAAGGTTTGTATTTTGTTTTTCTTTTAACCTCTTTTTTTTACCTGTTTTCTTACAACTGTATTGAAAAACGTCGTATGATACGTGGATGTAAAAGGTAAATGACAAACTCGTGACGATGGTAAACCCTCACCTGCGGCTCGGGCTTACAAATGTCACTCGTTTGTTGTTAACCTTTTGACCACGTTTGTATTCATAAATACCTATTGCTTTACATTTTATAGAGGGTGTAATAGGATTTTAATTTATAGTGTGCTCGAAAATAAACTAGTCAGACCTAGGGTGTATGCCTTAGGCATTGGTTATTACACCTTACATGGCTGAAAAGGTTTTTATCGTCGAGCATGCATCTACACAGCACTTCGCACTCATGCTAATATATCCAACCCGCGATAATTAGCAGGTTAAACAACCTGTTTTTCCCTAGGAAATGTTTGCAAACAAAATGGTATAGTAAATGAGGCGAATAGAACTCACACTAGCGCGTAGTAGGTATAATGAATGTTAAAAAAAAGTTAATACATAATTTTTCAATAAGTGTTTCAAATGTGTCGTGGAAATCCTTGGGGGAGGCCTATGTCCAGCAGTGGACGTCCTTCGGCTGATATGATGATGATGATGATGACGTGTTTCATTGAATGTCGATACACTTCAGCAGACTCTTGTTGAGTTAGAATATAAAGTTGATTGTTTGCTTTGAATAATTAAATTTTTCAATTTAGTCGTTATACAGGGTCTTCGGCAGATGGTTGAAAATACGAAAATGGGGGATAGGTGGGGTCGCCTCCCACCTATTTTGAGAATTAAAAAAAATCTAGGACTTGTAATTTTTTTTACAGGATTTTTTTTCCTTTTTTTAGAAATTTTGCCATTTTTATACCTTTGAACACATGTAACTTTTTGTTTTTTAAAGCAAGCTCCAAAATCTTTTTTTTAATAGACTTTTATAAGATTGTCGGCTCTAAAAAAAATTATGTTTGTTTCAAGTTATTGCTAAAAACAAAAATGTGGGCCCCCGAACTTAAAAAAAAAGTTGAACAAAAATTTAAAAGTCAACTTTGCGATGCATTTAAAAAAAAAATAATGTGGCTGGAAGGCTTCTGTTTTTTTTAAAACATCTCTAAAGCTTAGGCTTTTGAATGGTATGTAATTTGTTTCGGTATCTTTTTTGTAACCGGAGTTGTTAATTTTTTTTACTCAATTGGACCATGTTGACGAAATTCCACTAGTTACATGTTTTGTGAAATGTATCAAATGCAAAGTTGAAAATAATGTAAATACTTACTGTTGGGACGGTTACAAAGAGCAGGTACGTTTTTTTACATTCTTGCACACACATAATGGCTCATTTATTGGCATATTGGAGTTAGCACTTCCATATGCCAATAAAATGTCCGCATATTCCGCATTGGTAAATTGAGCCATTTTAAACCACAACTAAGTCTTAACAAAACGTCTGATAATAACAAAAAGTGACAAACAACAAAAAAACTTAACAAAATCACAAACACAGCAAAGTGAAATTAACGAAAACAAAAAAAAAACGTTAACGTTATTAACGTTTGTGATTTTGTTAAGTCTTTTTGTTGTTTGTCACTTTTTGTTATTAACAGACGTTTTGTTAAGACTTTGTTGTGGTTTAAAATGGCTCAATTTACCAATGCGGAATATGCGGACATTTTATTGGCATATGGAAGTGCTAACTCCAATATGCCAATAAATGACAAAAGATAGCCATTATGTGTGTGCAAGAATGTAAAAAAACGTACCTGCTCTTTGTAACCGTCCCAACAGTAAGTATTTACATTATTTTCAACTTTGCATTTGATACATTTCACAAAACAAGTAACTAGTGGAATTTCGTCAACATGGTCCAATTGAGTAAAAAAAATTAACAACTCCGGTTACAAAAAAGATACCGAAACAAATTACATACCATTCAAAAGCCTAAGCTTTAGAGATGTTTTAAAAAAAACAGAAGCCTTCCAGCCCCATTATTTTTTTTTTAAATGCATCGCAAAGTTGACTTTTAAATTTTTGTTCAACTTTTTTTTTAAGTTCGGGGGCCCACATTTTTGTTTTTAGCAATAACTTGAAACAAACATAATTTTTTTTAGAGCCGACAATCTTATAAAAGTCTATTAAAAAAAAGATTTTGGACCTTGCTTTAAAAAACAAAAAGTTACATGTGTTCAAAGGTATAAAAATGGCAAAATTTCTAAAAAAAGGAAAAAAAATCCTGTAAAAAAAATTACAAGTCCTAGATTTTTTTTAATTCTCAAAATAGGTGGGAGGCGACCCCACCTATCCCCCATTTTCGTATTTTCAACCATCTGCCGAAGACCCTGTATAGATGCGTAATAGACCCTTTAATTATATTTCTCTCGAAGAGTCCAAATACTTTTATTCAGAAAATTTAAACTAAACGAAAAAACATTGAAAAAGTACAAAAGTGTGGTTGTTTTCTTTACTCTTTACACGTAAAGAAAAAAACAGAGACAACTGTTTCAATCAATGCCTCTCCCTAATTCGTACGGGTTGTAAAATCGAATTGAGAAAATCCTCGTTTTTGGAAGTCGGTTGTAAATGAAATACCTACTTATGAAAAGCAAACAAAATCCAGCTAGAAATCTCAAAGCCTACCACAAGACTAAGTACCTACCTACACACGTATCTGTACTCAGGCAGGCGCCAGGATGTTGACACACCAAGATAACACTGGTCGGGAAGCGAACCCTTTCGGCCTTTTTGTACCGTGCGATCTAGTCCAGGATATTTCGTTATAATCACTTTGTTTTATTTTATCTGCTGTTGTCATTTTTTAAGTTTCTACATTTCAAACGGTCTGTGGCAAGTGAAGAAACGACGATCTATTCATCGGACCATGTATAGTGTAAGCAAAGTATACATATTAGTACTAACATACAGTATGGACACTCCCTGTCGCTCTCTAGATTGCGACCTCACCCCCTCGTCACCCAGATTGATACAGATTTGTTATAGTTTGCTTGTCGAATGTATAGGATTTCGCCGCCATTTTGTTTGTTCCGTCATTCCTTTTTTGAAATGTCATTTCTGGCCCGTTGTATGAAGTGTCTAAGTCTAAGTTAAGTGTATGAAGTGGTGTAAGGTTCCGCAGACAATACATCATAACTTGAGAACTGGAATATCGATACACGAAATAACTAAGGCCACAACAAGGGTACTTAGGTACAAGGGTGATTTCAAGTTTCTGGGTCGAAAAGTTCAGATGACGCCAGATGAAGGAGGACGTCTTGTTACTACTTCGGCGGCATCTATGTTGCAAACGGAACTTACACCTTCTAAAAATAACTTCTAAAACACCACTCGAAAAATTTTTTATCCCACCGTTTAAGATGAGAGATATCCCTAAAAAATAAAATTGTGTATATTATTTTTATTATTTATAATTTATTGTAATAATAATCCTACTAATATTATAAACGCAAAACTTTGTTAGAATGTATGGATGTATGTTTGTTACTCTTTCACGCAAAAACTACTGAACGGATCTGGCTGAAATTTGGTAGGTAGACAGATTAGGACCTGAATTAACACAAAGGTTACCTTTTTCCACGTTCGCGAGCCGCTTGCAGCTCGCACACTGCGCACCCTCGAAAAGTCATAGAAACGTCATCCACGCGGGTGAAGCCGCGAGCAACAGCTAGTAATACATAATTGACATCATCGTGGCGTAATGGACAAGGCCATTACTTTAGCTAAGAGGTTGCGGGTTCGTTTCTTATAGCGGGGTCTAACTTTATAAGACATGGTTTAATTGGTGGAAGGGTATTTTCTAAATGACAAAACATTGCATTATGCTGAAAGCCTTTCCATCATTGTGGTAGGCAACCAGAAACCACTAAATAAGTTAACTTCATGTCTAATTAAATTAAATATTAAATTTTTGTTGTTTAATTTTACATTAAACTCGATTTTGTCAGCGGCTTCGCTCGCGTGAACATAGTTTCTATGACCGTCTTCGAGGGTGGTAAAAAGTATCCTATACGAGTATTTTAATTCAGGTCCTAATCTGTCTACCTACCTACCAAATTTTAGTCAGATACGACAGTAGTTTTTCGTGAAAGAGTAACAAACATCTATACATACATTCATACACATACAAACTTTCACATTTATAATATTAGTAGGATTATAATAATGTAGGTACCAGGGCCGCATAAATCGCTGGCACCGCACCGCATCGCACCGCACCACACACGTCGCGCGTGCATATAGTGTTTTGTTTACACAAAGGGGCGCTTGTTGCGGCCACCACGCCGACCCGCCACAATTACCGTGCTGTGTTCACACTGGCCAAGCCCATGCACGCTGCTGTAGAAGCAAATAATAAAGACTGTTAACTTCGTAGATTTACAACGATATCAAAATTATTTTTCTTAATTATGGTATTTTTTTTTTACTTTCGAGCGACTGAGGATCTAGCGGTAGCGAGCGATGAAGGAGTAAGAAGGTATTGTTAATTTGACTGCGAGAAAATTTGTAAAAGTAGCAAATACTTCATCGGTATTAGCTCATATACGTCCCCACCGAGGGGCTCCAGCTTACCCTAAATTAGGGGGATCGGGCCTTAGTCGACCACGCGGGCCCAGTGCAGGTTGATCGACTTCACACTCAACCCTCAAGTTTCTTCGCAGGCGTGTGCAGGTTTCCTCAAGATGTTTTCCTTCACCCTAAGAGCGTCGGATTAGCGTAGAAATGGAAATTCAAATAAACATAGCAGAAACTGCCTAGTTTATAATGTGGTTGTTTTATTGTCAAAACTAAAATTATAGCCTATTTTATTACTAGATCATTTTGTAGCTTCATCTGTCATACAAAACACAAATTAAAGGACCACATTCATTGAAACATATTGTCACACCCTGGACACTTCAAACAACGGGCCAGAAATGTTATTTTTAAAAAGGAATGACGGGACAAAATGGCGGCGAAAACCTATACGTTCGACAACCAAACTGTAACCAATCTGTATCAATCTGGGTGACTAGGGAGTGAGGTCGCAATCTAGAGAGCGGCAGGGAGTGTCCATACTGTATGTTAGTACTAATATATTATACTTTGATATTGGTGTGAATATTTAATGGTTTAAAGACTATTCTGCCAATGACTAAAATTAACGTAGCATAATAACGAGTATACGTAGGTATCTGAAAAAATCGATAACACGCTACGCTACAGGCACAATGTAAACGCGCCCTAATACAAGCACTCCGTCGTCTACTGTTCTTGATAACAAACAAACGCCTGTATTCCACATTACGCACTCCGATTGGGTTCGCGTATGGATCGTATTTGTTATGTCTAAGCGGAACTTTATGACCTAAAGTTTTCCTTACCTGACTCCGAGAATGTCATTTTTTTATAAACTAAAATGAAAGAACAATGAAATGTATTATGTTGCCTTCGTCTTGTATTGTTTCTGATTTGATGTTAGGCTCAATTCACACCGGGACGGCAGCGGCCGGCAGCGACGCGACGAGCACTTTCAGTGTAAAACAATTTTAAACTTTATCTTCATGCTTATAAATATTAGTACCGTTTGAAAAGTACGAAAACGCCGCGCGGCTGCCCGCGGCGCCGCGAGCCACCGCGCGGCTGCGCGCTCCCTGCGCGCGCGTCCGCCCGCGACGCCGCGAGCTACCGCGCGGCGGCGCGCGCTCGCCCCCATACAAACTATGGTCGAAGAGGAGGCCGCGTGCGGCTGCCAGCGGCCACGCGCGGCTGCCGGCGGCGGCGCGAGCCGGCTCCGACGGTATCTACTCGCCGCTGCCGGCCGCTCCCGGCCGCTCCCAGCCGCTGCCAGCCGCTGCCGGCCGCTGCCGTCCCGGTGTGAATTGAGCCTTAGGTATATTAAAATAACTTTCGCAAACTTGGGAGGTAGGAGAGACCCACTAAAATCTTGCCTACTTTTCAAGTAAAATCCAGAAGTATGTACTTCGGGAGAACAAAAATTTTCTGAAATTGTTTTTCAAACTTATTTTCATCTAAACTTTCGCTAAAACTTAGTATTTAAAAGTTCAGGTTTTGCTTTTTTATTTCTAGGGTTACGTACCTCAAAAGGTAAAAAACGAAACCCATAAAGGATCTTTTTTATTATTTTTATTCACAATTGGTAAGCCCTTATGGCATCATCTCACCTGATGGTAAGTGACGATGACGCCGAAGATGGAAGCGGGCTTACCAAGATTCCCCAACGCAATGGAGAACTCGTGTGTCTGTCTGTCTGTCAAAGGCAATTTGCTCGGATACTACTGGACTGATTGAGTTGAAATTAAGTACACATATGTACTTAATTCGGTGACCCAAAGACGGACGGAAATCAATTTTAAACATGGGAGCCACTTTTGAAGAGTAAATAAGATTTTTTTCTTTTAAATTTGAAAATATATTGTGTGGCATATCAAATAAAAAGGTTTGTTTTGAGAATCTCAAATCTTCTTTTATATTATTTGTATATAAATAGTTTTAAAGTTATATAAGAAAATAGGCGAGAACTAACCATTCCACTCCCTCTATCTCCGAAAGTACTGGAAAATAATATATTTTTTAATCTTTGCTATCTGGCCTAAAATTAAAAAAAAAACACATTATATGAGGTCGAATGCAAAGATTACAGGAAAATTTAGTTCTTTCGATCCCACCGGAAAAATTAAACTTCTAAAGTCTACAATAAAAAGACCCCCATACCTAGAGCAACGTATGTAGTGAGAGGTCTTATTCTGTTGGTAGTTTAAGTTTTGGTGCAGAACCATGTTTGTGTGACCCCGAGTCGCACATGACCGCGGTTTTTATTGTGCCTATAAAGTTTCAAGGCACAAATTTGTAGGTACACGAGAAACTATTAATCACATGTTGTAGGTACTTAGAAACAACGAGACTAATGCTAATGTTGTTTTATTTAAGTACACACAATTGCAAAGTTTTTTTACTCCGTATGGCAACATAGATTACCTACCATATGAGTTGGTAAGAACATCAGTATTACATAATAATATATTTGTCATATTATAATGAGGAAATAATTGCAAGTGATTGGAAACTTTATTATAGTGATTACTGGTACACTTTGTATACTGTTTGTTTACTCTATGGTACTAACGAGGATAAGCCATCTTCTTCCAAACACAACAGGTCCTTTAAATTTCCCTTAATTTTGTTTTAGTTAAAACTTTTTTTCCCTACTGCGCCAGAAGGAAGGTTATGGTTTTCGAGATGTGTATATGTATGTATGTTTATTTATTTTTTGGCACGTTCCGTAGCTTATACAGCAAATACTAGTATTATTGTGAAAAAAGCGTGGGTTGCTCGATATGCGAAAAATTTGGCACAAAGCGCCCCCCGCTTTTTTCACAATAATACTAGTATTTTTCGTTCTTTATTGTTTTCAGCTTATATTAAGAATTATTCATCACTTTTTAGTTTGATGCGCTTTAAATGCGTGTTTTTTAGTTTTTTTAACTATATTTATTTTTCAATTTTTAGTTCAGTCAGGATAATGAGATAAACTTATGAAGTTATTGTATTGTCACTGATTCTTGATAAAGATAAATGTACAAAGTTTGAATTAAATCTGTCCGTTTAAAGTGGGTCACATCGAGTGCAAAGAAGACGGTTACAAACATACGTAGGTACAAACATACATTACATACATGTGAAGCTAATAAAAGCGTGATAAAAATTAAATTATTTCTATATAAAACAACTCTGATACCAATGTTTTCATTTAATAATGTGACAAATTTATAATGTAACATTATAAAATTATTAAATTATTTTTTAAAGAAATAATTTAATTTTTGGTTAGATTATTGTTTACAGTGTTGGAAATTTCTATTACTTATAAGATAGTTTACGCTTCATCAGCATCAGCCGAAAGACGTCCACTGCTGGACAAAGGTCTCCCCCGAGGATTTCGCGGTCCTGCACTGCTCGCATTCAGCGACTTTGAGTCCACCTAGGGAGGCCTGCCTACGCTACTTGTTCCGGTACGCCGTCATCACTCAATAACTTTACTACCCCAACGACTTCCTATCTGTTCTATGAGCTATGTGTCCCGCCCACTGAATGATATAGGTACCTAATATGTATGTTTTATGACATTTAAAATTTATAACCGCCAATCATTTATCTGCCAATGCATGTACTCATACGTTCAAAGTAGGTACTTGTTAACAAGTTAAGTACCTACTGCAGTCTAAATAGATTTTATGGTAGCGAAAATAAATGATAATCGGCTAAAATATCACCATAGAATTCGCAACATGATACGTAGAATTTGGGAGGCGAATTCTATAGTGATATTTTAGCCGATTATCATTTATTTTCGCTACACTACCTTCTATAGCCAAATGCCCATAACAGCCCATTTGGGACAAATGGTATAGCTAGTACAAATACTCTCTATCTCTTATGTGGCACAATTAACCGTGCTATCCAAGGGACAGACGACAGCGGTTGCCTGGTGTTGCAATTAGCACCACCCGCGGTCACATGTAGGACATTTAGATTTACACCTATAAATAGACGTGTGCAACGCGACCTTAATACACATCTCGAAACAAATGTGCAGGTTTCCTCACAATGTAGACAGACCTCTACGACGTCAGTATGCTCGTTACTCTAATGACCAGTGCCGGTTCGACTCCTGGCCATCGCAATGCATGCAACTGCTATCGATTACATGAAATTTTATTATCGGCCCGACTCCGGCGCACGCTGTTAAGTAAATGAACAACATGCAAATAATGAACGACTCGCCGTTTAATGGACGAGTTTTATCGGTGCTTTAAAAACGTTATACCTTTTACATCTTACTGCCATTTACGAGTAAGTTTTAAGTGGAATGGGATAATCGGAATTTCAAAATTGAGTCTTACCTACTTACTTAAATTAATTAGTAAGTTATACAGGTTGTAAGAAAATGATGCAGGATCTGCTTAACTAGGGCTTCTATTCATCATACTGAAAAACTTTCCCCAAGGAACCCATAGTCGTTTTGTATGAATAGATCTTTTTTTTACTATTTCAGCGAACTGAATCGGTTCAATTTGATTGACTCGGTGGCTCAGTGGTTAGTGCTCTTGACTGCTGATCCGAGAGTTGTGGGTTCGATCCACATCCAGGGCAAACATTTGTGTGATGAGCAGATTAATTGTTTGCTCTGTGTCTGGGTGTTAAATATCTAGGTATATTATGTATGTATTTAAATGTATATCAGTATTTATATCTGTCTCCGGTTCCCATATAATACAGGGAATCCTACTTTGGGGCCAGATGACCATGAGTGATTTGTCCCAGAATATTTATTTAATACTTGTAAAAAAAAGCGTCGGTGGCTCAACCGGTAACGACTCGGTCCTCTAACCAGACGTACCAGGTTCAAACCTGGACGGCCAATGTACCAATGAGTTTTTCAAAAACTTACGTACATATACTTACCGATTGCTTTAACGGTGAAGGAAAACATCGTGAGGAAACCTGCACACGCCTGCGAATAAACTCGAAGGTTGTGTGTGAAGTCGACCAACCCGCACTGGGCCCGCGTGGTCGACTAAGGCCTGATCGCCCTAATTCAAGGTAGGCTTGAGCCCCTCGGTTGGGACGTATATGAGCTGATGTGATGACTTGTAAAATAAAAGCTGTTCAGTTTGATGAGTGGAAGAACCAGTTAACAGGACCTACACCAATTTCGTTACACCCTGTTTATCTACATTATATCTACCTACGCTAAGTTCTTCACCGATCGTTTTGCAACTTTGTACAGTAAAGTCATAAAGTTGTTCTGAACACGCCAGATAAGGTTTCTGGCAAAAAGCGCGAGCGAAGTAGAAAGCTAGTCTTATATACAGGATGTTATAAAATCCGTTTACGTCCTGTTAACTGGGGCTTCTAGTCATTATACTGAACAACTTTTTTCTATAACTTTTGTTTAAAATTGCAGAGAAAAAATTCACTCTTACTTAATATACTCGTAAATCGATCAGCTGATCGACCAATTTAGTACATTTTCGTGTGGACGGTCCAAATCTTCTTTTTGAGAATTGACAATGGGTTGCTTTAGGAAAGTTGTTTAGTTAACGGGTCCTGCACAATTTTTTCACACCTTTGTAAAAATTTTTGTTCGTTAGTCTCGCATAAATTAAACAACGGCTTAACCGACCACGAAAAAACTTTAGTGAATTGTTGTGTGAACGCCAGGTATGGTTTTTTACAAAAAGAATTTAACCGCCCACCCTCGATATCCACGCAGACGAAGCCGCGAGCATCAGCTAGTTATTGATAAAAATACAAATGCCGTTTATTGTTTTTATAATACAAGTAAAACACAAACAAAAAAATACATTGATGGAATTGATGCGCTCGTTGATATCTTTTGTATGGCTTGAATCGAACAGCGTAAATTGTGACTGCCGTAAGAAACATCCAGTTTTAAAGTGAAAACTTCTTTAGGCGTGTTGGGCATTTTTGAGATGGGAAAAAACATTAATCTCGCGACACTGTAATGTAACGTAACCGACAACGTACCAGGAACACTCGCAGGGTCAAAACTAATAAATTCATTTTTGAGATGGGAAAAAACCATTGAACTCGCCACATTGTAATGTAACCGCCACCGTACCAGGGACACTCTCAGGGTCAAAACTTATAAAACTGTTCAAAGTTTTCACTTCTGTTAATTTTTAAAGTAATATATTTACTCTTTGCTTCTGTCGGCACTCCCGGAGATGTTAGGATATATTTTTTTCACAATTTTCTCTTGATGGTAAGTGACGATGATACCAAAGGTGGAAGCGGGCTTACCAATGATCCCCGACGCAATGGGGAACTGACTATATTCACACCGGAACACAATTGATGTTAGATAAGATAGTGGTTAAAAATGTCCTACCACCAACTAAACCAACCAACCGCCGGGAATCGAACCCGCAACCGCGCAACCCAAACCCGAATAAAAAGTAATATCAGTATTTCAAAGTTTATTGTGACGTATAATAGTTTTCTTACTGTTACAAAACAAAGCGAGGGACTGCGGGATGTTATTATCGTTATAATCTTACCGGAATAAGTAGATGGTAACCTGATATGATAGCATATCACCCCTCAAAAGTTAAAACGTGGAGGTATAGTTTGTTGGAACAAGTCTGGCGGCTCCGCCGGCTCCGACACCCCATCACATCCCATCACCCCGCCCCAGGAAATCTCCAAATAATACGCGTCTATTAGACCGTTCTCCGATTCACCTAAGTATTTCTCAAACTCAAACATGGAGATAGTCGAAAAATTCGAGAGGAGAAAATATGTATAGATGGCAGGCAGCGGTATGCGAGGGGTCGGATCAAGTGAGGGGGCAGCCCCCCACCCACCCTACCGCCAGTCAGTCAGCTTGCAGCGCTCGTGTTGGAAGGACGTGTGTACCGTACTCCGTAATATTTGTTGCCGTTTGCCGCGTGTGACTGACCGCGAGTTGCCGAGTCCAGTGTTGTGGAGTGGAGTGTTTGTGGTGTGTTGTGGACATGAGCGCGTGTGTCTGACGCGGGGATGTATCCGAGCGCGGGCGCGATGAACGCCGCCGCCGCCGCCGCAGCTGTGGCGGCCGCCAGGCACCCGGTGAGTAGGACACAGATCCATCACTCAGATAATGTGATTACAATGTCGCCTAATAACTGAACATAAAGTCTCTATGTTACAAAAGCGAAATGCTGCTCATAACTTTCCTTGCTTCCGACTTGAACTGCAAATTCAGACTTTGAACACTAAGATAAAGAATGACCTTTCTGCTCGTATCAATCTTTTATTTCACGCCTCACAATAAGTGCACTATATTTGTTTTTACCGCGCGTTAATGTCTTTCGTATGAAATTGTTAAATCGTTCACTTAATTACGACGTTCTACACTTAACGTTTAAGATTTTCTAACAACATCGTCTAAAGTTCACTCTAACTAATCGCCTTCCATACAAACTATAAATTGTAATTTAGCGAGAATGAGTTGGCTGGTTGTATTATGGAACTTTGTACGATTAAGATTTTTGAAACACAAAGGAAGTATAACGCTCATTTATTTATATAAAAAAGTAAAATCTAAGCATTTTTGTGAAAGTATATTTTTTCTAAAATAAGTCGTAATACATTTACAAGTTTCGTTTTTTTTTTGCTCTAATGACGTAGTTACAATATAAGGTTTTACAGTTGTGGAGTTTAAACTATATATAAGTTTGTATGAAAGACGATTTTTGATAAATAAAATAAATATTTGTTTTCTTATTCACATTAAATCCTAAAATTTATAGAAGCTACAATAAAAATACAGCTTTGAATATTTAACAAAGTAACGAACAGTTGTAAGGGACACCCCAGTCGTAATAATAAAATGTTGAGGAATAATGCCGCCAGCACGACACAGTGGGACAACAAGCGGGCGGGGACCCCCCGCGGCCGACCCCCCGGCCCCCCGGCGGTTGTCAGACACACTCAATTACCCGTGAAATTGCCTGCAAAGGATTTTATCATTCAACAAATCACAACGGTTCCCACTCGATGCCTAACGTGCCAAAGATGAATAAACTTCAATCAGACTCGATTTTAAAACAAAATTACATTATGTACACCACATATTCGTACCCAAACCTTAAAACTGTAATAATGACATAAAAAGTTAAGGATTTGAAGTTTTACGCCGACGAGATAAGATTAAAATTAATGTTACTGGATCCGTATTGCAGGTTCGACCACAAAATGCATGGCATCATCTGTTCGCACCGACATCGCAACCGAAATTGTGACCACAATTTAAAAATCAATTTGCTAAGACACAGCGTTATTTAGTAGGTAATAAAAGTGGTTTTTCAAGGTGCACTATTTTTAATTGCGACTTCTAGGCCATGGCTGTAATTGCTCAAATTATCTCGGCAATTAACAGCTTGTCAGTAATGTATGTTTAATTGCTTATAAATGTATTATTTGTGAGAGACATATCCAAATTAAATTACGTACACACATTTCACTGTTTAAAAATAATAAAATGACAGCTAATTTACCTCATAAAAATCGGCTTATACCCGTGGGGAATTTTATGTACCTACCCATGACAGCAGAGCCAACTGTAAAGAAATGTAATGCTTGTAGATCAGGAGATGTAGTGCTTGTACGAGTATACAGGGTGTAACAAAATTGGTGTAGGTCCCGTTAACGGGGCTTCTACTTATCATAGTGAACAACTTTTTTTCTAAGACTTTGCTGAAAACGTAAAAATTTTTTATATGTATAATACAATTAGTTTCTCGGAAACGGCTCTAAACGGTTTTAAAGGGCGAAAAATCGATCTAGATAGGTCGACTCATCTCTGGGAAAACGCGTTTTTCTGAATTTTCACGCGCTGCGTTCTTTTCAGCGCAATAGGTATCATTTTAACATGTCATTTTAGAAGGGGTTACGGGTCAAGCCCACAATCTAATTTAGACCTCAGTCCGAAGTTATGAGTTTTTTTGGACTTGTTTATTCTGAAAATCCGTTATGCGGGTTATGCCCATTAGATTACCATTATACTTACATATTTGTTTCCTGACAAAAATTGAATTAGTTATTTATTTATTTATTTACACTTATACTATTTTATACTATACTATTATATTTATTTACAATTATATCAGATAATATATCGTACCGGGCGAGGTGTTTAAATACATATATCTGAGCTGTATACAATTTCAATAAATTATATACCTACACTAAGAGTTTTTATTAATATCTGAACATCTAATTTGTCATAAATATCTGAACAGCAGATTTTCCAATATGTAGCACTAGTTGTTTCCCGCGGCTTCACCCGCGTGGACAACGTTTCCATGACATTTCGAAGATGCGCAGTGCGCAAGCGGCTCGCGAGCGTGAAAAAAAAAGTAGCCTAGTAGTGTTAATCCTGGTCCTAATCTGTCTACCTACCAAATTTCAGCCAGATCCGTTTATTAGTTTTTGCGTTAAAGAGTAACATACATTCATACAAACTTTCGCGTTTATAATATTAGTAGGATTATAGGAAAAAGTACCTTACGTCATTGTGTGTGAAGGACATAATGAAAAATCTGCTGCTCAGATATTAATGACAAATTTTATTGTTTTAATTTTTCCGTTTTTCAGCGTTATTTATTATACAAATTACATGTACATTTAAAATAATATATATTTTAAAAACTATAACAACATAATGTTCAAATTACGTACGATAAGGTTCTAGGTTATATTATGTTATGAACTAGATACATTGCTTACCTATAAACTTGCTCGTAATTTATGAAAGTTGTTTTGTTACGTAAACTAGGAAATAGATGTTAATCTAGACAGCTTAAAAATGTACGTAATTAAAATAAACAATTATGAAGTGGTAAATCAATCAGTACAATCACGCCACAACAGAGAAACGGATTTGTATGAAATTTGGTAGGTAGACGATTAGGACCTGGATTAACATGTAGGCTACTTGCAGCTTGCGGCTCGCGCACTACGCACCCTCGAAGACAGTCTTAGAAACTATGTCCACGCGAGCAAAGCCGCTGGCAAAAGCTAGTAATACCATATCTACCGAATTTAAACTGGCATAACCTCGAAATTCGTAAGCGATTCTAAATTAATAGCATTAATCTTAGGCATTTGACACTTGACTTATTTGCTTTTAAATCAGTTCATTAGTGCGCGCCATTTGACTGTCTGTCACGCGATCACGATTACGATAAAAAAAAGTAGCGTTGTAATAAGCGTAGTACACAATGGCGTTTATTGTCTGCCTGTGTTTTCCCACGATCTTGTGTGTACACCACTTTATAAGTTTATTGTTGACATTCGCAACCATTACTCCCTGACCTCCCCTACCTACATTGCTCTTTATGAAAGTTAAGTGGTGTAACTTTTAAAAAGGTCTTAATTGTTTGGTCGGCACTTGGGCTAAGTACAGGAAGTCCATGTACGTCTTGATTGATGCTTATTCGCTTCGCCCTTAATGTTTGCTCGAGTATTAAGCTGCTTTTGTGACATTTGTATAATGTTAATGGTCATTTGACCAAATGACGAATGAAAGCGACCGGTTGAAAAGAAGTGAAAGAATTGGGAAAACTGCTCGCTTCGCTTTTATGACTTTTTCATGGTCTTTTATGACTGAATCACTTTATTTTTATGACTGCCATAAGTCGAGGCAAGCATGAGGCGGGGAGGGGAGGGTGCTAATGTAAATGTCTATTTGTCTGTTTGCTCAAAATCCGTGTCGCGTCCCAGTGTCGGTCAATATTTGAGTGTCGGAATTACCGCTACGAACAAATGAGATGGCGTCTCCTCACTCCTCACTCCTCACATAGGTACTCCGCGTCTCCTCAAACACCAGCCGAGTCGAGTACACACTTGTTATACTTAGCGTCATAGCGTATATTCAACTCTAAAGGCTTAAGGCGCTAATATCACTCAATTTGAGCAGGTTGGTACGTTTTTCAATAATATCGAACGTTAAGTCTATTCATTTTAAGTTCAAATCAATGCGGGCTTCAACGCGGCTGTTACGTTGAAATCGATCGCCCAATTCACGATTTTTACATGTTTTTATTACTTTTTTCATCACTTTCAAATAAGTTTAAAATAAAAGTGTTCAATTAAAATGAAAGGTCTTAAAGTCGCCGATTTTTGTGTATTGGTTTCATTCAATATGAACTATTTGTTTTCGATAAATTTTGCAATTAATGTCAAAAACAGGGTCTACAGTATATATTTTTTAACATCAAAAGTGGTAATATTTTCAAAGTTGTATTCAATTAAATCGACTTTTTATTACTTTAAGTATAATATATATTTTTTCCATTGTGTCAGCTTTACACAGGCTTTAAATAATTTGAATTAAATATTGTCATTTGACCCATCTTAAGGCCTTAAGAGCAGGCTCCCAAAATAAGTGCATATTTGCTTGAATATGTTGTGTGAATCTTTGAACTTTATTCTTTCGTGTGGCTAAAACAAAAAAAAACAATTTATTGGTTTTCGCTCGATACTTTTTATTTTGTAAAACTAAACTATGTAGTTTTGAGAGATTATTAGATTTTTCTCCTACATTACATAAGTTAGGCGCATGAAATAAATACCGACAGTAAGAGATAAAGGTATTGATAAAAGGGCGAAGACAAAATTTTCGTAGAAAGTTTACTAAGCAATAAACGAACATGTGCATTGACACCCGAAGTAAAGGACGTAAGTCGCGTAAGACACGCGAAATTCAACTGTTAAGTTATCATCTGTGGTTAAGGTTGTTTCTCAGTGCCGCCCTGGGAGCCTGCTCTTAAAATAATCTCTCATTTTATTGTCACCTACATCGTCACTTATCTACCATCATGTAGTCAAACGCACTCAAATTTGTAATAATAAAAAAAAACATATACATACACGTTTTTGTAAACTTATTCCATCAATATTATTTCATTATATCAGCTCAATTTATACGTCTCCAGCAAGGGGCTCGAGCCTATTCTGAATTAGGGCTAATGGGCCTTAGTCGACCACGCGGGCCCAGTGCGGGTTGGTCGACTACACACACAACCTTCGAGTTTCTTCGTGGGCGTGTGCTGGTTTCCTCACGATGTTTTCCTTCACCGTAAGAGCGTCGGATCATCGTACATATGAAATAAATTTAGAAAACACATTGATATGCGACAAGATTCGAACCACAACAGAAGATAGCAGCCCTTGCCATTACGCCACCGACGCTCTATTGACGAAATATTATTTACGCAGCTTCTAAAATCAATCTTTAAACAGTATCCTTCACGGTATACTTAAAAGTATTAAGCGAGATTGCCGGAAATGTTGAGTTGAGTATCTTGTCAAAATGATTATCATGATAAGTTCGAGTGCCTTGAGTCAATCTCAAAAATATACATTCAACATTCTTCGCTCTTCGCTTCGTTATCAGAACACAAACAGTCAACATTGCATTTGGAGTATGCAAACATTGCCTCGTCATAATCATGGTGTCATCAGGATGGGAATACGACTCAGTAGTAGGGTGATGACGACTAGTCATTTGAATTACAGTCATTTAATAAAACGAAAATATTCTATATAATTTCGAAGAACCTAAAAACTTTTAGGTACAATATTTAATTTGAAAATAATTTTAATTATTTCGTATTCTTCTCAGGAAAATCTTTCATTTGATACCCATTCTTCTCAGGAAAATCTTTCATTTGATACCCATATCATGGGGGTGCACTTCCAAACATGGCGGACCAGGTTTTTTTTATGCGCCCCCATGATCATCTGATATAATGATCATGGGGGTGAATAAAAATAACCTGGTCTGCCATGTTTGGAAGTTCGCTATTGGATTTATAATGAAGTCACTCAGCTTTCCATGCATTGTATGGCATTGTGCTCCAAACGTAACGTGTAATGAAAATTTCAGCTCAATCGGCGACCGGCAAGTGGTTCTAATTTAGCTTCCAAGATTTGTCCCAAACTAACTAACAGGCAAAAACTTACGGCAAGCTAATTGTAATAAAAAGTTAAAATACACAGAAGCGAGTAACGTCATAGATTTTTGGCTTGGTCATTATTACAAGCTTTTAGTTGTTTTCACCTGTCCCGGTGTCTGTAATGAAATCTTGCAAGTATAATTTGACTCACTTCCCGGTTTCTGATTGAGCTGAAATTTGGAATGCATATGTATATCGCGTGACACTAAAAGCTTGAACCAAAAAGCTTTCAGGTTTTTGAAAATTATTTATGTACCTACTTATTTTGTGATTTTGATTGATTAAAAATTGGAGACTTCATTGAAAACAAATATAGCAAGGAAGGTTTTAAAAAAAATACGGTAGGAGGGTTTGGTGATCCATAATTCATAATTAATTTTTGATGCAGCCATCATTCTAATCATAAGATTGATATAGCAGTACTTAAGTTAACATTAGGTCTAAAACACTTGTCGGCACCATTTAACACTCATTGCAGATTACATCTAGTGTTGACATTGAAAAATGTAAATGGTTTTTTTATATTCTACTTTATAGGGTTTCATAGTCTAACTAGGAACCATGTCCGTCTGTCAGTCGGTATGTCACAGCCGTTTTTCTTAGACTATTGCAGATATAAATTATATGATAAGTGTAAAGAGTAAAGAAAATAACCACACTTTTTCAATGGTTTTGCGTTTCAATCAAAAACTACAATGAAAGTATAAAAAATAATAACATTACTCACTTTGTATTAACAGAACAAATATTGTTGTATATTTTTTTTAATTTATACTTCAAAATATTAGTCATAACTAGAGTTACTAACGGTGATAGACGTATCTTTGGTTTTTTTTTCTATCGTGCCCAAACTGCTCAATCGTGTTTCTAATAGCTTTTGACTTTAAGGAACATCATCAAAAATAAGGGATATTTTTTTCAACCTTGAGTTTTCTATCATTTTGGAGTAATTGACGTCAAAAATAACGAAAATCTGTAATATTACCGCCGTAAGTGGTGATTTTTGCATGTCCCCACTCCCTACCAACTAACCCGCTATTTCAGTAAATCCGAAAAAACTGGAAATACTAGGACATATATAGTCAATTGAATGAAAATATAATGATTCATTTATGATAAGTCATACAAACACATAAATTACACTAGGTACCTTAAACACCTAAAATATACTAAAATAAAACACCTAAAATAACCCGTCCCCTGTCATCCCCGGTACAAAGGTGCTCATTACACTAGCTTCATTTCCGCGCTGAATGGCTAAGGACAGCCTCTGTAGTCAATTTATAAAGAAAATTAGATGGCCAAGTAGGCTTTCTTAGTTAAGGAGTTAATAGTTGACCAAATTAAGATGTGCAGTTGGATTTGTATTTGTATTTGTTTTTTTTTAACACACACAAATTTTTAATAAAGAAAATATGTAAAAAGTTCATAGATTTTCCATACAAAATGTTCTATAGCAACTGCACAAATGACTTAGTTCTTTAAAATACACATTTATTTATTCAAAAGACTACGGAATCCTAGTTTGAGGTTAGTCCAACACGCCACTAGTGAAAAAAACTTGGTATGCACTTTACTTTAGTGTATCACACATTTACTCGGTAAACCAATCGAAGAAAGCGCTTGGACATTTGTGCAAACAATAAATATTAAATTAGTTTTTTTTATTCGTAGAACTGTCGGTCGATGTCGAGAAATGACCCTTCCCTCCCTACGTTAGGTGACAAACGGTGTTGTGTTTCTCAGAAAATAAAATCGGCTTTCTGATCCCTGTGCTACCATATTAGTTTACTAGCATTTTTTACTTGCTCCACCCAAAGGGGCACATATATTGTCGACATAAAACCTCCTATGAGCGTAAATTCGAACACAATAGAGCTGAATTTTCCACGAAGCCGTATTGTGTTAAGTCGTTGCGTGATAAAAGCAATCTTAGCGTTCAAATATTTGTCTATGCTTGTTTGGTTTGTAAGTGCGAATGGTGTTTAGATGTTTACTGAGTTAGTGTGCTTGTGTGTATGCCTCGAGCGGCCTAGCCTCTAATAATACTAATGAATAGTTGACATCGATCCACTTTTCAATTTTTCACGAAATAAGAAGGCTTGATCCAAAAATTACAGTCCAATTTAAGACTCGCCGAATTCATTCAGCCGTTTTGAAATTCGAATCCAAATAAAAAATAAATTCTTCGCTCTCCAGCGTGCACAGGTAAACGTGGGCAGACAGACGTATTCAACAATTTGAAATAAGAACACGTTTATTTCTTTTTATATCCGTTTAAAGGCATTCTGTTTAGTTTTGTTTTTGTGCCGGTCGCCGCTGCATGCGGGCCTTTCATCCGGCTCTCTACACAATACTGCCACTCAAAAACTGTTCATTGTATTTTAATTTGACCTTTTCGGCGATAATTTATGGGAAGCTTTTTTTTCTGCTGAAGGGGAACGTTTACTCAGTCTATTATAGCCGTGGATTATTTTCATTCCTTTTGTGATCAGTTTGAAGTTAGATCGGTCTCAGGACTATTAGTTTAAAAGATATAAATTTCGTTCTTCGTGGGAATTTTCTTAACGTTAATTTGAATTGCGGTTTGTACCAATGACTAAGTTTAAGTACCTGTACAATTACAAATTAATGACATAGATACTGATTATTTTTTTTTAAAAAAGCTTTTGCCTTTTTGTCTAAGAAACTAAAACTACCTACGCACGTAATATCAAATAAAACAGTTTTGTCGTCTAATTTTATTGCAGCTTTATTGTTTTATTTTACATTTTCTCGTTTTATAGATATCGTAAAATAAAACATTTTTACTTACCTATAACTCTCTCGAACCACACAATATTTGATAAGCTCAGATAGCATGAAAATATAAAAACGAATAACTAATTAAAAATATAAATTATGGAGAGATAAGCAAGGTCCGGTTCCGGATGGCCGCGTGCGCACTTGACAACTCGCCTCGTAAACAAACCTTCATTACGACTCTGTTTAACATGCGTTGGCGGGAAAGTAAACTATTTTTAGTGTTCTATTTTGGTTTTCTTACATTGACAATGTTATCATAAAATAATAGGTTATCCATAAAAGTTAAGACGCCAATGTTTTACGAGTCACGACGAATGAATTATGTACTACCCAAAATTAAAACAAAATAAAAAACAAATTTAATGTTCGACCAATCGACCTAAGATAAATTTATTTTACACGTTCGTGGCGCCAAATCGTTTTTTATTGCGTTAATATTCTTTGAGAATTTATCTTTTTGTAAATGTAATAATTCTACTAAAAACCATTTGACTAAACGCTGCATGTAAACGTTTGTAAAGCCGCCTGCACATTGCTGACTGGTCTTGAGACTTTTTTTTAGCAAAGTTAACTCAAGACTCTTCTCTCCAGATCGCGTCATACATTGCCACATGCCGCGTTACTTGCTACCGCGACCGCCTGCCTGCGTACGCGTTGTCCGTGGGTTATTTTATTTTGCCTGTTGCGAACATAACGTCATGTAACTTTTAATTTATTTTTATTATTCGATCGGGTGATCTGCTGATGCGAACACGGATAAGTAATTACTACGCGCCTTCGCACTCATGCTTCTCTCTTTGGTTGTCTTTTTATTATTGTACGCTACGTTGTACATTTCCGTCTGTTTTGTACGATGTACGATTGTGTTTGTGCGATTTAAATCGTATTCTTACGATTATATGACTGTTCGTACATTAAAATTTTGGTAGATTTGTATGGAAATACGAATTTTTAAATTAAATCATTTTATATGTTTTGTATGGGCGTACGACTTTTTTGCTCCATGTTTTGTATGGGCGTACTACTTTTTTGCTTTATCTTTTGTTTGGGCATTTTTTTTGCTACTCCTCCTCCTGTACAACCTCCTTCAAAAACAATCTGGCAACACTGTTTCATGGTATATTTGCAAAGCTTTCTTTTCCGCTAACCAATTCGAATCCGATGGAAGTATACTCACAGAAAAGGGCAGGTAATAAAGGAGAGACGAATGTGGCCACGGCTATCAGTGATGTTATTACGTTATTAAGTGGGATCGCCCATTACGGGCGGGCGGGCGCACCGTATCTCCACTGGCAACATTCACTAAATTCCCTTTCACATTTTTCCCGTACCCCCATTGTCTGCAGCTCCATTTACAACTTCTACACGCCGCACCAGTTCCTTTTACGCTTTTATGTACGCTCCTTTTATTATTTTTAAAGTCCGTTTGTTCCTCGCGCGGCTTCGAGCGGCGCGGCGGTTATTTATTTTTTTGCCGCCGCCGCCGGCCTCCCGGCGACCGTGTGTTGTTGTGTCCCTCGCTTTATTTTTATTTCAGTGCTTCTTATTATGGACGTATTTTTTTTTCTTTATTATTACGTGCTCGCGTGTTCACGTTACTTTATTTTTGTGTTAAGAGGCGAGCGGTCGGCGTTACTTTTTTTTTCATTAATCGAGGCTCACACCGAATTATGGTCATTAAAGGATAATTTGTATTATGGTAATTTGGGATGCGTGTAATTTTTGTTTCGTGATAGGAATGTTTATGTGGCGAGGCTGAGATTGATGACTCGTGTTTTTAATAATGTTTATTATAAGCTTTGCGTGAACTTGTCAACTGCGAGCTTAACAAATTAATTTAAAATTCAAATTTTTGTTACTTTTACTGATATTTATTTAAATACATTTCTACCATGCATGTTTTCAATTATTGTCAAAAACATAAAGCTGTGGGTGTGTTTTTTTTAAGTAATAGTCGACCCACTACTTGTAAAAAGTTCATAGATTTTCCATAAAAAATGTACGAACTGCAAAATAAACTTTTTCAACCGACTTCCAAAAAGGAGGAGGTACTCATACCAACTGTATGTTTTTTTGTTTGTTTGTTACGCGATATCTTCGCAGATTGTGAACCGATTTTCATAATTATTTTTTATTCGATTGGGTATCCTCCCAAGTTGGTCCCACCCAACCCATATAAATTTTATCCAAATCGGTGAAGTACTTTATTAGAAAATTAACAAAAAATAATAATACAAAATTATACTAAGTTGTAAGCGATGGAAGTCGGTTTTTTAATGTGTTCAGCGTTTCCAACTATTAATAATGCACGACCATTTCATGAAATGGTTGACCAGATCATGAAATGGCCGACATGCTAAACAAACCTAACCTCTAAATGCAACCTAACCTCAACATTTGCATTTTCAAATTGCATTGCGCCATCCAAGGGCGGAGTCCCACTTCGCGACTATTCGCGAGGCTGTTCGACAGTATAATCATCATCAAACCTAACGAACTCAGTACTCAAACTCTGATTTTCTTGATCTCGCCAAACGTGGATGGACATATCATCAAACGCTGATTAATTTATTGATCTGGCCAGACTATATCATGATTCATCATGTGGCAGCGGATATTGACGATTTCATGAAATACAGTCATTTCATGATCTGGCCAACCATTTCATGATCTGGTCAACCATTTCATAATCTGGTCAATACTCAATTCTATGATATCGGCACCACATACAAAATTATATGCAATACTGTTTTCGCTAGTTTCTGGTGTCTAGCCCTCGATCAGATAGTAGATATTCCTACGTTGTTGTTTAAAGAATTTATAAATTAAGCATGATTTAGATAAATCTAAAGTTCCTTTTTATTTATGTTTGTTTTTGTCCCCTAGGGGCCACCGCAGCCAGGTCAACCAATCAAGTTCACTGTTGGGGAATCCTGTGATCGAATCAAAGAAGAATTCAACTTCCTTCAAGCTCAATACCACAAGTTAGTATTATGACTATTAACACTTGCTCACTTAGTATTATTTCGGTTTTAATTATTATCCTTTTATTATACCTAAATAGAATTTACCTTACCTAAAACTCGGAAATAAAGCCTGTAATTCAAGCTAGTGAACGTATAAACGTGAAGCGTCGGTGGCTCAACCGGTAACGACTCCGACCTCCTAACCAGAGGTGCCGGATTCAAATCTGGACGGCCAATGTACCAATGAGTTTTTCGAAACTTACGTACATAACTCACCGATTGCTTTAGGGCCCGAAACACATAACGGCGTTGCGGCGCCGCAACGCCAAAATCAGCGGCGCCGCCTGCCGCAACGCAGAAATTTGCGGCGAGCAACGCGCCGCGAATTCTGGCGCTGTGACGTCAAATTTGGTGACAATGATGCAGTTTGTTTCTAAGACGCTTGCAAACAACACGTTAACCCACTTAATAGCTCTTCAAATGATGATATATACTCATTATAAAGAAAGCGAAAAATTTGTTTTCATCCATCTTTAATGCTTCGTATTTTCTAAAAAAGTAGTCGCCATCGGGATTCATAATCTTATTAAATGAATGTATCCACCAGTAACATTTTTGTCGTTTCTTTAAAATAGAGTAATGTCTTCTTAATAACAAATAAGCAATAAGTTTATTGCGATCCATAGCAGAGACACGTCCATTAACTCTCAAAAATCACGAAAAAATGGCTACCCCACAGAACGCTCTGTTTCGCGACGCCGCAACGCAACGCTCAGTGACGCGTTGCGTTGCGGCGCGGCGCCCCAACGCCGTTATGTGTTTCGGCCCTAACGGTGAAGGAAAACATCGTGAGGAAACCTGCACACACCTGCGAAGAAACTCGAAGGTTGTGTGTGAAGTCGACCAACTCGCACTGGGCCCGCGTGGTCGACTATGGCCCGATCGCCCTAATTCAGGGTAGGCTCGAGCCCCTCGGTGGGGACGTATATGAGCTGATATGATGAACGTATAAACACATCCTTGGAAAGTTCACTCACTATCTTTTATTTTAATATTTACTTTAAAATAACAAAGGCCGATACACATACCTGGTATGTTTTACATCATCACATCAGCTCATATATACGTCCCCACCGAGCGGCTCGAGCTTACCCTGAATTAGGGTGATCGGGCCTTAGTCGACCACGCGGGCCCAGTACGGGTTGGTCGACTTCACACACACCCTTCGAGTTACTTCGCAGATGTGTGCAGGTTTCCTCGCGATGTTTTCCTACACCGTAAAAGAGCGTCGGATAAACGTACATATGAGATAGAAATTCGAAAACACATTGGTACTTGGCAGGACTCGAACCACGATCTCCCGGATAGGAGATAGCGGCCCTTTCCCTTGCGCCACCGACGCTTTTACAGACATAAGTACATTTTTTTCTACTTTTACACAATGACAAATAAACGAATATATAAAAGAACAAAATCCTTCAATGACATCAGAGGGCTAAGAAGAGATCATCTGGCATTACCGGGCCGTATCGGTTGTCCCTTCGTCTCTGTCTGTTCTTTTTCGAGCACTATTTTATTTAACCCTTTGTGCCCAAAAGGTTTTGTCAACTCTTTTGTACGACAATAAGCCTAACAAAAGCCCTGCTTTGGTTTTTAGGTGTAATGAATAAGAAGACAGCTATTTTTATTCAGATTATCTTTTTAGTTCATTCAGTACAAGGTATTAAAGATCAGGGCAAGTACTTAAAGATTGTAGTGGTAAGTATTGGCAAATCGAAAACTTTATAATACATACAAACAATGTGTTTTCGAATTTAGATTTCATATGTAGGTACGTATATCCGACGCTCTTACGGTGAAGGAAAACATCGTGAGGAAACCTGCACACGCCTGCGAAGAAACTCCAAGGTTGTGTGTGAAGTCGACCAACCCGCACTAGGCCCGCGTGGTCGAATAAGCCCCGATCGCCCTAATTCAGGGTAGGCGCAAGCCACTCGGTGGGGACGTATATGAGCTGATATGATGAATACGTATATGTATCGTCCAAGACCATTGTAAGTACAGTTTCTTAACAGACAGATTCTCAGACCATGAACAGCTGAAATATAAACAACTGAAAATAGAGAAAAGCATCAACTAGGAAAAGATTTTTCGATACAATCATCGATACCCATAAGGGGATGAAATGATATGAAAAGTTTGTAAGTATGTATGAGAAATGAAGGGGAAACGGTATTCCAAGCAACGTTCGAGCGGAAACCAAAATCCACACGAAAGAAGTTGTTATCTACAATTTTGGGAACATTTAACGAATTCACGGTTCGCAAATTGAACACCTGTAAGAATTCAAGATTCAAGCTTAAAGGTATTTATTCAAAATCACACTCTTTTTGATAGTCATAAAATAATAATAACATAATGTCAAATCAAGAAATAAACAATCATTAGTTTAACAACGTCAAAATTCAATCCTTGAAATAAACCAGATTATGTCATTAGAACATGAAAACAATATGACACTAAAAGTTGTACATAAAAATCATTGAATGTCATTAATGCCTTTGACAAGAGTAGGCCAGTTCACACGGGCAGCACCCGGTCACGAGTATAACGCGAGAGTCAGCCATCGCTTTAGAAATTCAACAAAATAGTAAGAAAGGAATGAGTTTTTTTTACCATACTTGATAAGCCCTTAGCATCATCTCACCTGATGGTAAGTGACGATGATGCCGAAGAGGGAAGCGGACTTATCAAGATTCCCCAACGCAGCGGGAATCTGGCTCTCTTATCTTCAAGCCGGAACACATCAATGCTGTTAAAATTGATGTTTGGCGGCAAGACTTGGATAAGATGGTGGTAGATAGCCAGGCGGGCTTAGAAAATGCCCTACCACCAACCAAACTGAGTCTTACAAAGTTGAACCCGCCAGGAATCAAACCCGCGATCTCCTGGTGTGAAGCGAATGGACTAACTATTACGCCTTTGATGCGTTTAGTAATCGATATATCATCCCCAGAATCACCTGAAGTATCCCTCATCACGTCACAGTCACATAGTATGTACTATCTATTTTAAAAATTAATGTAGGTATGTAAGTACTCCACTAAATATTGTTTTTATAGCTTGAACAGTAAGTCAAGTTGGCAACAGATAAAAGTTGATCTACAACAAGCTTGACCCACTGCGATAACCGCTATGAAATAACTGTCTGTTATTCAACCCTTATCATTTAATACAAGTGCTCCTTAAATAGAACATAAGTGCTGAGATTCAAGTCCAATGCGTGAGAAATTAAAAAAAACACTGACAATTCTGTTTTATTTATATACTAGCTGTTTCCAGCGGCTTCACCCGCGTGGACATCGTTTCTATGACTTTTCGAGGGTGCGCAGTGCCTCGCGAGCGTGAAAAAAAGTAGCCTATGTGTTAATCCAGGTCCTAATCTGTCTACCTACCAAATTTCAGCCAAATCCGTTCTGTAGTTTTTGCGTGAAGAAGAAACAAACATACACACTCACACACTCACAAACTTTCGCCTATACAATATTACTGTGATTTTTAAATATTTATGTTCTTTTTCTAATGAAAAACTGTATATGTATAGTATAATTATAGGTGTCTTTTTATGTAAGCGGTTATCTTTATTTATGTGTTCAAAAGATTTGTTTTTGTTCTTCACAAACGTTATAATGGATGCTGCTGTCAACTAAAAGTAAATTTTCATTTGTTTCAGTTTAAAATTAGAATGTGAAAAGCTGGCTAGTGAAAAAATTGAAATTCAGAGGCATTATGTTATGGTGAGTCAAAATTTTATGTAAAACTTACTCTAATCCAAACTTCAAGTTTATAATTAAATTAAAATATCATTTTACTTCAATAGGTAGTTTTATTAGGTATTTTAATGACCACTAAATTAATATACGAATCATAAAAGAACCAACTTACTAGCAATAAAGATCTCTATCAATAGCCGTCAATAAATCGATTGACATACTAAATAGGAACTATTATGTTCCTTTTGTAACGCCCACATAGCAATATTTTTTTCTGTTACAATTGATGTCGACTGATGAAGTCTACGCTCCGACCAGCGCCCATCCAGCTCCAAAACCCCGAGAGCTTTCAGCTCGAGTTGCACAATCGTTTCGAATGCCTAGGAGACTGCGAGAATGTGGACGATTATAATGACAGGTTCGTGGAAATTGTTCAAACGGTCGGGTCTAAGTTTTTTTTAAAACTCGCCGTTCAAACAGAACCAAAAAAATCTCCGACTTCACCAGCAACCTCATGGAACAAAGACGCAGATTGGTTTTGCAGTCCTCTGAAGACGCTACTCAGTATCGGCAACTAAACAGGCAGATCTCTAAGTCCCTAACTCGCGATTTACGCCAATATAATACAAATTGTATTAAAGAGGCGATTGAGCACAACAAAGGCTCAAAAGTGTTCGCGAGAGATCTGTCTGTTGGACAAAGCCAACTGACTAAGCTGAAGACTGAGGACGGCAGGACCATATCGTCTAAGACTGAGTTGCTGGAAGAAGTTGAGAAGTTCTATGGACAATTGTACAAGACCACACGTTTGCCTGTCAGTGATCTGGCTGAAGACCCAAGAGCCAGACTAACCCGACACTATACCGAAGATATCCCGGACGTCAGCCTGTACGAGATTAGAATGGCTCTCAAACAGCTCAAGAACAACAAGGCACCGGGTGATGATGGAATTACGGCTGAACTTCTGAAAGCAGGTGGATCACCGGTACTAAAAGCTCTTCAGAAGTTATTTAATTCCGTTATACTCGAGGGACAAACGCCTAAGGCATGGCACAGAAGTGTGGTCGTGCTTTTCTTCAAAAAGGGCGACAACACCCTGCTGAAGAACTACAGACCCATCTCACTTCTGAGCCATGTCTACAAGCTGTTTTCGAGAGTCATTACGAATCGTCTCGCACGCAGGTTTGACGACTTCCAGCCTCCCGAACAAGCCGGTTTCCGAAAAGGCTTTAGTACCATAGACCACATACATACGCTGCGGCAGATTATACAGAAGACCGAAGAGTACAATCAGCCACTATGCTTGGCGTTTGTGGACTATGAGAAGGCCTTTGATTCAGTCGAAACCTGGGCTGTGCTACAGTCTCTCCAGCGGTGCCAAATTGACCATCGATACATCGAGGTGTTGAAGTGCCTGTATGAAAACGCCACCATGTCGGTTCGCCTCCAGGACCAGAACTCGAAACCTATCCAGTTGCAGCGAGGGGTGAGACAAGGAGACGTTATATCTCCGAAACTGTTCACCGCCGCCCTGGAAGATGTTTTTAAGCTTCTGGACTGGGGTGGACTCGGCATCAATATCAACGGCGAGTACATATCCCACCTCCGATTCGCTGACGATATCGTGGTCATGGCTGAGACTATGGAAGACCTAAACACAATGCTCGATGGCCTCAGTAAGGTCTCTCAACAAGTGGGTCTTAAAATGAACATGGACAAGACGAAAATAATGTTAAATGTCCGTGTCGCACCCACTCCTCTAAAGGTTGGAGACTCTACACTGGAAGTTGTTGACGAATATGTATACCTGGGACAAACAGTCCAGCTAGGTAGTTCCAACTTCAAGAAAGAGATCAATCGACGAATCCAACTCGGCTGGGCAGCGTTCGGGAAGCTTCGCAATATCTTCACGTCCCAAATACCGCAGTGTCTCAAGACTAAGGTCTTTGACCAGTGTGTGTTGCCAGTGATGACTTACGGAACTGAGACATGGTCGCTTACTATGGGCCTCATAAGAAAGCTCAAGGTCACCCAAAGGGCAATGGAGCGTGCTATGCTCGGAGTTTCTCTGCGTGATCGAATCAGAAACGAGGAGATCCGCAGGAGAACTAAAGTAACCGACATAGCTCACAGAATCGCTAAACTGAAGTGGCAGTGGGCAGGGCACATAGCTCGTAGAACAGATGGCCGATGGGGCAGTAAAGTTCTCGAGTGGCGACCGCGCACCGGAAAACGTAGCGTAGGCAGGCCTCCCACGCGGTGGACCGATGACCTGGTGAAGGTCGCGGGAAGCCGATGGATGCGGGCAGCGCAGGACCGGTCGTCGTGGAAATCCTTGGGGGAGGCCTTTGTCCAGCAGTGGACGATTTGTGGCTGATATGATGATGATGATGATGACTCTCGTGTTTACATTCAATGCATGGGTATTAATAACACGACTAAAATATTAAGTACTCTAGCATCTGTTCTTTCAATAAATTATACGAACAGCCTTTGCAGTTAAAAAATCGAATGAAAATTGGGTTGAATATTTAAGATGACATTTTCCCACGCCGCGCTCTATCCTATAAAATATTTAAACGAGGCGCAACGCGGGTAGTTCGGCATTCGCTAATCCGCGATCCGATATGATATGAATCACGATTAAGTGTTGCCAAATCGCCAGCAATTTATTTTAATACGGTCGAGAGAAAATTTTCGCAAACATTTTTACGTGTCGGAAACACTTCTGGCTGCGATCCAAAATGTGCCGCTGCGGATGTTTAGTCGGTCGACTCCTATGATTTGAGGAAGCTAATCTCTGCCAAAATATTTCAGTGACACAGTAGAGTTTGGACGTTCAACGTTTTCACGCATGTCAAGAGGAGTGTATTCCGTAGTTCGGTTCTTATTTGAATATTAATCAATAAAAGTTATTAAAATTTTCTAGAAACTAACATCTGTGTCTGTAGTTTGTTAGATTTCTGAGAAAAAAATGACAGAATTCAGTAAAAAATTGTAAACATTTTTTACAAATCCGACAATTAAACTACAGACACAGATATTAGTTTGCAGAAAGTAAACACTTTTATTTTAGGTACCTATTTGAGGCATTTTATTTTAGGTATTTTTAATTATAGTGTGATAGAAATAGGTGCATATGATATTTAACGTCTTTCTGATGTCGTATTTTGAAATAAATCAGAATTTCTTTTTTTCTAATTATTTATTTACGACAATAAACTAAAGTACTCAAAAAAAAAGCTTATTGTTTTATCTATTTTGTAAACACAAAATTTCAATAACTGATTAATATTCAAATAAGAACCGAAATACGCTTATATAGAGCGCGCTAGGAATACACTCCTCTTAATTGTAATCGATATGCTTGCACTAATCCATTACATTTGTGTTTCAGTACTATGAAATGTCATACGGTCTCAATGTGGAAATGCACAAACAGGTATGTACAACATTTGTTTTCTACATATATGTTTTTACTTATTATAAGAATATAATATGTTATATCTATAAGTTTTGGAAAATATTTTCACATACCCACCTGTGCTAAATAGGAATAACTTTATTTCGCCGTAAATTTATGTTACGAACAATAATTTAGTAAAAGTAAAAAATGTTGTACGGTGTGTTGGCAAATGTTGTTTGACAGCCCGTGGGGGGTCGCGAGGGTGGGACGAGACGGTCAAACCGCGCCACCGTTGACATTTCGCTTTTTAATTTTCACAAAGTTTGTAACCGTTATTTTGTGCTTACTTTTTGCCCCGAGTCCCCGACCCTGCCCTAAAAATAATAATTTGTCTAACAAAAGCATCATCGGTCGGAGTAATGTTGTGATGGCGTTTATTTCAATGCGTTATGACCAGAATATTGCCGGGGGAGAGACGATGAACAGACTCCCCGGTGCGCGCCACTAAAACGGAGACAATATATATATGAGAAAGGGGATGGATGACTTGTAGGGTTTACTGAATCTGAACCTTTTTCTTTATAACTTTACGAACTTGTATTTATTTTCTTGATTAATATAAATTCATGACATCTAAGAAAACTGCGCTTGAATATCGTGGTACTTTTTTAAAGCAGTATGTATTGTAATTTATCGTATCAAAATCTATAAACATACCTTATATCCATAGAGTCGGCAACCCTAACAATAGCTATCGAATCGCAACGAATTGATATTTCATGCACCAGGGGTTCCCAACTTTAGCCGAAGGGTGAGCCGCAGGGTTCCGCTCCCCACTAATCTGTTGTTTTTACGCTTTCTGCCTATCTGCCAGACTCAAACGGCCCCGGTTTTTAATAATGAACATACTTTATTTTACACGTCCTCAAACTGCATTCAAAAATCAATTCACAACGCTCGAACGTCTAATAAGAAACGCTCGTTCGCCTCGCACGTTAATAATCATCACGTGGATTTTCAACACGCAACAGGGTGTAGTTATTCGTTATATTCGTTCTTTGATCGTTTATTAATTTCGCGTACCTATTTGTTTCCCGTGATTGGAGTTTTGTTTCAGCAGCGCAACGATCTTTTGTTATTGTGTTGTTTGAATAAGGCGGCCCTCGGCAGTGGCAGAGCGCGCGTGTTTGTTTGGGGCAGGGCTGGCCAACGAGGGTGGCTCTGATTGCGAGGGTCGCGTTGTTTGCCGGCGGGCAGATGGCGGCCCCGACTCCTCGATGCTCAAGTGCACTATTTAACGTACATTGCGCGCTTCATTGTAATGGATTATTACATTAGCACTTAACACGCTCAGTCGAGCGAGAACCAGACTACCCCTCCGACTTTGTAAAGCTTTTATACTATTGCATGCAAGCGTAATAGAATAACAAGTTAGTGCTTTATGCCGTGTCCGTCGTGCTTGTTTTTTTTGCCAGAGACATAGCGTTCGCGTGACCGTAGACCGTCGCGGGTTAAACACTCAATAAAGCGAGATTAAAATTTGGAACTGATAACATTGTGATACGCTTTTTGTGTGGTTTCATTGAACTTGTGACGCTTCAAGGTCATGTTTATCTGTGTTAGACTTTGTTATATCTGACGAGATGAATTTTGAGAGAACGCAAAGAGTGGTAAGTTCATGATAGTCAGCGACGATAAAGTCTACTTTGTGCGGCCACGCTGAGTGTCGCGTCGTGACCGCGCTGCGTCACGCCGTGACCGCATCTAACGCGAGTTTTCCGCTCTTTCTGACGACGACTAATTGCTTAGATTTTCTTTTGTTAGTCGCGGGACAAGACCGTAGTGGAGCCGTGCCGAATTGCACCTACTTACGCCGTGAATTGATTGTTTCGTCTTTGTGTGGCTGTATCGACACGGGGCTTATTGTTCTGCGGGACCATTATTCACGCCTGAGCTAACTTTCACGCTGTCGATTATTGCAAAAGTTTTCCGTATTTAGAATACGTTGTTTATTATTAAAATTTAGTTGTATGTGATCAATGATCGTATTTTAAACATGAACTCGGCCATCTAACTTATGTTTTACATAATACAGACTGTCGCCATTGTCGTCGTACGAAGACTAGTAAAGTTAATGAGCGAAGAGTAATAAAATAAATTAATAACGGTAGAGTGATTCTATAAAGTGTCACGCAGGTGACGGGTTGTGCGAACGAGACAATAGAGCGAAAGGGTTCAAACAATCCTTTATCGAGGTCTGTGGGAGACACCCCTGCCGACACCCTCGCTCGGTATGAAATATCAACGATGACGTGGACAAACTCAACACACTGGAAACGCTTTCGGTGCACGGATTAGCAGGGAGCGTTAAGCATGTTACATTGCAATATTTTTATTTTATTGTTAGCATTTATTTACAAAAAATACATCAATTTGACTGTTGCTTAATTAGATTGAAACAACGAATATTTTAAATGTGTAAATGAACAATGTATTCAAGAGTAATAAATAATGTATTTTATTACTTTTAGCTAAATACATATGTATTATAAATTAACGATATCGCTAAAAGCCGGTATTAATCCCAAATTAGTATACATAGTTACATAAAACCAGTTGATTAGATAAATTAAGATGGGCACATTCATTTATCTTCAGTAACTTAGTGTCTTCAGAGAAAAAATCAATTTCACCACTCCCCGTCTACACGGCTGTCCGTATAATTTAATAATTTGGGGGTTATTTCGATTCCGTGCGGCCCCTCGCCTGGCCGCCCCTGATGCGCAAGTTGAAATTATTCATACGCGGGCGGAGGATTGTTTACCCCTGCATTAGGGTGCGCAGTGCGCACGCAGCGCTGATAAAAACACTGCACGTGCGTGATCCGCTTAGCTGCCGTTTGTAATGAAACAACCGCCTCTCGGACCTACGTAATCCTGTTTGTTACCCAAACATCAACTACAAATAAAAGCTGCCTAATAGGGAAGTTGGCTTCATGTAAAATAAAGTACGAAATATTACTTAAATAACCTATCCAATTAAATTTAAAATTAAAAACCCGACGGCATAAAAACATTATTCCATTTTTTTGGGCAGTCGGGTAAAAATGTAACTTTTGTCACTCACGGGATCAAGACGAATCCAACGACACCTCTCAAGCTAAAATCTATTAAGCCGTTTAGACTACAGAGCGTGCCAAAGAAATATACATTTTACATACATTCAAAAAACATAACCCTTCTCCTAGCGCAGTCGGGTAAAAATCGCCTTTCTATTTAAATTAAAAAACTGCTTCACATAAATTTAAAAAATATGTAAATTCCATCACGTCTTTAATCTTTATTCATCATCATCATATCAGCCAAAGGACGTTAATTTAATAATAACTTAATCTTTATTAAATAGTTAAAATCACGAAATAAGTATATCAATGACGCTGAAAAACTATGACATAAATTTAAAAAATATGTAAATTCCATCTTCAATCTTTATTCATCATCATCATCATCATATCAGCCAAAGGACGTTAATTTAATAATAACTCAATCTTTATTAAATAATTAAAATCACGAAATAAGTATATCAATGATGCTGAAAAACTATGACGGAACCGTAATATTTCAAACACTCTTGGAGCAAATTTTGTTATTAACACATGATAAAATATAAATACAGTGACTGGTATTTAGCCTAGTACTTACTATACTAGTAACTAACTACCCTCTTGGGGGTAGTATTGCCAATTGTCTTCTCCCACAGAAAATGTATAAGTCTGTTTATAATTAGGTGGGTATATGTAGGTATACCTACTTATTATTGACATCATAGAGGATTATTAAGTAAACTAAATGATCATGTTTACCTTAATTACCTACTTTGAGCACTATTCATTACTGGCAATATAAACTTATGTTCAAAAATAATCAATCAATCTATTTTAATCGGATAATTACCTAACGCTTATCTACTCCTAACTGTTGTATACATTATTAGTACTCACAAGTCACAAGTTCATAATTTTTCAAGTTTTAATTGCGTTTGAGATAATGCTATTATACATATGTATAAACGGTAAATATGCGTGACTGTGTGAGTGATGTCTTATCAAATTATGTCTGCTGAGTGTTCGCATCAACATACAGTGGATCCCGTATAATGGGGCGCTATCTAACGCATCTAAGGCTGTCTGATGCATTGTGAATTGTCTAAATGAACGCAACAACTCACAATGAACGCTCCGTCGCCCCTCGCTTCAAAAGCGAAATTATCTCTCCATCTACAGCGTGCGTCGCGCGGCAGATGGCGCTTGCAATAAAACCACTAAACGCGATACCGCCGGTGCCCCTCGCTTTATTATTTGATCGGGGAGCCAAATTAAAGGATTTGCCATAACCCCTCGTCAGCGACCCTCGCCCGCCAACAATCACCTCTGTATTAAGTCTAATTGTGTTTTCAAATTTGGCCCCTGCCTACGATACGAGGGGACGAGATGGGTGCCATGTGAAAAAATAGGACGCATCCACCCTAGAGCGAGGCTTTATTAAATACGCTAATACAGTGTGCTCCGGTTGCGCGGTCGGAAATGGCGAATAATTTGCAGAATCATGTTCGTGTAAATGTGTACGAACACTCGTGACTAATAAACAGTTTTATTGCAGGCCTGAACCACGCAACGGAACAACATAATGCGCCCAGCGGCGCGGGCGGCGCCGCTTGCCAGCGCAATCTCTCTCGTTCGCATTAATCATTAATCTCGGTATCATGTAGCTACTCGTGTAGTGATACATCATAGAATTTTATTACAAGTGTCCACATTTCGCTTCGTGTTCTTTTCGCCCGTTATCTCAGACACTAAACTTTTACCGGCGATAATGTTCATGATATTTGAGTGCCTCCCAAAAATGGTGGTCGATAACACAATCGTACTGTATATGGTGAGTACGTGTGGCGTGGCAGTTGGCTCTCGTTGGCCTTTGCCAATACATTTAATGTTATTCCCCGTTCGTTGATTCGCGGCCCCTTTGCCTTCGGCGATGGCGTAAAACTAATTAGATACTGAATGCGGCCCGCTCGGGCCTTAATTGCACTGATTGAGACACGGATATTGATTTTGAAACAATCTGTGTAGACGACGGGAGCCCCTAATGGCTCCACGGTCAGCGGCGACTGTCGCGTCGTCCGTCGGCCACTCATGAATAATGAAAGCCCCGTCCGCTCCTTGACTCCTCATTTGAGCACACGATTTCTATTCGACTCGTAAACTCATCATATGACTCACTCGTTCGTTTCCATTCAACATAATAGTCCGTAAAACTGCAGCGCAAGACGCTTGAGAATTTTAAAACGCGGCCTTTTTGTAGTGCATAGCATACTAAAATGAATGGTTGGTTACTTCAAATTCAGACAGCCATTGTTTTAACACTCCGTTTGTGTTTTGTATTCTCGTTTAGTTCAGTAATTTCGTGGACAAAGTAGACAAAAATACAAAGTGCGGTCTATTTCTTATATAATTAAATAAGTGGCTATTTGTACTCTTCTCATTGTTTGTTTAACAAATGAAAAACGGAGTGTAATTATTTATTCCTTTCTTAAAAATTTAAATAGCACATTGCCGCCAGTGTACAAATAGGTGGTATCATTAAATCTCGCTTACATATCATGGAGACTGTAACAGTTGTACCCCGTCCCACCCTTCCACTATACAAATAGCGAGAAACAACGCAAACACAGCGGGTAAGTAGGGGTAAGCACACAGCCCCCTCGCTCGGCTGTTGACTGAATCCCTCGTATTCTAACAGCCGGCTACACACAACCAGAAATAAGTGTAATTCATAATTGTATTGAATGTAAAATAAAATCTTTGTTAGGGTAGGTAAATTAACTTTTTGCAATTAAATGCGGTCCCTTAAATTTTGTTTTAAACAATTTAGGAGCGTTTTTATTTAGATTTTCAAGCATTTTTCACACGTCAAGTACGAGATAACGGTCAAAATATTTATCAAAAAAATTATACAAAGAAAAAATAGTATCATTTTTTTTTGTCTTTGGACGAATTTCTTTGTTATCTTGCTCTACATTTTACAATTATTTCACACAAAACAAAGACATTAGCGTTATCTTAAATCAGTAATCTGAGCAAGCAATCATGTATAGTGTACGTAAACATACATCATTTAAGCCCACTGTACACATTGCATATGACGTTCAATCAAAAATACCCAGTCGTGTAGAAGTTTTCTTTTATGAAATATTAGTTTAATACGGGGGGAGTGCGGGTTTGAAGTATTCGAGGGTCGGGTTTGGAATTTATATTAAGCGCTTATTGGCAAGGGAATTATAAAATGAAGAATTTTATACACGTTTATTAAGAGGAAGATTGCGGTACGCTATGAATTTTTAATGAGCTACGTATTATGTATTTGTGTGATAAGATTATTGCGTTAGCGACATGTTGGATCGTGCGCCGTCTGCATAACGTGTGGGTCATTATCTATTAATGCCACACACATACACGCACACGTTTTCCGTCTTTTATCGATCGTACAAATTAGTGGTCCGCCCCGAACTGTGAACTCGCGATGTACTCGTATTAAAAAATATAGGTATACTCACTAACGCTTGCGCGATGTAGGATCTTTCCAGCGCCATCTATTGGTGTTTAGAGAAACCATATTTTCAACATTTACAACCTCCTCATCATCATCATCATCATATCAGCCAAAAATCGTCCACTGCTGAACAAAGGCCTCCCCCAAGGATTTCCACGACGTCCGGTCCTGCGCTGCCCGCATCCATCGGCTTCCCGCGACCTTCACCAGGTCATCGGTTCACCGCGTGGGAGGCCTGCCTACGCTACGTTTTCCGGTGCGCGGTCGCCACTCGAGAACTTTACTGCCCCATCGGCCATCTGTTCTACGAGCTATGTGCCCTGCCCACTGCCACTTCAGTCTAGCGATTCTGTGAGCTATGTCGGTTACTTTAGTTCTCCTGCGGATCTCCTCGTTTCTGATTCGATCACGCAGAGAAACTCCGAGCATAGCACGCTCCATTGCCCTTTGGGTGACCTTGAGCCTTCTTATGAGGCCCATAGTAAGCGACCATGTCTCAGTTCCGTAAGTCATCACTGGCAACACACACTGGTCAAAGACCTTAGTCTTGAGACACTGCGGTATTTGGGACGTGAAGATATTGCGAAGCTTCCCGAACGCTGCCCAGCCGAGTTGGATTCGTCGATTGATCTCTTTCTTGAAGTTGGACCTGCCTAGCTGGACTATTTGTCCCAGGTATACATATTCGTCAACAACTTCCAGTGTAGAGTCTCCAACCTTTAGAGGAGTGGGTGCGACACGGACACGGACAACCTCCTATATCTTGACAACTCCTTGATCGATTTGGCTCATGTTCGAACTTAAAAAATATTTTTGTCTCAATAAGTAATTCGGCTACGAAATTTCTCGAGGTTCCAATCAACGATACTAGAGTTATCGTCGGACAAACGTTTATACATATACAAATGCCGGATTGTTCCTAGTGGAGTGAACTTCGCTCGCTCGTTCATTTAAATGTACGAGTATATAATGAGCCCTGTTATAAGACTAGAAATTAATTAAAAAAAACCCTTGATCACTGAACTACCCTCCTACTGTTATATTTAAAAACCTTACTCGTTTTGTATTCCAACGAGTCTCCAATTTTTAATTCATCAAAATGACAAAATGAGTACATTATTAACACTGAAAAAATATGGCGTCACGCCTAGGCACTTAAAACATTTTTAGAACAAAATATAGTTTTTGACAGATGACAAAAATCAACTCAAATGACTTACGGCCACCTTCCCTATTGCCTGACTCTCTGTAGTATATTTTGTACTCGTATAGTTCGTGAGATTGAACCAACTTGGTATGTAGTTTATAAAAGACGGTATATTTTAAAACTTTACAAACACAAATTCTTCTTTACAAGTCAACAGTTAAGTTTTGCAACTACATTATTTCGAATGTATGTTTACATACATTAATGAACATTTTAATATGTTGACCACAGTCAATGTGTCGATATTTAATATTATAAAATGGAACTACATTAGTATGGAAACTTGGGCCGAGTAAAAAAATAATTTGAAACTGGAATGATAATAATAAATTTAATAAGACCCGAAATACTACTTCAATCTAATTTAATTTCAAATTTAAAATATTTCTTTCAGATCATCAATCCATAAATGAGTTAGTAACAAAGATCTTATAAAACTAGGTTAGTATCAACAGGAATGTAAAAAATATTAACCATATTAATGTCAAAATATAATAGTATTCCAATTTAATAAAAATCAATGTCAAATAATAATATTCCAATGTCAGTACAAAATGTCAGGTCACATGTAGTGAATTCCAGTGCCTAATAATGATTGGGTCTTCGTGGTACTTATCCCTGATCACCCTGAGAATACTGTTGGTACCTATTTAATATCCTGCCCTTTTAACTTAATTCCTTCATGTTGATTGGATAAATATATCTACCTTTTGAAATGAAGTAATATCAATATGCCCTGGTGCACGCACTGTGCATATTTTCACACAAACGCGTACACATTTTGAAACCGGAGCCGATTCACGGAACATTAATCCTGGACTCATTAAGCCGAACGTATTTGTCAACGTTTGCGGTTGCCCTCATATATATTTTATTTTCGGTTTTCTGGTTTCCGTTTTCCTGTAGTTTCGGCTTTCTGTAAAGCAATGTTTTACCGCCATTCCTAGGAATCGGTATTGGTACCGATAAAGTGTTTCTGTCCTGCTTTTTTTTGGCTGCTGTATTTGGCTACTTGAGACAAGTTGCCATTATTATAGACAGTACATAATTTAACGAGCGAAGCGAGATCTCAGAGTCTACTGGAACAATCCTGCGTTTGTATGTATGTAATAAATGTTTGTTTGACAATAACTCGAGTATCGTTGATTGGAACGTCGTGACATTTGGTAGGCGAGTTAGTAAGACATAAATAATTTTAAAGTGCGAACATGAGCCAAGAGATACAGGGGGTTGTGAATCTTAAACACCTCTAGATGGCGCTGGACGGATCCTACATCGCGCAAGCGTTTGTGAGCGTACTTACCTATATTTTTTTAAACAAGTACATCGCGAGTTCACAGATCAGGGCGAACCCCTAGTTCATAAGTTTTTCTACATACACTGTTCGTATGAGAGCTCAGCTACCAAATGCATTTAAAAATCACTACGTTGTCTAACAATTGATAGGTCCGATAAATTACTAACGTTAATTTGAACTAGTTATTTTCCTTTCACGTTTAGTGATTCCATTACACGCTTCCATGTTTAATTCACTTAATAGCCAGTTTATCGCCTGGAATTATCTGCTTACATTGTATTAAATATCTCTCCTAATATAGTTTTTTATTACTTTTTAATTGCCATAGAGTAGAAGTTGGAGTGTTATCTTACTGTTTGTTTTAATATCAGTGAAAGATTAAAGATAATTTTATTTAATAACGGTAAACTTGTAGTTATATGTACTAGTCTACAGATAAGATAACCATCTGTAATATGTGTAACGTAGTCTAGTTATCTTGTTATGATCATCTTGCAAAAGTTAAACAGGCTTCGAAATTACAGGCTTCGCCGTGGCCATTTGCGAGCTCGCGTGCCGCCCGTTGCGACATACAGCGTGTTACATTTGTAGGCGTACGTACAGGGTGTTTACGTGTGGCGCCGATGTCGTTATTTCAACAAACACGGCTGTAGAGCGCACGCTAGGCATTTCGTCCACTAATGGCTAATTCTAAGCGCAAACGAATCGCCAACGCCATGAACGTTCGAATTTAACACATGCAAACATGCTTACTGTGCTGGCGTATACATCAGGTTGACCATTGTTAGATAGTGATCGAGCGCCATGTATTGACATCAATTTGTATTCTATAATCTACGATATGATCATCATTAACGACCATGAGCATAAAATTATGGAGCTCTTGTAAACACCATGTTACATAAATGTTCCATTATATTGAAACATAATAGTAATCGTATAATCTAAATCCCGAAAAAGGTATTACCATAATAAAATAATGTTTCACAGTAAAAGGAAATCTAGTGTAGGGTAGTATATAAAATTAACTGGTAACAAAGTGCGGGTCGGTCGTAAAGACAAGTTCGAGTTAACGTTGGGCGGGCGGGGGCGGGGGCGGGGGCGGGCGGGCGGGCGGGCCGCGGTGCGGTTAGCCGCGGCGTGCGGTCGCGCGGTCCGCCGCACCGTGTCTCGCCGCGGTCCCGCCACCACCACCGCTCGGAGCTACACGCTTTCGCTCGGAAAATATATTTTCCAAGAGGAAAATTGTGGCGAAATGTGTATTTTATTTATTTTTACTGTTACAATAATCCTTGGACATTTTAGTCAGCCAGTCAATGTTTAAGTTGTGTATTTCGTTTGATTCTTACCTTTCACTTATTTTTTTTAATTATATTTATTTTTTTCGACAAAAATACAGTGTTAACTCTATATGAGAGAAATTAGCGTCAAAGTAAACCAACTGGGGCTAGAAAATTTTGACGTTTCACAAAGTGAATCGTTATATCGAGTGACGTTTCGTAAAGTACTCTCGTAAAGTAGGTTTCCGTAGTTTTTCAAAAAATAAATGTATATTTAGAAAATTAGCGTAGGCAGGCCTCCCTCTCGGTGGGCCGATGATCTGGTGAAGGTCGCGTCAAGCCGGGCATAGTAGAACCGGTCTTCGTGGAAATCCTTAGAGAGGCCTTTGTCCATCAGATGGACGTCCTTTGGCTGATAATATGATAATGATAATTTTACAAACGGAGCCCTGATTCAAAAAAAGGTTTCACCAAACCTGCAGTAGTTTTAAAAGATCTATTTAGTGGGGTAGTGGGGTACTTCTAGTGGGGTACTTCTAGTGGGGTATCCACATGATAGGGTACGTCAACGAAAAATAATTCACCTCCTCTTTACATGTAAGCGCAAATTTTTTTTAACAAGATTTTATTTAACCACGTTGTCGGCGTTGCCAAATTACAAACATTTTAGTAATAAAAGTGTGTGAGTTAAGCCGCGCATAGAAGGACAGACAGACATGGCGAAGTTATAAGGGTTCCTTGTTGACTACGGAACCCTAGAAAGTGACCTTTGCCAACGTCCGTAACAAACCAAATTTCTCCGCAGCTCGGCAGCTGCTCGCTCACGTCACCATAAGTACAGTCACAGATGGGATACTCTAGTTACTGCGTGTACAGTTCACGAACAGTTTTCCGAGTCAGCAATATCACACGCAACTAAAAGCTCTGCATTTTCAGTCAGCTTGTAACTCAAATAGACAAGAAAATTTGATAATTCATCTTATCAATGGGAAATAGGCACGCATGATTTTTTTTTATAAAAGTTCATTTATATAAGAAACGGTATAGAAAAAAAATCTATGAATAACTATAAAAATAACCAAGATATTATAAGCCATTAAAGATTTATCTCTATCTCGCAAAAAAGAATGTAGCATAGAGTTTATATGGACCGTGTGTTTTATGTCGTCACATTTACATATCGGATCTCTCTGTCTAATTAGTAGTTAAAAATGCTTATATTTTACGTATTTCGTGGCCGATTCAAATTTTCATTTCACTTTTTGACATTGTTTTTGACGCATATATACGCTTTTATTTAAACCTCGAATCGATCGCAAACACACATAGTGATAGATTTCGATTACACTTTGTGACTATAGTAGTATAATAAAACAGTATGTATAGCATTTAAAAATTCACACTGGTTATAATAAAAAAAGATTAAAAAAAATTAAAACATGAAAATTAAAAAAAACTTCTAATTTGCATTTCCGCAGGTAAGAACTCGTGGCCTTAGTCAGGGTTTTGAAATCGTCAGCTGGTCCCTTATATATGGTGATGGGACACTCAAATACCATGTGCTCTTTACTGCAAACATAACAGAAAACATGAATTTTCGAAAGATGATTGCCTACAACCTTGTCATTTTATGGTACATACTATGTCATCATCATCATATCAGCCGGAAATCGTCCACTGCTGGACAAAGGCCTCCCCCAAGGATTTCCACGTCGACCGGTCCTGCGCTGCCCGCATCCATCGGCTTCCCGCGATCTTCACCAGGTCGTCATACTATGTAACTTCAATATATTCAGATATACTTAACTGTAAAATAAGTGGAGCAGTTTACCAAATACGTAACTAATACAATAGTAAAACTTAAATACAAAATACTTGAAACTTACAATATTAACAAAAAAAATTGTCTCATTGTTCTAAATATTTCCACAAATTTTGTGTTTGCATATCTGTTTTGCTGAGTAAACATTTTTAAATTACGTTGTTATGGAAATTTTGTGTACGTAGGTATGTAGGTACCTAAAATATGACGCATTTGTCGTCAAATTAAAAATTCGCTTTGTGCAAGTTTAAATAAACTGTAAATTCCACCTGTGCAATCCACGGAGATGGTGAACAATTGATATAATTATGCATGCTATTAATTTTAAAAGGAATTGAATTTATTTCATTTGCTTAGTGACATATGTCGACCTGATTAATACTGTTTGGTAATATTTATAATAAATGGACCGTACAAATTGTATTTCTTTCCACCTAAAGTGTTTCCATCAGTATTTTGCTACTTTTAAATAGGAAGAATGCTGAACGAATCCATTCACTTGGTAAACAAATGTAAGAAAATCTTTTATTAACATGTGTTTTTTGAGTTTTCAATCAATATTCGAACAGGCAGGTGTTTCTTTAAGGATGGCCTTACACAGCAGCCGGAATTCCACTTTGAATTCACAATCTGAATTCAGAGAGCCCGAATTTGCGTATAATTTTATTATGATCTACACATATTGGTGTCGATTCGGTGTAACACGATTTAACTTATTTGACAGGACTAAACTAAATTTAAGCATTTTACCTTGTCTTTTCGATACAGAAAGTAAAAGACAGATTGTGTAAATTTAGTTTAATCCTGTCAATTAAGTTAAGTCGTGTAACACCGAATCGACACCAATGTGACTTTTTCGAAATTCGGGCTTTCTCAATTCAAATTATGAATTTTTCGGCTGTGTAAGGCCAGCCTTAATTTTTATACATTCAATACGTGGTTTCGTCATGCATTTAAAAAAATATTATCTATCCTAAGTCTTTAAGGGTCCCCAAGAGGCTCGAGCTTCCATACAAACGTAGTTTTGCTTTAATATAAAAACTACATGCTGGATTGATTCCAAACTTTGCGAATATATTGAGTAGACACATATCGATGTTTGTAATTAGTTTTCGATGTACGAATATAAAGCGAAAAAAAATAAGAGCAGTTTCAAACTTTCAGTACAAAACTAATTTAAGCCTTTGTTTAGTTATGTTTCAATTTACTACAATGAAAACTAATTACAAACATCGATATGTGTCTACTCAATATATTCACAAAGTTTGGATTCAATCCAGCATGTAGTTTTTATATTAAAGCGGAACTACATTTGTATGGAGACTCGAGCCTCCTGGCGAACCTTAATACCTGCTGCCTGTAAAATCATGGTTGAAAAGCACTCAGGAGTACTCGGCGTCTATTTAGGCGTTTACTCGTGAGCTAGGACTGTGCGTCGTGTTACTAATACCTAGTGCCTAACAACGATACGGCGAGCCAGGGAGCAAACATGTTCTGTACAGTGTACAAACAGCAGTTCCGTCCCGTTTTGTTGGGCGAAGTAGAATGTAGATGGACTTTGGACACAAGGCAAATAGGAGGCTAAAACTTGCTACGTAGTTGTGTGCACTGTACATACTGCTTACTAATGTACTCTACAAGAGCTTTAACACATTAACTCAATGTACTTGTACATAATAGGTAAGACTTGCATTAGAACTTGAAATGGGGTGCTTTGATTGTTGAGAATTTAATATTATTGTCATCAGATAAAAATAGATATTATAGTCTGTAATTTATTGCTGCACCGACATGAGCCTAGCTTTTAATTTAAAGAATTATTTATTTATTACCCCACTTGCTAAACTATTTTATGGTCTGTTTGTATGTTTTTTTCTTTAGCTGAGCCTTTATTTAGCCTAAACAGCTTGATAGATTTTGGAGTGCGAGGTGATTTATCTTGATCCCGACGTAACTGTATCTTAACCGCCTTAATTTTAACCGCCTCCGTGGCGTAATGGTTAGTCCATTCGCTTCACACCAGGAGGTCGCGGGTTCGATTCCCGGTGGGTTCAACTTGTAAGACTCGGTTTGGTTGGTGGTAGGTCATTTTCTTAGCCCGCCTGGCTAGCTACCACCATCTTATCTAAGACTTGCCGCCAAACATCAGTGTTAACAACATTGATGTGTTCTGGCTTGAAGATAAGATAGCCAGTTCTCCATTGCGTTGGGGAATCTTAGTAAGCCCGCTTCCATCTTCGGCATCATCGTCACTTACCATCAGTGCTGAAATCTCATCTGTGCTGAAAGTGACATAGTTAAATTTTTACCCGACCGCCTAAAAAGGAGAGGTACCTTATGTTTTTATGCAATGGGGTTTTTAATTTTTAAGTCAATTGGTTTTTCGTATCATGATTATCAACAATATAAATAATTAACTCCAACAAAATATAATGTATAATGTAGTATAGTAGGTATCGGGTGAATGGCAACGCGACCTCAATATTAAATGCCTTTATCGGTAGATTTAGTGATCGCACAAGTAATCCTGATAATGTAGTTTATCTATCAAAATATAGGTACCTACTGACATATAGGATTTGCCGTAATCAAACCAATCAATTTTAGGCCGCACTTAACCGAGATAAAAATTATGTCGTTCATAAAATAAGACAGTGGAACACGATAAGAGAGATAACATCGATATTCTCTTTATAATCGGCCACATCGTCATCTCATCACTGTTATCATCATCATCATCATATCAGCCTAAAAACGTCCACTGCTGGACAACGGCCTCCCCCAAGGATTTCCACGACGACCGGTCCTGCGCTGCGCGCATTCAGCGGCTTCCCGTGATCTTCACCAGGTTGTCGTTCCACCACTTGGGAAGCCTGCCTACGCTACGAGAGCTTTACTGTCCCAACGGCCATCTGTTCTACGAGCTATGTGCCCTGCCCACTGCCACTTCAGTTAAGCGATTCTGTGAGCTATGTCGGTAACTTTGGTTCTCCTGCGGATCGAATCAGAAATGAGGAGATCCGCATCACTATTAACTATAAAGTTATTATTCCAAATAATCCGCTGATAGATCGCAGCATTGATCCAAATTGCGAAACCGAAAATAATTACCGCACGTTTTCATGTCCGTGAATAATTTTACGTGAACGCGAGCAATAAAACTGTTAATTCAAACAAATTTTAAATTCGGATGTATGAATTTGGAGCGAGGCGAACACAATATCACTGTCCGTACAATATTAACAGCGCTAATTGAGGGGCTATAATACTTCCAAATAGAGTTGTGCTCTACCGCTTTTGTGCGAACAGCGACGCGGGCGGCGGCGGAAACGCGAGTCATTACTGCCGACTCGTTAATGACGGCAAAAAGGTTCTCATGCTCACCGATGATTGATTCCTCCATAGAAACCGTTCGTGAAACTATCTGCCGCCGTCTACTGTGCACAAATTGATCAATTCGTGTTCCGAGAAACTCATTTGCGCATATGTTCATCAATTTCTAAGGTTTGTCTTTGCTTCGCCTACATCGCGTTTTCTCCACAAACGAAATCAGATTTGCAAATAAAAACGTCTGTTGACCGAACAAACACCTGACGTTGTTTCTGTGTTGCCCAGTAATTTACACGCTTATAAGCGCTCTCGTAAAAAGTGCCGAGTCAAAAAGGCTTGACGCTTTAGCGGGAGGTAAGATACACAAAGGGCAATAAACGTTTGGCGTGGACCTAAACAAACAAGGGTAGCTAGGAAGCTGGGTCTTTGTTTGGCGAGAAACATGCGCGTCGCCCCGGCCGGTCCACCCACTCCACGGCCTCTCGCCCTCTGTGCCTAAACGCTATTCCCAATCGCTAACGCTAATCTGTCAATCAGATCCGCCCCGACGTGATCCTATTGCGTTAAACCAATTTACAACTTCCCGATATATCGACTATCGACCCTGCACAGACTCGAATGATCTCACATAAGATACGAGCAATAAACTAGACACCAGCACGAGAGCTAACCGCAAACCAGTACCCTTTAATGTAATCACAGTTTAATGCCACAGCGAGCACTCGAGATAGCGATTATAAACAAATCAAATCGTCCAATCAAGCTTCGAGTGTCTCCTTATGAATGAAGACTAGTTCCACGCTTTTAAACAGATAGATATAAGTGCTTAGATATATTGAATTTTAAGGCTGAATGAGTATATATATCTAACTCGAAATACTCAAATTGTGATTACTCATCGCTGCAACGGCGCCTTATCTATATTAACTGTGGGAGAGAGTCTGCTGATGTTGCCGTTATACAGAGTGTTCTTATTTGATTTTATATAGCTAGGCAGATTGATAGGTTGTCGTCGCGGCCCTCGATGCCGCAATTACTTGTCGATGATGAGGCGCGATCGGTGGGCGATACGATTCCGAGATAACGACGTGTCCCTCCGCCGGCTCTCGACTGGTTCTCCACCCAGTAATTATATCCATTTGTTTTTAATGAATATTAATGACACGCCTTCCCGTCTATTTTGTTTATTATAAAGTATCGAGACAGCGGACTAGCAATTATTTTAAGTAAAGGCAATTATGTTGTCGTACGGTAGCAGTACACACCACTGGACTGCGCGGATAATTGGTGTGTATGTTTAATATTTTAGCTGTATAACCTGCTCTACTTTACACTCGTGTTTTAATAGCACAGAACATGTTAATAGAGCCCTCTCATATTGAATATGCTAATAAAGAAAGGAGAAGGGAACGTCGACAATAAAGCGCCGTGAATTATCGATGTGCCAACCACTAATGTTCCGTGCAGGCTATGTTTAAACAATTATTGCTCCGCGAATGCGATACGAATCGATGATAATGTTGGCCTCCGTCTGCTGCAATAATAGTCCATTTATCGACTCGGCTGCCATTTCAGCGAGGGAATAATTTATTGGCAATCTATAAGAGCGACTGCGACGCGACGTGGCTTTCGATACAATGGCCGCGGATAGAGCGGTGAAGGTTTCGCTCAATAAAGCGGAGGCTGTAAGCCGCGAGATAAGCAGGCTGCGGCATAAATAATTCATAAAAAGTTGGAAGTTATTAATGAAGGTTATAACTGAGGTGGAAATGCGGGTGCCATCGGGTTCATTTCGCCAAACAATCGCGGTAAAAGTTAATCGGCAACGGGTGCCGCCCGCTGCCCGCTAGCTACCGGTTACCTGGACATCTCTAACCACTTTACAGTTAACCTTTTTTGGCATTTCAAAACAGAGGTATTAACTTTTACTTCACACAAAATTACTCTGTTCAGTTTAATCATTATCCGTCTACATTACTCAAGTCGATTACACGTAAAGCCATTTTTTAACTGACTGTTCAAAAAGGGTTAATGTTTTTCGGATATATTTATGTACATCTAGTACATAACCGGTGAACTTCGTTCCACCTTACACTACACACTACCCTACCATATACTACCCTACCATACCCTACCCTAAACTACTCTATACTTCCCTATCCTACCCTACCCTATCCTACATAAGAACCTTCTCTTGACAATAACGAACTCAACAAAAAAAGACTTTGCGAAATCGGTCCAGCCGTTCACGCGTGATGCGATGACTAGAAAAAATAGGGGTATATAGATATGTATGTCTGATTCTATGGCTGAGCCTGTAGCTTCAACGGCTTAATCAGTTTTGACCCCTTGAGTGACATAGGGTGCAATTTAAAAATTATGAATAAATGGATTAAACAGTGGGGTTTAATTTTTAAATTAAATATAAGCTTATAGTAATTAAAACAATTTAGTAATAAATACGAACCTGTTATCTAAGTGACTGATTGATTATCAACGCACAGTTGAAACCACTGGACGGATTGGGCTGAAATTTGGCATACAGATAGCAATTATGACGTAGGTATCCACTAAGAATTTTGGGAAATTCCCATGGGAACGGCAAAAAACGAGATCTGTGTGGGCAACGCCTCTGGGCTAGCAAATTTTATACGAGTATACACACGCGAGCGTTAAAACCTGGCACCCCTCTTTTCTTTGCAAAACTATTAATGAAATTATTGCATTGATGTGTTTTATTGTAATAATATTGAATTAAGTTTTATCGTTTGACGTTTATATCGTGAGGAAACCTGCACACGCCCGCGAAGAAACTAGAAGGTTGTGTGTAAAGTCGACCAACCAACCCTTACTGGGCCGACTAAGGCCTGATTTACCTAATTCTGGAGGCTCGAGCCCCTCGGCGGGGGCATATTATGAACTATTATGTTTTATCATTATTATTTTGTGAGTAATGATTAAATTAAAGATTGAATTTCTATCCAAAATAAGTCCTTTCACACGGTTGTTTCGGAAGGCCGAACTCTGCGTGCCAATTTTTTAATTCTCACAAGAAGGCAGGGTGCTGTTTTTTGTTTTATTCTCACAAGTGTATCTATTCTACCTATTTCCTTACAATGATGCAGATACCCTTTGCTGAACTTATTTACATAATTAGCCCATTCAAGCGCTTTTCATGGTTCCACTTGCGTGGAAAATTGAACTTAACCTTTAGACGTAAGATAGATAAGGCAATTTGCACGCGATTACTTCGTTACAATTTAGCGTAACTTACTTACAAATAATCATGTAACGTAGGTACACGAATCTCAACTTACACATTTAGAACTTATCTCGTGATTATTCTCATGCGTCGTTCTAGCATAAACAGGTGCCTCAATAACCGAGTACGATTTGATTCATAAAGTGTGTATTTCATTATTTTCCACCTTAAGTCTTAGTGGTTTTATTTGATTATTAGTAACTAGCTGTGCCCGCGACTTTGTCCGCTAAGAGGTTTTGAATTTTCCCACGGCAACTCTTGAATTTTCCGGGATAACAACTATCCTGTATGTTAACCCGGGCTATAAAAAACCACCATTCAAAAGTTCATCAAAATCGGCCTGGTAGTTTTTGCGTGATGCGCGAACATACAGAGAGAGAGTTGTTTTGGCTCTATATCGTTAGTAATGTCCACCACAGTTATTATTTTCCAAAAATATGTCATATACAGACTCTGCCCCGTTACAGTTTTATTATATGTATGTATATATTTTATTATATGTATACAGGGTGACTCCTAAGTCGTGAACCCAAATATGTTTTTTTGGTTTTTTACCGTTAGTTACAAAACTTGTACATAACACTATGCAAAAATCTGTAAATGTATTATGTAATAAATAAATAAAATAATATTAAATTGACTTATAGTCTCATGGTTGCCCTACTTATAAAGTTGAACTGTCATAGACTCCTAGTACGTTTTTCAGATTATTCAATTCAACCTTTTTGTATTTACTGGCTGGCTACGTTAAAAAATAAACATTGACAATGACAAATCTCATAAATCATAATACGCTGCGAAATTAAATTTAAAAATTGATCATCAATCCACGTTTAAAATGCCAGCTGCACATCCATACACAACAATTGGGTACTTGACAGCATCAAAAATAAATTCTGAAATTAAGTTCACGGAAATCTCCTTCTGCAATTTCCAAAAAACTTATTTAGTTTTACATAAACATTTTCTATTTTTAATTTATCAAAAACACATAATTAATACTTCAACGGCCATGAAGATATATGACGTCATAGTTCAATATGTCAAAAATTTTTATAATAAAACCTCGTTTTTGACAGTAGGCAAGTAGCGAATTCAACGTTTCGATTTGATAACTTTACGCACAAACAAATAGTACAGTTCGAACACGAGATTCATTTCGAGAAAAGTATACCTCGAGTCCCCAGTGCCTACACGTAACCTAATAGGCATGACGACAGCATCAGAAATAAATTATGAACTCTTGAGCACTAAATTGCCGCCGAACTTAAACTTCGAAAAACCTTACTCGTTTTGTTTTCCATCAAGTCTTCGTTTTTTAATTCACCAAAACCACAAAATGAGTACTTAATTGACGCTGCTAAACTATGACGTCACGCTTGGGTATTTCAAACATTTTTAGAACAAAAATGTCTTTTTTGACAGATGATAAAAAGTAACTCAGATGACTAGCATTCGTCATCCCTATTAGGCGAATGGTTCAAAATCTTCGGTACTTTGAACAGTTTACTGTACCAGCTCACGCACAGGCGAGAGGTAGGCCTTTTATTCACCCGGAAAACCTGTACAGACGTATACGGAACTTTTTCAGATTACGCTAAAAGGGTACAATTGTGTCGAAGGCTGCTACAGAACCAAGATACAAACATCTTATGGACCTACGAAGCGAATTTTACGAGGATTGGACCCAGCACAACGAACATTGGTGGAGCGAACAAAACCCACATGTTGTGCGAAAAAGTGTCGAAGGCTGCTACAGAACCAAGATACAAACATCTTATGGACCTACGAAGCGAATTTTACGAGGATTGGACCCAGCACAACGAACATTGGTGGAGCGAACAAAACCCACATGTTGTGCGAAAAAGTGTCGAAGGCTGCTACAGAACCAAGATACAAACATCTTATGGACCTACGAAGCGAATTTTACGAGGATTGGACCCAGCACAACGAACATTGGTGGAGCGAACAAAACCCACATGTTGTGCGAAAAAGTGTCGAAGGCTGCTACAGAATCAAGATACAAACTTCCTTTGGACCTACGAAGCGAATTTTACGAGGATTGGACCCAGCACAACGAACATTGGTGGAGCGAACAAAACCCACATGTTGTGCGAAAAAGTGTCGAAGGCTGCTACAGAACCAAGATACAAACATCTTATGGACCTACGAAGCGAATTTTACGAGGATTGGACCCAGCACAACGAACATTGGTGGAGCGAACAAAACCCACATGTTGTGCGAAAAAGTGTCGAAGGCTGCTACAGAACCAAGATACAAACATCTTATGGACCTACGAAGCGAATTTTACGAGGATTGGACCCAGCACAACGAACATTGGTGGAGCGAACAAAACCCACATGTTGTGCGAAAAAATTCGTATCAGGTGAGGTTCAGTGTGAATGTTTGGGTGAGTATCGTCAATAACACAGTTATTGAACCTCACTTCATTGGTCATCAGAATGGGCCGAACTATCTCGAGTTCCTACGACATGTCCTCCCTGGATTACTGGCAGGAGTTCCTGAGGAGGACTTAGTGGACTGACATTATCAACAAGACGGAGCTCCAGCTCATTTCCAACGTCACGTCCATAATCACTTGAAGACGGAGCTCCAGCTCATTTCCAACGTCACGTCCATAATCACTTGAACAATGAGTACCCTGGACGCTGGATAGGCCGAAGTGGACCCATACAATGGCCACCGCGTATTCCTCACTTGACGCCATTAGATTTCTATCTATGGGGTGAAATCAAGAGAAGAGTTTATGAGAGGGTATCCGACACGGTTGCAGAGCTTCATTCAAAAATCATCGCCGCTTTTGATGAAGTAAAGGCTAATGAATTCGTTCTAAGAAGAGTCAAAAACAACGACAGGCGACGCGCAGAGTTGTGTTTAGAGGTAGTTTGCATTAAACGTACAAATGTATCTAAAACTTACATGTTTCATAATATTCAACCTAGGCACTCGATCGATAAGATTATAACATTGTGATTAAAAGTACTCTGAGTACTTATTCTACATAACTCGTCCAGTAGAATAGGGTGACCACACGATTGGTAATTTTTACTCATATTAAAGAAATTAAATTATACTTCAACAAATTTTAATTGTTGGTTTTTGGAGTAAATGCACTGAAATACTACCTTCTATATTCTATATCCTTGAAATACTACGATAGAAATCTTAACAAAGGATATTTATCTTATCCTAATTTCGGTTCAAGACTTAGGAGTGACCTTGTATATAATATATATTAGGTAAGTTAGCTGTACTGTGCCACCACATCTCACACTGCGATCGCCAACCCGCCTGCCAAGCGTGGCGATTACGGCAAAACCTCCAACACGAGAGAGAAGCCTATGTATGTCCAGTAGTGGACGTCTTTTGGCTAATGTGGTAATGTTCATCTTCATCACATACCAAAACAGGCTGATCAGTACCAAGTTAGCTGATCAAAAGTTACCACACATTAAAAAAACACCCAAAAAAAGTTAATCCTTGATAATACCATTAAATCTTTAACGTTTTTAGTACGTAATGTAATCTCCATTCGTTACATAACAATGCTGGGAAAAAAGGAGGTCTGACGGAAAGATGCAGCCGGATTAAAAGCTCCACCGCGTAAACCACGTGAAAATCGCGCAAAAAGAGGAGTCACCCGCGGCATTAGCGGATGAGTGTCGGAGCCATTAGTGCGCCCGGCCTCCCTCCCCCGGCCCCCCACACCCCTCCAGCACCCGAAACCAGGCGTTCCAGCATTTCGTTCCTCTTTTATTTCTCGCCGGGGATGAACTCCTTAATGACAAACCGTGCTATATCTTTTGTGGAGAGCTCGGAAAGTACGTATTTTGTGGCCCTTTTGTGAGCGCGCTTTTTATTCTGCGGCTCTCTCTCGTTTTGTTCTCCGGTGCAGGTGTGGATACGTTTTTACTATTATACCTAGGTAGAAAAGATATACAGAAAACGCAGAGGTATTTTGATTTAAATGTGTTTCAAAAGGTAACCCGTTGCAGGTCGCTCTTTCTTCTCATGTATTTCAGCCACTATGTTTAAAGTATTGTTTGTAAGTTTTTGTACTCGGCTATGTACAAAACTTTGAGATAATATATTAGGTGTTTAATTATGAAATTGCCGATTGGATAAAAAAGTTTAAAGAAGAAAATTTATATAAAGAAAAATAGTTATTAAAACAAAATTTATTCTCAAAATAGCATTAGATTCATTATATTCATATTATGTATATGATATATCTATAATGAAATTCAGGATTAAATGCAACTTTTAACACTGACAATGATCATGTGATTTGGTTAAACCGCAATCTTCGTTAGCCTGCATCAGCGAACCACTGACCAAATTACGAGATTAATGATAACTTTAATTTAAACAGCTCGCTGTAATGAGCTATCATGTTTTAATATACACGGTGCTAATAACACAATCCATTTAACTGCGTTGGATATTTTACCAATTCAAATCTGAGCGAATAAATGGATAGATATTGAATAATTACTGCTTGCTAATTAAAACTGCAATTAATTTTTTAATATTGAACTAACAAAATGTGAAAAAAATCATAAATTTTACCATAGTACCTAGTAGTTACAGTTCTTTGGTATCAGACTTATACCCTTCTGGACTTTAGATCATTAAGTTGATTATCCCCTATAATAGGGCGTTTTAGTTTACTTGCCTGTAAAACGGCGAGTGTTTCAGATTCAGAAACAAACAAAGAAATGTATCGTGTATATTACGTTTTTAGGGTTCCGTACAGCCAACGGGTGACCAACGGGACCCTATTAATAAGCTCCGCTGTCTGTCCGTCTGTCCGTCCAACAGCGGGCTGTATTTCATGAACCGTAATAGTAATGTAATTTGTGGTAATAGGTTGAAATTTTCACAGAATATTTATTCCTGTTGCCGCTAAAACTACAAATACTAAAAATTAGAAAAAGTGAAAAAAGCATATATGAGTATAGTACTAATACTGTAGTAAAACAGCAAATAATAAAAAACAGCCAAGTGTGAGTCGTACTCGCGCTAAGAAGTTCGAACTGAATGACAAAAAAAGCATATTTTTGTCTCTCGCGTCGATGTCTTTTGTTTGTAATGTGAATAGATATCATTGTCACTATACTATTAAGATAGTACTAATATAATATACTTTGATACTATTAAGTTGTGTGAAGAGGTGTGTGGTACGGAACCCTCGGAGAGCTAGTCCGACTAGCACTCTTGGCCGTTTTTTTCTTTACTTTTTTTTTTAAAAAAACCCTGGTCGGATTTTTCAGTGAAACTACGTTGAGGGAGTGAGATACCGAATGAAAATGTAATTTCTGGTAATATGGCCGGAGGCGCCAGCCGCGCCCGCCGCGCCGGACGCTTCGGTCTACAACCAAATGTTAAATGTAGCTACATGATTTACATTTTACCGAAACGTTTTGCCAAATACGTACCTACGCATCAGTTATATTTTCCAGTTGAATCTTCAAATTTTTGATCCTGAGAATTAATCATTTATTTCAGTCAAAAAGCAGGTCTTATTAAAAAAATACTAAAGCTTTCTAGGTAGAAAAAAGAAATAAGTATTTTTTTATTCACAATTAGTAAGCCCTTAGCATCATCTCATCTGATGGTAAGTGACGATGATTGATGCCGAAGATGGAAGCGTACTTACCAAGATTCCCCAACGCAATGGGGAACTGGCTATCTTATCTTTAAGCCGGATATAAGACTTATATAAGATAGTGGTAGCTAGCCAGGTAGGCTCAGAAATTGCCCTTCCGCCTACCAAACGGGTCTTACAAACAAAATCGAACCCGCGACCTCCTGATGTGAAGCTAATGGACTGCAGCTATCTTAGCTGCAATAGTGCGACTTCTACAATTTAGGGATCTTCAAGGCGAGATTGAATAGGCATTATTTGAGTTTGCGTGTACTATCCTTGACTACATCGTCACTTACCATTAGGTGAGATGTAGTCAAACGCACTCAAATTTTTTAATAAAAAAATAATACTGAAAGCTTAAATAGGTACTTAAGCTTCCAGTATTTCACTATCGCATTTATGAGACATAAATACGTAGATATATCACAATTTTGAACTTTCAATTTTTCTACATACTCTCTCTCCCTCTCATATCGTGTGGCTCCGTTAACCGAGCTATCCAAGGGATAGACGGCGGTTGCCTGGTGTTGCACATAGCATCACCCGCGTTCACGGGCATTTAGATTTACACCTGCACCGTGTGCAACGCGACCTGCATACACATCTGAAATACTGAACGAAGCAGACATAGACTGTGCCCTACATATTGGTATTACGTATACCATTGGCGTCGTTGGCGTAATGGCAAGTGCCGCTACCTCCTGTCCGGGAGGTCGTGGTTCGAATCCTGCCACGTACCAATGTGTTTTCGAATTTATATTTTATATGAACGTTTATTCGACGCTCTCGTTGAAGGAAAAACATCGTGAGGATACCTGCACACGCCTGCGAAGAAACTCGAAGGTTGTGTGTGAAGTCGTCCCTGGGCCCGCGTGGTCGACTAAGGCCCGATTGTATATGAGCTGAAAAGGCATAGTATACATTATTCGCGTTATTAAAAAGACAATGGTAGTTGCAGCGTTAACGTTCGTAATAAACCTGGCAATTCCCTGCGCGGCTTTAAAATTAATTCACCGGCAAATTGTCCAAAAACAACAGATAAGTGCATAAACGAATGGTGGGCAGCGGTGACCAAACAACGCGTTTAGCGGCCCGGAATGAGAGTGCAGTTTGCGGCCGTGCGGGCCCCGGTTGGATTCACCTGGCTTAATACAACTTTTGGGATTGCTAAATAAGCTTGTACTGAACTAAACAATACATATTATACATATAAGAAGGCTTAAAAGTACTAAGGTTAAAACAAATCTCAAAAATCAATTACTAACAAGAATTTTAACAAATATACCAACAATTTAACAAACAAGCAAACTGTGATTTCGTAGAAATAAAACATGTACGTTAATTCAGTAAACCTTATTATTATCCATTAGCTTTTGCCTGCGGCTTCGCCCGCGTGGACATCCTTTTTTATGACTGTCTTTGAGGGTGAATATTGAGCGTGGACATTAAAGTTTTCTACAAATCCTAATCCCAGATCGGTTTATTTTGATTAAGTTGTGGGAGTGGAAAACGATATAGACATATCGTTTTCCACTCCCACAACTAACTCTGTGAAAAAATACAACAATAATTGTTCCTTTGCAATGTTAAAGAAAAGAACAAAAAAGGCTATTTTTCCAGTTCTGCATCGGACTATGCTATTTTCACGGGATAAAAAGTAGCCTATATCCTTACCCGTGACATAGGCTACCCGCATGCCAAATTTCATCAAGATTGGTTAAGGTGTTGAAGCGTGAAAAGGTAACAAACAAACACATTTTCACATTTATAATATTAAATTAAGTAAGGATTAAAAACAAACGTTGACCTCCCCAAGTAATAATACGATTGAGGAGGGTAGCAGAATCGCTTAATGGGAATTTTCCGTTTAATCTTCAGGGATTACAAAGTAATAAGCATATGAAATCGTTTTATTTTAGTAAAAGATTTTTGGCAGGGAACTCCCAACAGTATTGAACGAAGGGAGGGGTTGTAGTAATTATATTTGGTAAGTTCAAGTTTTGATTTAGTGGACAGAAACGAAATTGAGATACCTTATTCAGCTGAGTTGAAAGAAATACTTATACATGCAATACAAAAATATAAAAAGCTAACAGGTATTGATCGAAACGAATTGTAACAAATTCAATATAAATATTTAGTTGATGTTATGTTCAAGACAAGTAATCGCTTAATATAACTTATTGTAAGTACACATGTACTAGACGTATACTTAGTAAAATAACACCGTACTACAAAGTAATTGAGAGCGCTACTCCGACAAATTGGAATATGTTGATTAGTTCAAGTACAAATAGTAGTTCCGATCGTTCCTACATTAACAATTCAACAATACAATATTATTTTCAACAATCAATACATAAGTAACGATATAATAAAACACTTTAAACTTTCACGATAATTCATAATGACAAATAATAACGATATAATGTTTTTATCTATACTAATCTATCTATACTACATATTATACTCGTACTAATATGTATCTCCGACAAATTGGAATAATAATATGTTGATTAGTTCAAGTACAAATAGTAGTTCCGTTCGTTCCTACATCAACAATACAATATTATTTCCAACAATCAATACATAAGTAACGATATAATATAACTTTAAACTTTCAAGATTATTCATAATGACAAATAATAACGATATAATGTTTTTTATCTATACTAATCTATCCTATATTTATACTTAATATTATAAAGAGGAAAGAGTTGATTGTTTGTTTGTTTGCATTGAATAGGCTCCGAAACTACTGGACCGATTTGAAAAATTCTTTCACCGTTGGGAAGCCAGACTATCGGCGGTTGCTATAGGCTTTATTATATTTTCAAAACAATTTGTGATCCTTACTAAAACTCTAATTATGTGAACCAAGGTGTAAAAAAACGTCAAAAAATCCTGCATTATAGTATACTAGCTGTTTCCCGCGGTTTCACCCGCGTGGACAACGTTTCTATGACTTTTCGAGGGTGCGCAGTGCGCGAGCCGCAAGCGGCTCGCGAGCGTGGTAAAAAGTAGCCTATGTCTGAATCCAGGTCCTAATCTGTCTACCTATCAAATTTCAGCCAAATCCGTTCAGTAGTTTTTGCGGGAAAGCGTAACAGACAGACAGAGTTACTTTCACATTTATAATATTAGTAGGGATTATAGTATAGTATAGTAGTGTAATTTAGTGTAGTATAAGGCGGTACGAAGTTCGCCGGGACAGCTAGTTTACCACACAAAACGATCGTAAACACACGGGCATAAAGCGACGACAATAAACTCGAATGAACGTCAAATATAACTTTTATAATTTAACATTGTAAATTGTGAATATTATAAATTCAGAGAGCTGATTATGTTAATTCCTCCTCGATTCGCTGGGAATCTGTGAACAAAATTAATGTGAATTTAAATGGGAAACGCTGTTATAAACTCGACGCTCGCTCGGTCGCGGCGGCGATTTCGATTTATCATTGGCCGGTCGCATTGTTTATCGGGTTAATTTTGTTTGTAGCCGTCAACCAACTTAGCGAGCCGAATGATTATAATTGAATCCAGTGCGGTGTGGAATGTGAAAATGTTTTCCGTTTCGTGTTTGCATGTGTCAAAGCGTGTTGGATGGCTGATAAATTTCACAGATCTGTGCATAATGTTTGAATGAAGCATTGTTTTTGTATGAAGCATTGTTGGTACTACCTACTTTTAATTTGTACTGATATAACTAAATGGTAACAAAATTGGTGTAAAATTCGATTAAGACTCTTGATACCTACGAACCGATAAGCTGATTGACCAATTTTGTGCATTTTTGTATGGAGAGTCCCTTTTTTATGGTTCTGTACCAACGGGACCCTGTCCGCTGTCTGTCCGTCAGTCCGTCTCTCAGTGGGCTGTATTTCATGAACCGTAATAGGTAGACAGTTGAAATTTTCACAGAATGTGTATTTCTGTTGCAGCTATAACAACATATACAAAAAATAAAAAAGTGAAAAAGGGGGGTCTCCATACAAAAAAAAACATATTTTTTTAAAGGTCTTTAGAAGTATTTTTGATTTAGGTCTATCGTAAAAACGGTAATACACACAAGCCTGAAACTTGGTGTGATTATAGTACTAATACTGAAATAAAACAGCAAATAATAAAAATTATCCAAGTGTAAGTCGTACTTGCGCTAAGGAGTCCGAACTGAATAACAAAAAAAGCATATTTTTGTGCCTCGCGTTGATGTCTTTTGTTTGTAATGTGAATAGGTATCAATGCCATTATACTTTGTAGTTCTGTGAATAGATGTGGGGTACGGAACCCTCGGAGTGCTAATCCGACTCGCACTTGGTCGGTTTTTTAAAATCTTTCTTAAGGAAAGTTGTTCAGTGTTATAAGTAGAAGCCCCAGTTAACGGTTTCTACACCAATTTTTGTAACATTCTGTATAATATTTGACTATACTTTAGCTTGAGCTCATTAAGCAATATAACACAACAAGTTAAACCAAAATCTTATATTTATTGGGTGATCGCTTCAATTAAATTTAAATTAAACTTTATCTTGTAGACAAGAATGGTTACATTCGATGTTATTAAAAATGTAAAACAGCTCGCTATTATCAGTGTTATTGAATTTTAATGACAATATTATTCAAAGAAATAGATCGCAGAATAAATTATCCGTCCATTTAATGTCATGTTTTATTAAAGACGGCGATGTTATTTGTAGTTCGACATTTCTATCGGAACGACCTTTATCTCGGCCTTTTGTCTGCTTATCATTTGTTCTATTCATGGGTTTCGCCAGCAATTAACTTCGATAGTTAGTAAATAGTAATTACTTGGATATTTATTTATAACTAGCTGTTTCCCGCGGCTTCACCCGCGTGGACCACGTTTCTATGACTATTCGAGGGTGCGCAGTGCGCGAGCCGCAAGCGGCTCGCGAGCGTGGTAAAAAGTAGCCTATGTCTTAAGCCAGGTCCTAATCTGTCTACCTACCAAATTTCAGCCAAATCCGTTCAGTAGTTTTTGCGGGAAAGCGTAACAGACAGACAAAGTTACTTTCACATTTATAATATTAGTAGGGATTCGATTGCGTTGTTTTTTAGAGTTCCCTACACCCAAAGGGTGACAAACGGGACCATATTACTAAACCTCCGCTGTCAGTCCGTATGTCCGTCCGTCAGCGGGCTGTATTTCATGAACCGTAATAGGTAGACAGTTGAAATTTTCACAGAATGTGTATTTCTGTTGCCGCTATAACAACAAGTATTTTTGATTTAGCTCTATCGTAAAAACGGTAACACCACAGATGATAATAATAGTACAAGTACAGATGAAGTACTCGCAATGACGATTTAAATAAAAAACAACTCTTGCTAAGCGGTAATAAAGAACAGTCTAGTTCGCAACCGCGCTTATATTATGCCTCCAGGTTTACTTCAACATACCTATACATACACCGATAACAATCGCGCTTTTACGCAAGAATGAACTGAATCATTGCGCGTGAGAGATTCTTTTGCGCTGACCGGTATAGTATTGTCGCATTACTGATCAAGTGATCAACCGGCAGGGTTGTGAGACCGCGCGACGAACATGTTTCAACTTGCGCACTCGCTCGCACGATAATCGCTCCGGCTCCGCTTTCTGAACGAGTTGACAACCGACTGAGGAGCGCGGCCTGTAGGCCGCGCCATTGTGTAGGTACTTATCTCGCCCTCTCGGGCGAGTGACTGGGGCCTGGTAATACATACAAGCCTGAAACTTGGTGTGATTGATTATAGTACTGATACTAAAATAAAACAACTTATAATAAAAATCGGTCAAGTGTGACTCTACTCGCGCTAAGGAGTCCGAACTGAATGACAAAAAAGTATATTTTAGTAGCTCGCGTTGATGTATTTTGTTTGTAATGTGAATAGGTATCGTTGTGATTTTACTATAATATAGTTGTGTGGAGAGGTGTAGTGGTACGGAACCCGCGTAGCGCTAGTCCGACTCGCAATTGGCCGGTTTTCTTTGTCTGTGAAAGGTAATTAGTTCACCTTTGTGTAAACTTTGTTTGTTCTCTTATCGATTAGTGAGTGACATTTAAAATGTTTCGCAAAGGTGACTCGATGAGTTTAATAAAAGGACAATACAAATTTAAAGTGGCAAATTAAAATCTGACGTAAATTTTATTACTGTAAATGTTCAATATATTTAATCAATGGCACTAAAATGGCACCGACATATAACCAGAAGATAACTGTCATTTGCTTCTTGTCATAACCTTATGACCATTGTGTTAATATACGAGGTGTTAATTAAATAAACGTATTCATTCATTACGCCTCTGCACGAGTAGAACGTTCGACGTGGACATGTCTTTTTTCGAGTTTTAACGTATGACGAAATCATCCTTTTAGGGTTCTGTACACCCAACGGGGGTCCAACGGGACCCTCATACTATGCCTCCGCTGTATGTCCGTCTGTCAGAAGACTGTATTTCATGAACGGTAATAGGTAGACATTTAATATTTTGAAAAACAAAAAGAACTCAATTTCCCTCTATTCGAATGGACGTAGGGTAGGGTAAGTTGCCCCAGGGGTAAAGTTGCCCCGATTGTAATTACTCTAGTTTCGCGGATTAATCGCATGCTACTTTACTAATCTATCGAAAGATTCTCCAATTACCACTAAGTTGACCGTGTCTCATTTTTCTGTGCGATTGCATGGGAAGGCAAAATGCGAACAAAGTTTTTGCGGGGTAGATGTCCTGTTTCTCGGCGGAGCATCTATCCTAAACGTAATTTACATGGATAAGTCAACTATCCCCTATGTGGGATAGATGTCCCAAAATATAGAGGGCCGAAAAAATCACTTATACTCTAAAAATATTAAAGATAATGTTTTTACTTTTCATAAATTTGTAGATAAAAAACCAAAGTACCGGCCAGTTTTACAAATAAAGTATTTTGCTTTTTGTACTTAAAGATATAGAGGGATTTCAAAAAGTGTGGCAACTATCCGGCTTTTACCCTATCGAAATAAGAATAACAGTCTATAATGTATCCGATCTACTTTCGATCTAGTTTTAGTTTTATAATAAAAAACTAGGGATGCATCGATACGCCTTTTTGCCGATACGATACCGATACCGATACTCTTATAAAAATATCGGCGATACCGATACCGATACGCTTATTGAATTCAAAAAGGAGAGTAGAATAAATAAAACACAATTAATTAATAGTTTTAGTAATCAAAATTAACATTTATAAGATTTTTATTTAAAATCAAAGCATTCTTAAGTTTTGCGGGCAAAGGCGATTTCGCAAGTCTGTTTGAATAAGACCTGCGGTGGAAAATAGTCTCTCAGATGCGACAGATGCCTCGTTTGCAACGAAATAGATGGGACAACACGCGCGTTTACATTACATTTTTAAAGCGCGAAATTTGAAAAGTATCGTTGAATCTGCCATAAAAATATCGCCGATACCGATATATCGGCAAACCCGAAGTATCGCCGATATATCGGTATCGGTATCGGATGCATCCCTATAAAAAACCGAGTCATAACAATCAAAAAACCAGAGAACGTCATCACACCTAATCCTCATTATTTTTTTCTTGCAGACGGAAATAGCAAAGAGATTGAATGCCATAATAGCGCAGATCCTGCCGTTCCTGTCGCAGGAGCACCAGCAGCAGGTGGCCTCGGCCGTGGAGAGGGCGAAGCAGGTCACAATGACTGAACTAAACGCCATTATAGGAGTAAGTACTTTCATGCCATTTTTAGAAGAATAAGCGCTTTTCTTTGAAAAAATGTAAACGACATTCAAAAGATTGGCACTTAGTGTACCTTCATCATCATCTTCATATCAGGCGAAAAAACGTCCACTGCTGGACAAAGGCCTCCCCCAAGGATTTCCATGAAGACCGGTCCTGCGCTACCCGCATCCAGCGGCTTTCCGCGATCTTCACCAGGTCGTCGGTCCACCGCGTGGGAAGCCTGCCCACGCTACGTTTTCCGGTACACGGTCGCCTCTCGAGAACTAGTGTACCTTACTTTTATAAAAAAAAGTAAGCTACACTGGAAAAAAATCTGAATTTTAAAATTAGTATAGACAAACCGTGGTGCCATCTAGTGCTACGAAGAAGTGCTGGAAAAATGGCCATATTGTACTTTAACTCACTTGATGATGAAGTGAAGATGATTCCAAGAATCATTGTGAAGCATCTAGTAGGTACAACCGAACTTGTTGATTAACATTGTGTTGGAGTTGCGTCTTATTTTATTTGAAAGTTTGATTATTATTTTAATTACATTTACTCGCACTTGCTTAAATATTAATTTTAAATACCCAATGTTGTGATAACCTTAAAAACGTACATTTTTTGCCGATTTTTATTACTTTTTTAATTGCTACGACGCGTAGTACGAGTATGCTACGCCGTAGTAACAACTAAACAAACTAATATTATATTTAAGAAAAAACCTAAATACGAGTATTTTTAGGTAAAAACAAGTTTTTATTTGCAGAGTTTTTATACTCAAAAGCATTTGGCAAATTCAAAAAAGGTGAGCACAGTATTCCCTACGATTCTATTAAAATTAAAAAGCTATTCTCGGGGCCTTGATTTCACCTCCGAAGTTCATCATCAGATCAACTTAAAAATACCAAAACGATCTATTCTATTGTCATCGGAAATACGGCTTCATACCAAATCTCAGCTCAATCGGAACTCTGGAAGTCGCTCTAAAATCGTTTGCAAGATTTGACCTTTATAAACTAACATACACACATTGTAAATTAAATAAAAGTTATTAAAAATAGACTCATTAGTAAGGCGTACGTAAACATGTAAAATGCGTCACTATTAAAATAAAATACAGGCCGGTCATACAAATATCGAAAACATGACGGTATGTATATCTCTGAATTACTACGTATTATAATTCGCTTGCAAATACAGTAAATATACGCAATAAAAATACACATGTGTAATCTAAGTCCATTGACATTCCAGCCCATGCTGTGTTGAGTAAAGTATAGTAGGTATTTATTATGCCACGCTTACAAAACTGACTGCACAAAACATGTTCAATTCCGAGCAACAAATTATATTTCTCGGTAACATTTCACGCGAGCGATTTAACACGTGTCTTGTTTGTACAACAGTCGTCGTGTAAATATGCCGCATAATTCTAGTGATGTGCCAAAAGCTATGACTAGCCGACTTTAAAAAAAAAAGGTTTTGCCATCGGCGAAACGAAAATATGATAAAAAGAGCGGAAGTTGATGTCACCAAGAAGTTCTACGTCCGTTAAATTAGATAGATAGATACATTGAAATTCCTCGGATGTTACTTTTGTTATCTATGAAAATACACAGTGTTCAAGCTCAAAGATTTGATTCCAATTCCAAAATATTTATTTTAAATACGTATTTACACAAATTTTTTAATTGTCAATAAACCCTTACCACTCCGGGAGTGCAGACAAAAGTGAAAACTTTTTACAGTTTTATAAGTTTTGACCCTCCGTGTGTTCCTGTCGGCGTCGGTTACAGTTCTGAGGTTACATTATAGTGTCGCGAGTTCAATGGTTTTTTCCAATCTCAAAAATTTTTATAAGTTTGACCCTCCGAGTATTTCTGTCGGTGTCGGTTACATTTCTGAGGATACAGTGTCGCGAGTTCAATGGTTTTTTCCCATCTCAAAAAATGAACAACTATGAAGAAACTATGCTCACGCGAGCATAGCTGCTGGCAAAAGCTAGTGATGTCATAATTCTGATTACGGTCTCAGGTTATGGTATTTGTTGGAGACTGATAATTATCCATATATCGTTGTCTTTACAAGATACAAACCTTTTTATTTTGACTAACATTTTTGCGACGATGTTAAAATCTTAATTACTTCAGACATTAATCTCTACAGTATCTTAGTAGCTTTCAATTTTAACATCGCAAATAATTAGTCAGTTGAACGAAGTTTTCTGTCAGATTTACTTAATTGAAGTATAGTTTAGGTACTCTTTAACCCCGACGCAAACAGAGGGGCTTGATAAGTTTGACGTGTGTATGTGTGTATGTGTGTGTGTGTGTGTGTATGTAGCATGGTAGCGCCCCAACAGATATACCGATTCTATTTTTTTTAAAGCGACTTATTCGACAGTGACGTAAGCTATGATATAAGAAAATCTGTTCAGCCGTTTAGAGAGACAGCTCTTTTCTAATTTATGTAGAGATGTGAGCAACTTCTACAGGTCTGATTGATTTGAAATTTAGTGTCCTGTTTTTTAAAGATATCGTATAAAATGATAACCTTGTCCTGATGCTGCAGCATCACCTGTAATCTCCAGGATACCCAACTCCTTACTAACTTACAGCAGAGGTAACGTGTTTAGGCTTATTGGAATGTTCTCAGTGTAATTTATAGTTATTTATTTAATTAGCTAAGAACTACCATCCAGGTGACGCAAAAAAATCATTAATATAGTTCAAGCCGTTTACAAAGAGACGAATTACAAAAATGCCGGATTTTTGTATTAAGATATAAAAAAATCTAACGTCACATTTTACACTTATATTTACCTACCAAAATTTATCATCTAACTAAGCCAGCTTCTCAGTCACACTCTTACTCATCCCTGGTGACGCTCTTATGCAAAGTGCATTAGGTTGTTTCTCGATTCCTATTCGTAGTTTCGTTGACATTACCGGTGGCATCTGTCCAAACAAATGGACTGAATATTTGTTCGCCTGTCCGTTTGATATATGGCTTTACCGTATCATAAATTTGGAGCTATTAAGAATTTTATATCTAGGACACTCCATAGAATTTCGAAGGCGTTGATGTTTTGAAAATAATTTCGAAAGCTACCGTGGACTAGGAGACAGTACAAGTTTGTCTCTATCAAGAAAATACAGAATAAAAACAAACCACATTCCGTTACGTCCTATTTTCTAGTTCTTTCACTGTTCACCGTTTAATATGAATTTTACATCACATTTACTGTTAAATAAATTAAAACTTGTTTGTTAACATTCTCTATCTTTTTGATTGCGACGAGGTATATGTCAATAACTGCTCAGCTCTTAGAAATATTGTAAATATAATACATATCTAATGTATATGTCAATAACTGCTCAGCTCTTAGAAATATTGGAAATATATTATCTAATGAATTGTGTCAATAACTGCTCAGCTCTTAGAAATATTTTAAATATATTATCTAATGTATTGTGTCATTAACTGTTCAGCCCTTAGAAATATTGTAAATATAATTTCTAATGGTATTGGTTTTTGTTAAAATGAAAATGTAGATAAGAAAAAATAATATTGAACTTAAAATGTAAAAAAGCGTAGTGTCTTTGTTTAACCGCCTCCGTGGCGTACCTAATAAATAAATAAATAAATAAATATTCTGGGACGAATCACACATGGTCATCTGGCCCCAAAGTAGGATTCCCTGTGTTATGGGTTACCAGAGACTGATATACATACTTATATACGTTTTAAATACATACATAATATAGATAATATTTAACACCCAGACACAGAGCAAACAAATCTGCTCATCACACAAATGCTTGCCCTGGGTGGGGATCGAACCCACAACCCTCGGATCAGTAGTAAGTCCATTTGCTTCACACCAGGAGATCGCGGGTTCGATTCGGGTAAGACTCGGTTTGGTTGGTGGTAGGGCATTTTCTAAGCCCGCTTGGCTAGCTACCACCATCTTATCTAAGTCTTGCCGCCAAACATCAGTGTTAACAACATTGATGTGTTCCGGCTTGAAGATAAGATAGCCAGTTCTCCATTGCGTTGGGGAATCTTGGTAAGCCCGCTTCCATCTTCGGCATCATCGTCACTTACCATCAGGTGAGATGATACCAAAGACTTCCCAATTGTGAATAAAATAATCCACAATTGATAAGCCCTTGACATCATTTTATCTGATGGTAAGTGACGATGATGCCGAAGATGGAAGCGGGTTATCAACATTCCCTAACGCCGGAAGACATCAATGCTGTCAACATTGATGTTTGGCGGCAAAACTTAGATAAGATGGTGGTAGCTAGCAAATGCCCTTACCACCAACCGTACCGAGTCTTACAAAGTTAGACCCTGCCGGAAATCGAACCCGCGACCTCCAAGCGTAAAGCAAATGGACTAACCATTACGCCACGGAGGCGGTTAAAAGTAAAAAAGTCAGAGTGAAAAACAAATTGGTAATTCTATACGTTTAAACTCAATATAGACTTCAAATAAAACAATTTATCTTGAAAACCCACGCGCAGCCAATTTAAATAAATACGTTACGGAAATACCGTCTAAAACAAGAGCGTACCTACCTATCTACGTGTGAAGTATAAGACGGCACTAAAAGCACGCTTTCAACAGGTCGAAAGTTCCCGGTCGTTAATTAAACTATCCGAGCCGCGCAAGACGGCTGGCTTCCCGCCAACAGAGGAATTGATCAAATTGCTACAAACTGGAAACGTTTTATTTAGAAAATAAAATAATTCCTTAAACACCCGCCGACACAGCGTTTACATGCCGAATTAACATGTGCTCTATTCTCTACGGCGGCGGAGCGACTATTTGTCACCGTGGGCGGCTATAAAATGCGAGGCCGAGGTCCGGCGAACGCCCCATAGTAGTAATGACCGCTCTATTCACATATATTCAAGCTAATCTAATACACACACAGAGTGCTAAAAACTACACCCGGACTCGCGAATTAATGTCCAGCTGCGAATTGTATTAACAAACTAATTTAATAAACGGTCCAAAAGTATTTTTCAGCCGACAGTTAGTCGTGAGGTTGTCATTGCCGCCTGTTATTTCAATAGAACAGAGAATTCGCGTTCGGGTGCCAAGTCGTTAGAGTGACCTATTCTCGCGATGTGCTAACGGTCGAAGCACTGCCTCGACCAAAATAAATCACTTTAAAGATAATAATGAGGGCTAAAATAAAACGGTGCAACTCATTCGTCGCTTACCGGTCCGGAGCGATAGTCTTGGGAATGCTTGGCGCTTCGCCAACTCGATCATACTCTGTAGTCTTTACAGCGTCCCCTAAACAACACCGATGTCAGATCAAAAACAAACATCTCTTAACTCACTAGTTCACCCACTTACATTCGAAATTAGAGAACAAAAATATCGCCACTAAAAATTACAACGCAACACCTACACTTTACAGATGTGAGGTTAACCTTTGGCTTCGAATCAACAATTTCATGAATTATTTACACACGCTCGAGCACTCAGATCTCACTAATAACGTTCACTTAATTGCGCTTCGACGTCGTGCATTTAATATGTTTATGCTAATACCGACCGATGTCGACATGGGTAAAGTAAATTCTGTTTTATAACTTTTTCGCATTCGCCGTTCCCTCTCCGCAAACGTAATACGTGATCCACGCCGAAGGAACCCTTTTTATTCCGTCACTACGAATGAAAAAACACCTAGAGGATAAAAGAAAATACCTTAAGACCCCCAAAGTATTTGCCGAAGGTTCATCGGCCCCTCCGGATTTACGTGCATGTATAGATTACCGAGCAGCCTACGCTCGAGACGTCGACAAAACGTAATATCGCTCTCCCCCTATAAAACACTCTAATTTAAATAAAAAAGCGGCGCCACCTTCCGTATGTTGGTCCTTTTTTTTATTAGGAACCTTTTTTATTTTCGGGTCAGCGAGGGATCAAAGGAGCTCTCCCCGGAGAGTGGCTGCCCCCTCGCCTCTGATTCGCGCCGGTTCCGCCGCGCGACGACTTGTGAAGAGGGAAGCACTCTTCAAATTGGGGACTGTTTGCCTGCCTATTAAAATCACTTACCGCTCGGAGCGCTCGCTCCATTACCAAATTATTTAAACGCCTTGTTTTTATTAAAACTGTTTACAATCCCACTGTCTCATCTATTCCTTGGAAACTAATACCATTGAAATTCGTAAGCTCCCTGATGTTGTAAGGCGAACGATCTCTTAATAATAGATGAAAGGCCTTTTTGCGAGGACAATGAATCACAAAACTCACAAATCAAGAGCATCAATAGAGCAAGTGATAAGTGAAACTGTTCCCCATTGTGTGTAGACAATGCGCGTGAGTTTGGACAATAAGGGGAGTCGCGGGAACGTCGGCGTCTCGTTCCGTTATCGGTACATCATTTCTCGTTCTGATTTTATTCCACGTCACCGAGCCGCCGGGCGCGGGGAGGCGACCTCGACGTAATAGCTTTCAGATATCAGCTCCCTCACTCACCTACTCGTACATGTATGTACTCCTATAACAAATGTTCACATTGAAACAATGTTCACGTAGAACATACCTCCACACCGACACGACATGACTACAGTGGAGACTTCGTCGTTGTCCTCGTCCGTGTCACAAATACGCGTTTCGAATGTGATAAATGATCAATCTTATGTTTTATTTAAAAAAACCGGCTAAGTGCGTCTCGGGGTCACACAAACAGGGTTCTGCACCAAGACTTTAAGTACCAACAGAACAAGACTTTTCAGTACCTAGTTTGCTCTATGTAAATAGGGGTCTACGTATTCTGGACTTTAGAAATTTCACTTTCATGTGGGAACAGAAGGACTTGGAGGGGGGGGGGGACAACAATAATATTGTTTTTAATTTTATAATTTACCTCCCAAAAGTGGCCCACGAGTGGTTACACGTTCGTCTTTAGGTCACCGACTGACATATGTGTATCTTAACTCAAACGATCCATAATTTCCGAGAAAATTGGCTGTGACAGACGGACGGACAGACACTCGAGTGATCCTATGATGGTTTCGTTTTACCTTTTGAAGTACGGAACTCTAAAAAACATTTTCCAATTGAAATGCCGTATCATTGACATATTTATTGGTGTCGATTCAATGTAACACGATTCAACTTATTTGGCAGGAGCAAACAAAATTTAAGTACTCTATCGTTTTCTTTCTTTATCGAAAAGACAAGGACAGAATGCTAAAATTAAGTTTAGTTCTGTCAAATAAGTTGATTAATGTTGCGCCGAATCGACACCAATGTAGAACAAACGAGTGTATTATGTGTATCCAGCTTATGCAATATTATCTCGAGAGATAGGTTAGCAAACACGAGCTCGCTGTGTAAATAGAGCGTATCTGTTTCCCGTCGATGGCTTTATAAACAAGCGACTCGTGAAAACATTTCTATCTAGTTTGCGACGTCGGTCCCGCGCCCTCTGATAAAAATTACGACGGGAATAAATCGGGGGCGCGCCGCGGGGGGCGGGGGTGGGACATGAATTTGTCATTTTTTCCCAGGCACGTTCGCGGGCGGGTGATAAATATTGCATTGCAGGCCCTCGGCGTTTCTTGCGCGTGTGCTCCGGCGCATTAACCTCCCGTTCGTCGCCACTCCCGCGCTTCGCTTGTTTTTCAACGCAAGGAAGTGAGTTAGGACCCATTCTGTCGTCGCTTCCAATGAAATTATGTAATCAGTTTTACGAGTCATCCGGCCCGCGTTTTTCTTACCATTCCGTTTCTTTTGCGAGCTCTCGATCCTGTTTGTCGAGTTGAATGATATTATTTTACAGTGAACACAATAGAGTTGTTTTTATCGCGATTAAATAAATTGAGGCGAGTTTTTTATCGACGTCTGAATTAGTGATCCATTAGCGTCGATATGTTTATTGCTTTCTACAAATACGGCACGCAGGCAGTACCGTCTATATGTGATTAGAAGCAATTATGTTGAAAGTGTAACACGTGTTGTGTTCGCGTGTCGACTGGGAACCGCCTGAGGCTCTGGCGGCTAATGGTGCGTGATCTGACCCCCTCCACGGCCCCTACACCCCCCGATAAACTACGAGCTTCGTAGCTTATGTTGTCGTTTTATACCGCGCGTTCACGGAAAACGGCTTGGTACTTGGAAGCGGTCGCCGTTAACAATTATCTGGTGTATTAAGGATTTATTTTATTGTTACGATGGGTAAGTATAATATTATGTAGTACTATTTTAATAAAGCGGGGCTTCTTTTTTATTAATAATCTATTTACAGGGAGTTTTTTCCTTATCAAGCGACTTTCAAAAAGGAGGAGGTTCTCAATTCGACTGTACGTTTTTTTTTATGTGTGTTAACACTGATTTTTGGCGGCAAGACTTAGAAAAGATGGTGGTAGCTAGCCAGGCGGGCTTAGAAAATTCCCTTCCACCAACCAAACCGAGTCATACAAATCGAACCTGCGACCTCCTGATGTGAAGCTAATGAACTTAACCATTACGCCACGGAGGCGGTAATAGAGGCGGAATAATTTTAGTGTTATAATTTTGACTTACAAACTCCTAACCATAAATACGTAATTGAATACTTAAATAAATTATAAGAACTGTCGTTCATTATATTACAGACAAGATTGAGAGGCATTAGCGGTACAATAGGGCAATATCTTAACCCCCTGCGCTCGGATGGTGGCATGGAGCCCAGAGATCGTGTGATGCGGCGGAGCCACATCCAACAGAGCTTAATTATTTAACCCTGATAAATAAGAGAGAGTTAAATAAGCTTTAGGAAGTTTAAAATAAAGTAAATGTTGATTTGTAGTTCTAACTGTGTAATAACATACCTACCTATATGGAGGGATAATTTTGTCCTGATTGTATCTTTCGTTTTCTTATCTATTAGTAAGTATTTTCGAAATATAGTTTTGAGTACCTAGGTACCTAAATGACTTCTGATTACGAGTTGTTAATAGTACTATATAAAAATACGTAATTAATATTTTCATTTCATTCTTACAATTAATTAATTAATAGTTTACCTAACTCTTTTTTACTTTATGTATTTATAAATAAAATATATACGATTCTCAATTCGCTTTACTCTATTCAGTATTTGTGAAAAACCGGCCAAGTGCGAGTCGAACTAGCACTCCGAGGGTTCCGTTCCGTACCACCACACCTCCTCACACAACTACATTATAGTATAATAACAATGATACCTATTCACATTATAATTAAAAGACAACAACCCGAGATACAAAAATATGCTTTTTATGTCATTCAGTTCGGACTCGCGAGTACGACTTTTTGTATGTAAATTTTTATTATTTGTTGTTTTATTTCAGTATTAGTATACTATAATCACACCAAGTTTGACGCTTGTACGTGGTACAGGTTTTACGATAGAGCTTAATTAAAAATACTTCTAAAGACCTATAAAAAACACGTTTTTTTTTTTTATGGAGACCCCCTTCATTGTGCACTTTCTTAGAATTTTAGGATTTGTTTATTATAGCGGCAACAGAAATACATATTCTGTGAAAATTTCAACTGTCTACCTATTACGGTTCATGAAATACAACCCACTGAGAGACGGACAGACAACGGCTTAGTAATAGGGTCCCGTTAGTTACCCGTTGGGTGTGCGGAACCCTAAAAATGTGCTCACTAAACGATCATTGATCAGCAGCATATAATATTACGCCATAGACAAATTAACTAAACCTTAATTCATGTGTCTATTAGTTTCTGCGGTCTGCGGGCTCTGTGGCCAGTGGAAACTTTCCTCGTCTCGATAACGCCCATTAAAACCTAACTAATTGTACGCTGGAGCGGTTAAAACGCATATTACGCGCCCACACTCGTCCGACTTGGTAATTGCTGAACCAATTACAATGTACTCAACTCATTAACGTATACTTTAAATGTCTTAGTCGTTAAGTCGTTCAGTTAAATCGTCGGGAACGCTAAGTTGGATAAGTAAGTTGCGTATGTCGATCTTTGCTCGTTCTTATGCAAGATCAAGATATTTTTAATTCGTATTTTTAAAATCAATTTGCTTTTTTCTGGACACAACACAGAGCTAGATTAGTAGCATTTTCTAGTTATAATGCCACTTGTGAAAAAGTAAGCTTTTTGTTATCATCTATTGTTTTTCTCATTTTCTTACTTCGTGTTATGTTGTGTTTCTGGGAATAAACGTTTTTCTATTCTATTATATTATATTATATTTTTATTCTATTCCATTCTATTCTATTCTATTTTATTTTACATAAGTGAAATTTCAAAATGCAAGCATTCACGCAAATAAACAATATTATTAGTACTTCATTTATTGCTTAACCAATTTAACCCTTGTCATTGCACCGTGCTACAAAGACAAAAAAAATTTACCTTTAAAAATATGTCATTAAACGTAGGGGAGTTATGCACAAAAATCTGTACAACCAGGGTTTACCATCCATTATTAAATCGCGAACAATCCCGGTAAAGCGTAGCGCAGTGAAATGTGGCGTGAACCGCCGCCCTAAGCATTTTTCTTGTCACAAAAGCTTTAGAGACAGCTCGCGTCTGCTCCCCAACAAATGCACACAATGGCCCGAAATAGTAGATAAATAGGTTCACTTCCCCTTTAAAAGCAACTCGCTCTCATTTTACGATAAAACAGTCAGGTTTATGTCAACCAAATAAAAAACCGGCTAAGTGCGAGTCGGACTAGCACCACACGTCTCTACACAACTACATAGTACAATGAAAACGCTATTCACATTACAATCAAAAGACATCAACGCGAGCGACAAAAGAGTGCTTTTTAGGGTTCCGTACCTCAAAAGGAAAAACGGAACTCTTATAGGATCACTTTATTGTCCGTCCATCCGTCCGTCCGTTTGTCTGTCAAGACCCTTTATCTCGGGAACTCGTGGAGGTATCGAGTTGAAATTAAAACCATATACTCCGGTACTATACCTTATAGGAACTACCCTTGAAGCTGTGAAAAAATCAAACTTCTAAATTAACGTAAAAAAAGATGCGGCCGCAAAAAACTTATATTTCGACACTCTCAAGGGAATCCAAATTCGTAGGGTATTTTCCGTTGACCTAGAACTATAAAATTTGGCAAGTAACACCGTCTTATAGTGCAAATAGAAGGAAAAATCTAAAACTGTAAATTTGTAATTAAATTATAAAAAGTATAGTCTTTATTTAAAGTACGTAAGTAATCAATTATGCAAGGAACGGGCGGCGGTCCACATTTTGAATAGAGTTAAACGTGTCATGTGGGGTATCGTATGAAAGGGCTTCATTGGTACAAGTTTAAACAGATTTTTAATTATTTTCATGATGTATAGTTTTCAATTTATGACGAAGAATGAAAAAAAATCTTTTTTATTTGTATAGGTAGGTGGTAGGTACCAATCAATTTTGGTGTATGAAGTACCTAACAGTTTGAATTGTTATTATTTATAATATGTACCTATAAATTTGTACGGAACCCTCGGTGGGCGAGTCCGACTTGCACTTGTCTGGTTTTTTGTTTGTCATTCAGTTCGGACTCCTTAGCGCGAGTACGACTCACACTTGGCTAATTTTTATTATTTGTTGTTCTACTTCAGTAATAGTACTAATAATTACACCAAGTTTCACGCATTTATGTATTACCGTTTTTGCGATAGAGCTTAATCAAAAATTATTCTAAGAAGCTATAAAAAACACGTTTTTTATATAGAGACCCGGATATTATATTTTCACTTTTTCCATTTTTTTTTGTGTTTGTTGTTATAGCGGTAACAGAAATACAGATTCAGTGAAGATTTCAACTACCTATTACGGTTTATGAATACAACCCGCTGACAGACAGACAGACAGGCAGCGGAGGCTTAGTAAGGGTCCCGTTGGTCACCCGTTTGGTGTACTTACCCTAAAAAGGACAAAGTGATCACATTTCTGCCAAATGTGTACCTAGGTATGTCCACAGATGTCCATCAACCGCAGCCGCCATATTATTTAACCAATTACACATTAAAAGCAAAATTGAAAATTTTGAAAAAACCCACGACGTTTAAAATGAAATTGAAAATGGATAAAATAATTCAAAAACCCGACTTAAAGAATTTATGTAACTACTTAGTGATAATTATCGTAAAAACCTTTTATAAGAAGATTTGATCTCTCGCAGAGTCGGACATATGAACAACAGAATATCAGTTTTCATAGCACTTCCCTACGTACCTATTTGGTTCCGCAAGATGTAGATGTGGCAATTAAATATTCAACTCCCTATGAACTTAATAAAAACCCAAGAAAATCCGTCCGGGGCTGTACAATAAATTATACTAGGAGTAAAGTAAATTGTACTGGTAGTTATGGAGATAAATAGCAACATTGGTTTGTACAAACAAGCGCCCCCTGGTGAGATGTCACTCTAACACCTATCTAAAACATGCACCAATCAAACCACAATCCATCACTGAAAACCGCATCAAAATCGGACTAGTAGTTTTGAAGATAAATGGTGACATTGGTTTTTATAAAAAAAAATACTGCAGCTCCCCCTGGCGAGCTGTCACCGTAACACCTATCTAAGAACATGCACCCATCAAATCCGAACCCATCACTGAAAATCACATTAAAATCGGACTAGTAGTTCATTCATAGTAGTAACATTCGTTTGCACAAACACCCTCTCACCCCAAACGCATACACCGGATCCGTTCCGTCGCGGGTAATAAAATAAAAAAACCTAAAATACCTAAAATGACAGACCTAAAATACAACACCTAAAATACTTACCTTAAATAAAACACCAAAAATACCAGCTAGTGTTATGGACCCCTTTGCACTTTGCACCGGGGATGACGAGGCACGGGTCATGTTAAGTGTTTTGTTTAAGGTATTTTAGATGTTTTATTTTAGGTGTATTAGGCATTGTAATTAGTGTGATATTATTTTTAGTATCAATTATTATTTACATATATAAATAAACTTTTATTACACATAATATGTAGTTATTATGGACCGACTTGCAGTATGGAGGAGGAAATCAAAAGAAACCTCGTATATATTTGCTCCGAGGTTTCGCCATAAACCACCAATTTCCCCTCGTGTTGATAATAAAACGCACGCACCGTCGTTTGTTTGCGGAAACTCCGCCGGAGGAAACAATATTCTATAACGTTTATCAGAAAATACATCTTTATAAATAAATAAAGCGGTCGCGTTTTCCTTCCCGCAGCGCTGTGGCTCAGCTGAAGCGCTCTTATGAGAATCTTCTGAATACTTCACTGCTCGTTTTTACATTTATCTTAATAAAACTCACCCGATACGCTACATTTCCCGATTACGTCGCATACCTACCTATCTAAAGAATAAAAAGAAAGAAGACTTTGTTTCGCCATCATCAGAAACTGATAAAAATGTATTGTAAAATAATCATACTGAAAGTAAGGAAAGTTTATCTACTTCGGAACTTGAGTAAACTTTAATTTGGCTGATAATATAAACAACAAAGTTCGCGAGAGATAAGCAAACGGATGGAAAAGTCGTTAGGGGGACGAGTTTTAATCCGGCCGTGGTGGCGGGACTCGGGGCTCGAGCGCTATTTAATCACGTCTCTAAATATGCAGGGAAAAATATCTCGGTTTAGGTATCAGGCGGCGTTATTGTCATTCATGACGCCACCCCGGGGATAGGAGGATTAGGGTCGCCAGCTAGCGAAATACCTGCAAATCCTACCTCTCGCAAAAATTTCAAAACATATTATTGTTACATGTATGTATACTCGCAACATCAGATATAACCGGATTCAAACGAATAAAAGCTTATAACCCGTTATTCAATATATAAGGTGGTTTGTAAATCCGGTAGTGCGGTAACCCTAGCAGGGTGGGGGCGAGATGCGAGGTGAAAACTTCTCGATTTCGTTGTTGTGGGATCACGTCACGTTGGACAGGGACACGGCTTATAATTTAGATTCCTTCCGAGCCCGGCCTGTCTCCCTGATTAATATACGTATCGCCTTAAAACGTTAATAAATAAACTCGTTTGAGTAATTACCGCCGACGCCGGCGACTGTGTTATAGTTTACAGGCTTCTCGGAGCTGTCGCGTGTAATGTCGGGAGCACCGAGCGTGTTTGCTGTGCTCTAGCAAGTTGAACATCTCACTCGCTTCAGTAAACAGACGATACGCGTCTGCACTTCGGCACGGACGCGCTAAATACAAAACAACTAGACTGAAAAACTACCATGAGCACCTAAAATACAAATTAAAATTTCCCCTTTAAAAAAAGGCACTCCAACTAAGTGGCGCTCGCCACCTTTTGACACACAATAAATCACGGCCGTGAGCGGCCAATAAAAAATATGTTCCACCCTCGGCGAAAATCCAATTAATTTTCGGCTGCCTAAAAAAGAGCTCGCTCGCCCGAGCGGAAAAAGCTTGGCGCTGCGTGGGATGTGGCGCAGATCATAAGAGACGGCGGCGCGGGTGCTGCAGAGGGTGACCAGGGCATAATAATAACGTTAAACGAGATAGGGAAGCGCGGAAAACGGGAAAAGTGGAAAAAGGGGAATAATGGAGAAGGAGTAATCAATTTCGCTCAGTCGCCGCCCGCAGCCAGGCTCTCATTTAAAATTTAAAGTATCGTGGCGCGAAGGGGGGCCGTGGAGGACTTTTTAATTTGACTCCGCACCGTTTTAAAAATGCACGAGACTCTGCGGCGTGCGACACATCAATCCACTTTGACTTTTGACACTCGAAACTAAAAAGTGGGGTCTATAAATTCATCAACTTTTAAACGCTGTAATTACATCGCTGGAACAAGGTATTCAATACATCAGTTTTTTCGTTTATACAGTTTCATACGTTTTTTTGGTGTCTATTTACCAAGTGAAATGAAACGTATTTTTTTATATAAATATCCATTTTAAAAAAATGTTTTACAGTAGTGATGAGCAAAATTGGTCTTGGTCTTGCGAAAGACCAAGACCAAGACTGAATGTGCAAGACCAAAACCAAATATGCAAGAGTAAACTGAAAATTAATGAGCTCCAATATCCGATTTTGGCGAAGATGGTTCGGGATATACCGACAATTTCGGCTACATCTGTTCCAGCTGAAAGGTTGTTTTCAAAAGCATCGCTTGTGATTCGAAAACATCGGAATCGATTAAACAACGAATCAGCTCGATGTTTGCTGTGTATTAATTCGTGGGCATCAATGAAAAATAAATAATAAATACTTCATTATAAGTAATGTATAAAAAGATAATTATACGCTGATGTATTTTTGATATTATTTAAAATGCAATAAAATAAAGTGTTTTGCTAGTTAATGATGAATTGTAAGTTATTAATAATTTATAACTATGATGATCTTTAAAAGTAATAAAAAAGTAACAGGTAAAATGAACAAGACAAAGACCGAACGTATTTGAGCAAGACCAAGACAAGACTAAAACCAAGACCAAGACTACCCGAGTCTTGGTCTTCGTCACGCTTTGCTCATCACTATTTAGCAGTCCCATTACTATTATCTAATAAAGGATTACTTCTGTTGCAGCAACAAAGGCCGGACCTGCCGCGGCTGCTGCAGCAGATGCACGCGGCGCACCTCCCGGCGCACGGGGCGCCACCGCTGCCGCTACTAGGCCAAGGGGCGCTACCACCCGCCGGTCTGTTGGGGCTCGGCGTCCCGCATCACCCGCTCTCAGTGCTCGCCAAGCCGCCCGACCTGCACCGGCCCGATGATAAAGGCAATGGTAAGTGCTTTCAACCAATCCATATCACCCTTATCAGAACGTATTCGTTTAACTTTTCATCACTGGCCTGAAACGGCGGAACGGCTCCTCGGCCCTACGCATCTAGCTATCTTCAACTGGTCACGCTGCGGCCATCTGTTGCCTCAGTGCTGAGAAGGATAATAATATCAGCGAAGACGCAGTGTGCTCTTCACTCGGCCACGAGTTGCACGGAGTAGTCAATGCCTGGTTAAGCTGATGCAGTTTGGTGGTGCTGATGACTTAACTGTGCCACTTTAGCGGCGATTCACCACTAAGAAATGAACTCACCACCAATAGGGCGCTTCTATTTCTGAAAGGAGTGTGTTAGGCAATATAACTTGTGAAACACAAAAGCGTAGGACGAAAAGCTTTGTTTGTAATGGTTTCGGGGTCGGCACCATGCCATGCTTTATGAAGTTAGTTCGTTCGTTGCGTGTGGGTGTTAACAGCGCTTTTCGTGTTTTTGACTCCATAATACTAATCAAACTTGGTTTTGAGTCACCATACAAAAGACTGTTTATTGAAACAAAAAGGCTCGATACCGGAATGTTTGGACAAAAAATAGTCAGAGATCAAGAGGTAGATAATACAGTTCGATATTGAGATGAATATTTTAGTGGTGTCGTGTGTTTGTGTGCTCGTGTTGTTTGCCGCCGCGCCACCGGAGACTATTAGCGCCCCCCGTCCCACCCTGGCCGCCCTCCCGCAGACGTCTCCGATCCCACTTCTGTTTCAATATTTACCAGCTTCGAGAGCCTTTTTGAACTCACTGTTTGCGTGTTTTCGGATCGCTGACGGCTACGGCTTTCCCGATATTGCTTTGAGAGACGAATAAGTCACTTCCCCGAATCGCTGCTGCTGTCTAGCTATCCGTATGTTTAAACACGCCGTGTAAATAGAACGACGGAACGGATTGAAAGGAAACATTTTTCAAACCCGACATCAATCACCTGGTGGGTCGGTTTATAATTCGGCGCTATCGCGGAATATTATTCATACTCGGCGTAGCGCGAATAATCTGAGCTCAGCCAGCGGGGCGGAGGGTGCGGGGGCGCAGTAGAGACGGGTCGCACCGCAAATGAAAATGTAACACAGAAATGGATTTGGAAGCCCGTCGCTCCGGTTAATTACAAAAGCAAGCGGTAATCTGCGCTCCGGGATGTTCCGGCTTAGCGCCCCCTTGCCAGCACCACCGCCGAGCCGCCTCCTCGTCAGCGCAGGGCTGCCGCTGGCAGGATCATGAACTTGCCTGAAAACTTTTTGAAATCCGAGTATTAATATTTATAACTGGCTGTAAATAAAGTTATGAGAAATATTTTTTGGATGGGTCTGAACATTTTGCTACTTATACTTAAATTAGCTTAGTGAGTAAAGAAAGTGATAAAATATTTATATTAAAATAAAAATAAAATGTAAAAATAAAGTTGATAAAGCCCTCTAAGGGATAAGTCCATCTTTGTACTTAAGTATTTAAAAATCCTCAACAGCTTGATGGATTTTGGAGTGTGAGGTGTCGTTAGATTTTTACCCGATTGGTCAAAAAAAGATGGTTAATGTTTTTATGCAGTCAAATTTTTATATTTTTTAATTAAGTAAATTGCTTAGGTATTCATAAAATGATATCTAGAAATATTGCAAATCATATAGAGAAGCTGGCAAGCCCTAGTCAGTCAACCCTATTCCCTCTCCTGCCACTTCCCCGGCTAATTTGTGCCATTATCGGTGTACTGATGTAAGAGTTACCGCGCAGATGGGCCCTCCCCTCCTCACCTCGCCTCACTCAATTAATTATTCCTAGCTGGTGTGAGCGTCGCGTGTTTTAGTCAATTAGTAACGTAATTTTGCGGGCGACTCGAGTGTGCGGTCGCGGACTCATTCCACCGTTTTAATGTTTGTAGAATCAACGTAGTAGAATTGTAGTGCAAGTTGCAGCGGCGGTGAGATCGTGACCATGGAGGCTGCATTGCGTTTCATGGTGGTCGTTTTACTACAGCTCAATTTTATGAAGTGCTCTTCACTCAGATTAAAAAATAATGTAGATATTGAGTTTCATACAACAATCTTAACCAAAAGTGTAGTTACGCTTATTCCATATTATACGTAATCATCTTTACCTTTACGTAAAGTTGCATATTACGTATAATATAGAACAAGCGTTACCCCACTTTTTGTTATGACTGGCACACCCTGGACACTTCATACAACGGACCAGAAATGACATTTCAAGTAACGGAATGACTGAAAAAACAAAATGAAGCGAAATCCTATACATTCGACAACCAAACTGTAACCAATCTGTATCAATCTAGGTGACGAGGGGGTTAGGTCACAATCTAGAGAGCGGCAGGGAGTGTCCATACTGTATGTTAGTACTAATATATATATACTCTGACTGTGGTATGTAACAAAAAATCTACATTATTGTTAATAAAATATTTCAGTACCATTTAACGCACGGATTAAACAAACGCTCTTTGTGTGTTTTGCGAAACTAACCGGAAACGTTATTAGGATAGTTAATGAATGCATGATTGCGATAGTTGCGGTAGATAGCCGGCTGTGTGCGGACAGTGCAGCCGAATGGCCGGCCAATAATTGAGGCTATTGCATTTAAATTAATTGTACCGATGCATACTGTGCTAATACTCCGTCTGCCGCCGACTGTACATATGTACGACACATAATGTGCTAGGTGCATCGTAATAGGATTGCACTTGCAATTGCTCACGTGAACTTAGGCGCATATACCGAGGAGTAATGCCTTTGATGTACTCGGTACAGCTCGCTGGATCGTGAATGCTCGACAGAATCAAGGCGGTAATATTACAGATTTTCGTTGTTTTTGAAGTCAATTACTCCTAAACGGTAGAAAACCCAAGGTTGAATAAAAATACCCTTATTGTGGATGATGTTCCTTGAAGTCAAAAACTATTAGTAGAAACACGATTGAGCAGTTTTGGTTTCAACTCTAGTTATGACTAATATTTTGAAGCTAAAATATATAACAATATTTGTTATGATAATACAAAGTGAGTAATGTTATTATTTTTTATACTTTCATTGTAGATTTTTGATTTAAACGAAAAACCATTGAAAAAGTGTGGTAATTTTCTTTACTCTTTACACGTAAAGAAAAAGACAGAGACAACTGTTCTAATTAATACCTCGCCTTAACGCGACAGTTTCATAACTTTCAACCGCCTCCGTGGCGTAGTAGTTAAATCCATTATTTTCACATCAAGAGGCCGCGGGTTCGATTCCCGGGTATGATCGGGTTTGGTTGGTGGAAGGGCATTTTCTAAGCCCGCCTGGCTTTTTACCACTCGTAACGAACTACACAATGTTAACAGCATTGATGTGTTCCGTTTTGAAGATAACATATAGCTAGTTCCCCATAGCTTGGTAAGTCCGCTTCCATCTTCGGCATCATCGTCACTTATCATCAGGTTAGATGATGCCAAAGGCTTTTATTATTGTTGTGTGGGACGCCTGCGGGGTACAGGCGGGTGTTCAAGTCTCTAAGTGAACTCATTACACCCTGGCTTATAAATTGTGGATAAAAAAAGCCACGGCGGCGTTTTATTATCGCTTTCGGCGTGGCTCGCGCGTTGATGTCAATTATATTATGCGCTTGGCGATAAGTGCTCGTAACTCTATTAAACACGTTATGCGGCTTCGGAACACGATTCTGTTAAAAGTTTTGTTAGTTAAAATAGGCGCTTTAGTAGCGGTCTCTATGGATTGTCCCTAAACATTCTGTAGCTTTTTATTTGCTGTGGAGCTTTGTTTTTTTAAGGGAAAACTTCTTTAGGGCGTGGTTAGGTCTTAGATCGATTAAGCGTTTAATATTTCATAATTTCCATACTAAACCGACCTTTTTATTACCTATATTTTTATTACATTTTCTAATAATAAAATGGCCCCTATGTTTAAAATTAATTAATTTACGTTGTACGTCCGTCTTCAGGCCACCGATTTGCATTGAGATAATTGAAAACGCTAAACACGTTAAAAAACCGACTTCCATCCTTAGTACATTTTTGCATTATTATTTTTGGTTTTTGATAATTTTCTAATAAAGTACTACACCGATTTTGATAAAATTTATATGGGACCACACGGGACGGGAAGCACTAGCTTTCAAATAAAAATCAAAATCGATTCACCCAGTCAAAAGTTCTGAGGTAACACAGAACCTCCTCCTTTTTGGAAGCAAAACGGAATTCAAAACGGAATGGAGTGGCCATTCATGTTGAAAGACTACTTTGCGCGAGCCCGACTCGCACTTGGCCGGTTTTTAATACAAAAGATTTTAAAATAATAATAAAAATATGTACAGGGAAATAAGCCAATAGGGGATCGGACTAGCAGAGTTACTTTTTAATAACGAAATTTTGTTCTTCAAAATGTTTGAAATACCCACAAGTGACGTCATAGATTTAAGGGGGTCATTGACGAACTTATTTTGTGAATTTGATCAATTAAAAATTGAAGACGTGATGGAAAAACAATACAAGTAACGTTTTTTGAAACTTCAAGAGGTCAACAATTTAGGAAATCATATTTCAGATTTTATTTTTGATGCAGTCCGATACCCTACTGTTTATAAGGTTCTCTATGCCAACTGCATTTTGCCTTCAGACTTTTGCAATAATGGTACTATTACTGACTGTCAATCAACAGACGGACGAGAGAGGTGATTTCTACCCTCCAGCCCACTAAGTGCTAACTATTAACTCCTATCTAGTGAAAATGCGTCACACACAGCGTCACCAATCGACTCTCACGCCAGACAGACAGACTCTATTATACATGATTAGATTAGATATAGAATAGCTCGCAATGCCTTAGAGATAATTTACTCGAAACCACAATAGATTGCGAGACTAGGTATTGTAACAGAAGATCGAGATATTAATGGAGATCACTTTGAAATCGGATTCTAGGATCTATCTCAGGAGATATTAAAGACACCTAATGTTATCCTCAAACACGAGATATAAAATTAGAACTCTCAAATTAAAGGGCAAAAGTGAAGTGTTTCTTTGTAGTCGGGTATTTAGTGTGTTGATTTGTATGGGAACCTTGCAAATCTTCAACAAAGGAAGCCGCTTGGCACAGGCATACCTAGTGGTCATCTGAGCTGATTTAGCCCTGTACCCACGTGGAAAATTCCATCTGCCGCGCTGCACTCTTTCGTCCATATCTCCGTAAGTTTAGCAAACAAGTCGTGTTTGGTATTGTTTTCGTATAATTTAAGGACGACAAATTCATTTCTGGAACAATATTTTCACTTGTTTATAGAAGAAAAAAAGATTAGACGCAAAAATAGAAAAAATAGAAATAAAAATTCTTACAAAATCTTTGCCTACAATTAAACCAGGAGATTATGTTTTATAAAAAAAATAAATTATTTAGCCCTGTTTATTTTGATAATACATACATAAACTTTCTTAATCAATTTAACTTATAAATGTGTAAAAAAAAACATTAGCGTCGCACGGCGGAGCTGCGTTTTAGCGGCTCGTTCAACTCGACCGTTGCGCGGAGCGCTCAGTGACCATACACGCGTGTTCTCAGTTCAGTCGGTTCGCATCTTATTCAGTGATCACTCCATAACGCAAGCACGTATTTTGAACTTTTGAAGTGTTTTCAGGAGGATAAACTATCAAACTAGTATATTTTTTTCATAGGATATGAGAATTGTAAGTATTTATTTAGATTTACTATGTTTTTAAACGATTTTATTTGACTTAACCCCGTATATTTATTCCTTTCTTTGTTTCAAATCTTGTGAAAGCTTTTTCAGTTGTACTGAATCGATCCTTATGAAACTTTGCATACGTGGGGTGCTAGTAACGAAACAATATTATGGTAGTCTCAACTGGGCCTGATGATGAAGTCAGGAGGTGGACAGTGAAACTCTTCTAGTATTACTAGTAACCCTCTTGAGTTTGGGCTCATTTGGATGGTTTTGACGAGTCCCATTACACTAGGTGAGGAGGGTCCGATGATGGATTCAGGAAGGTTATCTTAAAAAAAAATACAATTTTTTATTTCTACTAATAAGTTATTATATAGTAGGTACCTATCTCAAGGTCTTCGATCAGTGTGTGTTGCCAGTGATGACATACGGAACTGAGACATGGTCGCTTACTATGGGCTTCATAAGAAGGCTCAAGGTCACCCAAAGGGCAATGGAGCGTGCTATGCTCCGAGTTTCTCTGCGTGATCAAATCAGAAACGAGGAGATCTGTAGAAGAACCAAAGTAAACGACATAGCTCTCAGAATTGCTAAACTTAAGGGCTCCAGGACTCAGCAAAACTGCTGAAAAAGTATTTATACCTTTCGCGAACAGAGAGCTTGTCACTGTATTTTAAGATTAGATGTGATTTGGGACAGATACGACACTGACAGTCTCAAAAACGAGACTAAAACATGGCAAAGAACACGTTTTAATTCAAATTTTAGAATTCCGAAGGGTTGGGCAAATTTTTAGTAATCCAGCTATATACTAGTTTATTTTCTTTTAGGACCAGAAAAGACAGAAGTATTGCCAATGTTCCACGCCTTTTCTGGGTGTGATACCGTTTCGTCTTTTGCTGGTAAAGGGAAAAAGAGTGCTTTCAAAGCTTGGGCGCTTATCTACCTGCGACGGAGGGGTTCACAAGCGCTAAAGAAGGAAATGTGGAACAAGCTTTACCAATACTAGAAAAATTTGACAATTCTATAAATGACAAGTAATTTAAGTGGTGGTTGGCTTTTGTGATTTGAAATGATTTAAGTAATTATTGGAATGCATGTTGTGTACAATTTGTTTCATTTTAGATCTGGCGCGTGCACTGATATCAATCAGTGTAGAAAACTACTATTTACGAAAAAGCACAGACAGCTGGAGAATCTTCCACCAACTAAAGATGCCCTGCGCAACCATATTTTGCGAGCAATTTATCAGGGAGGACATATATGGGGTCAACTTTTGCAACCTACACAAAACCTGCCATGTCCTGCTGACTGGGGTTGGGCAAAAAATAATGGCAAATGGGAGCCTGTTTGGACCACCCTACCGCCAGCAGCCGCTGCTTGCATGGAGTTAATACGATGTAAATGTAAGAAAAAATGCGCAGGAAGGAGCAATTGTTTAAAAAGAGAGATAAGGTGCACCGAACTGTGTGGCTGCAGCGGAAACTGTGAATCTTCTTCTTCTACCTAGCTTTGTCCCGACTTGTGCCATGGTCTTTGTCCGACATTTTCACAATAAATGACAGGTTTCAGGTATTATAAGGAGCGACTACCGTCTGACTCCCAAAACCCTGAAGGTAACCAGTGTTGCCAGAGCCTCGTTTGTAGCCTAGCAGGGTGCACCACGAGCAGGTGAGGTCGGCTTAGATTCTAAAGATGTTTATTGGACCTCTTACACCCGGAAACGGTCAATAAATTGTCTTATTTACTAAAATAGACCTTTTATTCTTTATTCCATTATTACAATTAAAATAGGAATCCCTATTACAACTAACATGATTAAAATAAGCTGAAATTTAGGGTTATCGCAGTGATTATAAAACATTTATTTTAATGTTATGAACTCTAATATTATTTTTTAACAATATTTACTCTAGATATTTCTTCAACATTATTATCTCTAGATATAGATACACCTATACTAATTAGTTTCATTACTCATTATTTTAATAATTGTTAACAATTTAGTGTCAAATCCTATCCAAAAATACTTACTTCTCCCGTCGCAGCTCCACCGCACGAGGCAATAATTTTTTTTAGACACATTTACTAGTTCAATATATTAAGAAAGTTTATGTTTATATATTCTAGATAAACAGGGCTACAAAATCATATTTTTTTTATAAAACATAGTCTCCTGGTTTAATTGTAGGCATAGATTTTGTAAGAATTTTTATTTCTATTTTTTCTATTTTTGCGCCTAATCTTTTTTTCTTCTATGAACAAGTGAAAATATTGTTCGAGAAATGAATTTGTCGTCCTTAAATTATACGAAAACGATACCAAACACGACTTGTTTGCTAAACTTACGGAGATATGGACGAAAGAGTGCAGCGCGGCAGATGGAATTTTCCCCCCCCTCCCCCACCTACCTGCAGGGTGGTACCACGTGGGTACAGGGCTAAATCAGCTCAGATGACCACTAGGTATGCCTGTGCCAAGCGGCTTCCTTTGTTGACAATTTGCAAGGTTGGTGACACTAAATACCCAACTATTGGTAAGGAAGGAGAAAAGCAACTACCCAGCTCCGTGGCGTAATGGTTAGTCCATTCGCTTCACACCAGGAGGTCGCGGGTTCGATTTCCGGTGGGGTCAACTTGTAAGACTCGGTTTCATTGGTGGTAGGGCATTTGCTAAGCCCACCTGGCTAGCTACCACCATCTTATCTAAGTCTTTCCGCCAAAACATCAGTGTGTTAACAACATTGATGTGTTTCGGCTTGAAGATAATCTTATCATCTTATCTTTCGCTATCTAGCCAGATCCCCATTGCGTTGGGGAATCTTGGTAAGCCCGCTTCCATCTTCGGCATCATTGTCACTTACCATCAGGTAAGATGATGCCAAGGGCTTACCAATTGCGAATAAAAAAAATAACCTAACCACTCCGGGAGTGCCGACAGAAGTGAAAACTTTTTACAGATTTATAAGTTTTGACCCTCCGAGTGTTCCTGGTAAGGTGTCAGTTACACGGTTAAAGTGTCGCTAGTTCAATGGTTTTTTCCCTTCTCAAAAAATGCCTATAAATTTTGACGCTGCGAATGGTCCTGGTACGGTGTCGGTTACGTTCCATTACGTTACAGTATCGCGTGTTCAATGGGTTTTTCCCATCTCAAAAAATGCCCAACGCGCCTAAAGAAGTTTTAACTTCAAAAAAACTATTAGTTAATTTTCTCAGCATTAATACTACGTTTTATTCATTTAGGTCTTGGAACTTATAGTCAGTGTGTTCGACGACGTATTTAAGTAGATTATGATACACTAATAAACTAAACTTCGCACACAGAGGTGTGTCTCTTTGCCAATGACGTACCGTCAAGTACCGCAGGGGTTGCGTGAGCCGCCGACAGGGCTTGCAATATTCAAGCCACTTTGCGCCCACTGTGAGTGCCCACCACCGACCGCACACCACCTCAATTATACCAATAGGTACATCAGCCTACCCGGCTCTGCAATCATAAATTCACGAGCTTTATGTCTCTGAAGAATCGCCTAAATAGGGATGACGACAGCATCAGAAATAAATTATGAATTCTTGATCACTAAATTGCCCTCCTACTTAAACTTCGGAAAACCTTACTCGTTTTGTTTTCCATCAAGTCTTCGATTTTTAATTCACAAATATTACATAATGAGTACATAAATAACTCTGAAAAACTATGACGTCACACCTAGGTATTTCAAACATTTTAAAACAAAATGTAGTTTTTGACAGATGATAAAAAGTAAATCAGATGACTAGCATTCGTCATCCCTATTATCATCAAATGTGGAAACGCTTTGAACTCAATGGTTGGTTTTATCGCTGACGTCTGTATCATCCTTATATTTATAGCCCATAAAACTATTTTTGTTAAACCATTAAATTATTTAATATACACAACTAATATCTTTCTCTCTATTCCAGGTATCAGTTCGGCAGAGGAGAGACATGTGAGTATTGGCGTATAACTTTAGTAAATATCGTCCGCTCTCGCGGTTGTTAAAATTCCAACGACAAAATTTTGCTTTGAAAAATTCCCGAGCGCAGAGTGGCGGCTTCCATTTGGGAATGCGAGAGTTTCGCTCGAACACGTTGATTTCATAACACGGCTCTGAAACAAGAGGGTGGTGCAGCGGGTGGCAAGGGCTGCCAGCCAAGCCAGGGTCTGAGACAACTTTCACACGAATTTATTTTTATTTCACATCGCGTTTTAGGGTTGATGGGATGGGGGAGATCGGAAATCAATCGGTCAACGATAACGAGACAATAATGGGGTGACTAGGATAAACATTGTGTTTTTTTTTTTCGAGAATATGTGTATAAGAAAGAAGTCTTTCAACTGTGTAAAGTCATGTATTTGAACTTACGATTCTTTAAAAAATTCTTACCATTTTAGAAATCACTCAACGCTGTTCTATGCAATACTGAAAACATTTGGCAACAGCAGTAAAAGCCAACCCTAGAGTGAAGTGTGCTTGCGACCGAGTGCGTTCGCGAGGTGTTGGGAATGTCGGCTATCGTGCTACCGTGGAGGGGGTGCAGTGGGGCCTCCAGGGGGGCTCAGCCCCCTTGTTGTGCTTGGCTGAACGCAGCCACCGCACAGATGTGCCGCCGCCGCCGCGTTGCAAGCGAAATGCATGCGAATCGATATTCCCCCGCGCTACTTTATAACATTGTCTTTGTTGCACTAACCCACTTCTGTCTCATCGTTTGCATTCGTCTGTTCGAACGTGTCTCACCTATTTGACAAAACAATTCATTTTCATTGTCACGGTGAAAGCTTTTTTAACCGACTTCCAAAAAGAGGAGGTTCCTAATTCGACTGTAAGGTATTTTAGAAGGTTTTGTTTAACTTGCCATGTTAAATCTTGTAATCGATTTTAGAGCGAGTTCCAGGGGTCCCATTGAGCTGAAATTTGGTATACAGCTGTATTGCCGGTGCCAATAGATCCTTATGGTATTTGATGATGAACTTTGGAGGTGGAATGAAGGTCTCAGGATAGTATATTGTTTTAATTAGGAATATCTGTGATCACCTTTTTTGAATTTCTAACATCGACCCAATAATGAACAGGCCGGCATGGAATAGAATGGCCGGCCAATAACTCAGGTCATGGAAAGCTTGAACCTTGAAATAAAAGCTTGTACCTAAAAACATTTTTTTTATGTTTGTTACACGTATATCTTCTACAATTGTGATGCGATTTCCATTATTCTTTTTTTGTTCGATAGGGTATGTCTTCTAGTTTGTCCTAACAAAATAGGTTTAATACTTGTTTGAAAATTAACAATAACAAACGATATAGAAAAATTGTAGTACTAAGCAGTTGCGATTGAATACCTAGTTTTGTCTAATAATTAATTACATATACCTATTCAGCAAAGCTTCTATTGACTCTTCATAAACTTTCAACGCCTTTCTCTTAAACAATCAATCAAAATTTGAATGAATACGAAGTTGCTAAATAATTAGATAAACAAAGTGTTAAATAAATCTCTCTTGATTCACACTACGTATTTTTTCGCTACCCACCGCTAAAACCATCTGTCATTATTGACTCACCGCATAATCAACAAACCATTCAGCCGGCCGTTGTGATTGTGTTGCTCGACAAACCGTAACGAGCCATATGCAGCTCGCAACACAAGGAATACTTAGGACAGCTTTGTTAGAAAACTTCTCCGAGGTGAGGCGATGTTTGAACGTGAAGAGTTTGTGCAGTGTGACCCCGATAGCAGCGCTGAGCCGGTGTTAGCAGGCAGCGCACGGAGCCGTCGATCTGTACAAACACGCGGCGAGCTGAGTAATGCACGGACGCGCCTGACAATTTGAAGCGGGAGGGGGGTCGGGGTGCCGGGAACTGCACCGTAATAAAGTTTACATAAACCGCCTCTTGCTGCGGGGGGGTCGGGTTTCTCGCGGCGGATCGTGCTCTCCGCCGCTTCCATAGTGTTTTTACTGCGAATCACGGAGGTGCTACACAGTTGCAACTAAGCCCTATGTTTAATTGCAAACATTGCAAGCTATGTTTGATTTTCCAATACATCGACGCTCGCTGCTTATTTTATGAACCCATGGAAAACAGAAATACAGTGTCGTAAACGTTTCTACTTTTTCTAAAAAAGGAAACCGGTAAACCTCAACAAAATACACCGTCGTGAGACTCGCGAATTGTTTGAGCAAATTCGTTAGCAATATTTTATGCAGATAAGTTTCAAGAAAGCTGTTTAAATTCCCACAAAATAGCCGCGGTTACGACTGCCAATTTACACCGAAGGAAATTGAGCAGCGGCCCTAAACCTAATAGGGCCCTTCCACAATCTCATTTGGGTAACATAATAACCGCGGATTTATTTCTGCCGCCCGTTCATTCGCTCTCAAATCGCACCTAATATTCAATTTGGGCACCCGAACCACACAAAAACTGCTCGGAGTCGGTTCATTACGCCGCATCTCGCCTCTTCATCCTCCTTACCTTATCTAAGCTATAGAGCGCCACCCCTCCCTGCCACCCACATCCGCGCCACTTCAAGTGGAAAACTCACAGGGCGAGGGCCGCTCAACCTTGTTTAGCATTCTCCTCGACTTCTTTATTTAATAGATGCCGAAAAAACTCCGGTCAGAATAAATTTTCGTTTGTTCTCCAGAGCCCTAAGTCGTGGCGCGTTTGAAAGTGCTTCTTTAATTAAGGCGGCAGCGGAGCGTGTAAATAACAATTACAAGCGATGGTGACTACTTTTATTGAATCATTAAAATAAAATTGCGAGAGAGAAGTGTGTTTGTGTGCCATTGTGAGGCTGAGAGCAGCAGAGGCAGCCCTAGCGTAGCGTGTTTGCGCGTGCGGGTAACAACAGTGCCGGGTGTCGCGACAACCCTCACAATTTATCGCCCGAGAGTTTTCTTAATTGGAAGGAATGGCCACTTGTAATTATTAAGACGCCCTAAAGTGAAACAGATTGCACGAAAGCACAACAACCTTAATACCGTTGTCCTTTTTTAAAACTCGTAATGGATTTTGCTATTTTTTTTATTGCATTAGTGCTAAACTCTACGACCTGAAATCTAAATGTATTGCTTAAGTCTAAAAAATATTTACTTTACCACTATTTACTAATATGTAGGTAGATGTCTATTTCTTACGTCTCAACACGCTTTTGTGTCAACTTTAACATTAAGCCCCGTTTCGCCAACATGATTTATCAATCAATAGCAACCATCTGTCATCTATTCGCTAACATCGGTACGTGAGTCATTATAAGTGTTTCTTTTATTCGGCGGCGATGTCTCAGCCGATTCATCTCTGTCAATGTTACAACGTTAGAAACTCGGAGCCAACACACAAACAAAAGCATCAGATAAAGGTATTGGCAAATTGATATCGATCTTAAAGCAAGACCTGGGGCCACTAGATCCCGATACGGTCCAACAAGCTCAGCCATCGATGCTATTTTCTAAACAGATTCCGATATTAAATTACAGGAAGGTACATTCTTAGCCGGAGCAACAAATTATAGATAGCCACGACAGTTCAGCAGCGATAATCGTGTGCAGTTAGTTGAAATTACCATTCTTTCTTCTAGACATGCAGACATGGTTTTCTCACGGACGCGTTACGTTGTCGCGTGGGAGAAACCGGGTAGTAGAACAAGACAAATATAGGCAAAAAAGTGTTAATATGACGAGGAACAAATAGTAGTAAATGAAGCCTCTCTGTTCTACGATGCCATGTTAATATGATAACTAAGTGTATTGATCGCTGGAGTGCCTTTGTGCCTGCGTCGGCGGCGGCGTGTCGCAGGCAGTCTGCCGTACTCCCGTTAATCTTCTTACTACGTTGTCTCGAATAACATAGGTTTATACATTAAACGCTGCATCCAGATGGATTATCTGTCGTGCTGTAAGGGGATTTATGTGCCCTGAATTTATAAGCGACGCCTGACTTAATCTAGATGTGAATAGAAACTATGATTTGTGATGAAGCGTATACATACTTGATACGAGTATAAGGTTGTGTAAGGGCAAATTGATTTCACACTTGGTATCTACTCTCATTGACTTGTCCTTGATTACCTTATAAGGGAAATCTACTAAAGCGACTTACACACTTTTACCTAGAGTAAATTTTAATAGGAATATTTTTAGTTCTTCATCAATGATCAAACAACTAATCAGTAATCACTTATCAATTTATTTTCATCATTTATTTATGACAATATTATCAACAATACTGATTGGACAAAAGGTTTGATAAGGTTTAATTGATTATACCCCCCTGGGTGGCGGATCTGACTTACGAAATAATAAAACAGTTTTTCGAAAACGAGATAAACGCTATACTTGTAGGTAAATACTCGGTGCGCCACGAACCTAAATTGTTGCTTAATTAATTATATTTAGAGGTAAGTATTTTGCTGTAGTTTTTTTGATTTGCGTGTAAACACTACCAATTTTAATATACTTAAAATGTTTTTACAGTGACAAAAGTGTACACTCCTCAGCATAACTTTGCAGTGTCATAAAATATTTTACTTTCCGACGGTCCCGCAGATGCGGTTTGTCTGTGCACTACTTAAAGTAGGGGTAGGTGCGGTATTGGCCGTCTCGACTCGGGTCGGGCTTGCGGCTTTGTTCCGATCCCAGCGTATCGCATCGATTTATGCAAGCTTGATCGAATCACGCCCGCACCCCCCTCCACCCGCCTCCACTCATAACAATACCTGGCTGGCGCACTCGCACCGCTCCCGGTACGTGAGAGAATCGAATATTAATTCTTGAGCTCTTTTATTTGGCACGTTTGCACTTAAAGGGTGTTTCAAAAAGACTGGTATGCGAAACGGAACGCGAGATGAGGAAATCTGCATCGTTATCTGTCTCGATTGAATATGAATCACCTCAATAAGTCCGTTGTAGGTACCGGTGCGTACAGCATAAATAAGTAACAAAGGATTGAAGGAATATATTTTGCATGCATAGTAAAAAATACATTGATACACAAATAGGACATTCGTTGCATGAAAGGCTAGCGAAATAGGAATCAATTTCGTATCGCAGAGAGAGATCTATCTGAAATATCTGGGAGCGCAATCTGACTAGCTCATTGTTTCGAGTTCGACAGAGTCGCAACTAGGGTTACCATCTATGTAAACGCCTAGGATGCACAAAATGCCTGATTTTTCAGAAAAATGCCTGTCTACAGTAACAAAACTATATAGGTCTAAAAATAAATAACACAAAACAGATAGTTTTAACTATGCTAGGTAATTAGTTTAACTCGTTTTTTCGCACGCAGCGCAGCGCACTGCCCGCACGGCGCGATTTTTGGTCAGTTTCATCATATTGTGTGATAGGAGCAAGTATGAGAGCTTTTAGATTTCACTGAAACCCGCGAAATTCAAAAACGTCTGTATCAACCTAGCGCCGACCGCACGCCTATCTAAACCACAAAATGCCTGTCAAATGCGGCAAATGCCTGTCAGATGGTAACCCTAGTCGCAACGGAGTCGCAGGGGCGCATCGCATTGATGCGACCTCGATGCGACGATCCGTGCACCCGTGCGCTACGTAAAGAAACGATACCGCGCACCAATTCAATATTCCAAATGAAATATTCAATACATTGCATTCGCCGATTCCTATCGTAAGTACAATATTTCAGGAACACAGGAGTGCAGCCAAACAAAGACCTGCTTACCCACAATGTTGAGCGAAAACTTCTTTCAGCTTTGTATTTTCAACTTGTTATTTCAGTAAGATCTACGGAATAGGGATGATGAATGCTAGTCATCTGAGTTACTTTTTATCATCTGTCAAAAACGACATTTTGTTCTTAAAAATGTATGAAATACCTAGGCGTGACGTCATAGTTTAGCAGCGTCGTTTATGTACTCATTTTGTGATTTTGGTGAGTTAAAATCGAAGACTTGATGGAAAACAAAACGAGTCAGGTTTTCAGAAGTTTAAGTAGGAGGGCAGTTTAGTAATTAAGAGTTTGTGGAGATTTGTTTCAGATGTAATTTCACGAGAAGACAATGAGAAGTTTCTTGGTCTTATTCTAGACAATCAGCTATCCTGGAAACCTCACATTGAGAAAATTAAGTCAAAATTAACGTCACTTATGGGTAGCTTTACGAGGAATAGTCGGATGCTTACCACGTAAAGTACGATACACAATATATAACTCACTTGCTAAACCACACATTGACTATTTACTCGAAGTCTGGGGTGCGGCGGGAAAAACCAACCTAAGTAAAATACAAATAGCTCAAAATAAATTAATAAAAGTACTTTTCCATTACGACTTTCTGACACCCACTAAAACAATTTACGATGAAACTAAAATAATGAATATAAGGCAAACATATATTTATTATACTTGTATATTAATACGCAAAATTCTTCAAAAAGATATACATGCACAAATAAGCTTTACAAAAAAAATAAAAATACACATCCAAAAATGAAGAGTTTCTTAATTGGACTGTATGTTGTTTTTTGTTGTATGTTTGTTACGCGATATCTTCGCCGATTGTGGACTGATTTTCATGATTCTTTTTTTATTAGATATATGCTGCCAAGATGGTCCAATATAAATTTATCAAAATCGGTTTAGTACCTTTTTTTTAAATTAACAGTAACCAAAAATATTATTAGTGTACTAAGTTATTGCGTTGGAAGTCGGTTTTTTAACGTATTGAGCATTTCCAATTTTAAAACTTTCCTTTCTTAAAGTCAACCTGCGCTGCGGTTATAAGCCCGCAAGGTAAAGCCTTTAACAAGCTGCAAAAAATTGTTGTCGTACATGTAGATGTCGCAAAACCGCAGGATAGGCCGAAGTGGTTGGTGAGTGTAAGCCCTCAGGCGACACAGCCACATGGCAAGTATGGCGACCCGGCACATGGCAACACAGGATGGCTGTGTTGTGGTCAGCCCACTATCTTGCTGCTTTGCCCAACTACGTGTGTGGTCTTCCCACATTACTACTAGATGGTTTACTGCTTTGCGACCTACATTCTGATTTTTATGGGGGATTTAGTGTTTTTTAAGTAAAACTGCAATTTTTTGTGTGGTGTCACCGCAATTGTTTTGAGGTTTGTTATCTGATAGAGAAAATATATTGTCCTTTTGTTCTGGATACATAGATGTCACCCGGACAGTAGAAGAGACAATTAATCTGAAAATTTATATATATGTATAAAAAATAACCCCTATTTCTTCTGGTCATCGCATCACGCGTGAACGGCTGGACTGATTTCGCTAATTCTTTTTTGTTTATTTCGTTATTGTCAGGAGAAGGTTCTTATGTAGGGTAGGGTAGTGTAGTATAGTGTAGTGTCGTGTAGTGTCGTGTAGTGTAATGTAGGGTAGTATGTAGCGTAAGGTGGTACGAAGTTCGCCGGGACAGCTTGTTAAATATTTAAAAAATACCGTGTCGTCATAACGAAATAATTAAGTAATACCGATTTTACGCTATGCTGGAAGAAGCCTAATTACCTAAAGGCGAAATCGAAAATTATGCGGTAAAATAAAATTACTACCTTAGAAGTTTTAATAGATTCATTTATTGTTAGATCTTACAAGGAACCGCAGCCCGAGGCAATGCGCAGTTCTATCTGTTTATTGAGGGCTCTCCGTTACAATTTTACGACCCACCATAACACCAATCTTGTAATTAGGTACACCATCGTTTTTTAGGGTTCCGTAGACAAAACGTCAATAAAAGCACCGTCATGTCCGTTTGTCTAACTATCCGTATGTCCGTTTCTCTGCCACTATTCAACCTACAGTGATACAATTTATTAAACAGATGTAGAATTATGACTCGAAATGTAAAATAAAATGAAGTCAATATGTCAAAAAAATAATTCTAAAAACACTTTTTAACTAGTGGTTCGCTGCGAACTGTGAACTCGCGATGAATTTACTCGTTTAAAAAAATGTAGGTACGCTTACTTACTCTTGCAAGATGTAGGATCCGGTCAGCGCCATCTAGTGGTGTTTAGAGAAACCGTGTTCTGAACATTAAACCCCCTAAATCTCGGCAACCCTTTCGGCAAAACGCGTAGTAAAAGCGGTACGACAAAAAAAACTATGTGAACTCCTTCGAGTGTACGGTTGAATTGGTCTTTTTTAAAAGTAGTACTTTCTAGCTAGGATTTTTTTTATTCATAGTGTCGTCAAAGTCATTAAAATCGTGACCCTGGTGTTTCTAAACTATTGAACCTAGGAAAACGATTTTGGGGTATCCTGACAGTAATAGTTTTCAAGTAATGACTCCAGAACCCTACACTATGTTTGGTCTGACACGCGTACTTGACCTATTTTTAGAGTTTTATAATATGTGCACTTTAATTTATTATTGCCGCTTCGCTATTACCATTGCCTGATTGACCTTCATTAACAACTTTTAAATTAGTTGTAACAGTGTATATTTTTTATTAGTTAAATAATTGAAAACGCTGAACACGTTAAAAAATGGACTTCGATCGCAACAACCTAGTAAAATTTTGCGTTACTATTTTTGGTTTTTGTTAATTTTCTTAAAAAGTACCTACTTCACCCATTTTGATAAAATTTATATGTTACCAACTCAAAGCATACCCTATTGAATACAAAAAGAATCATAAAAATCGGTTCACAGGCTGCGAACATAATATATCGCGTAACAAACATACAAAAAAAAATACAGTCGAATTAAAACAACCTCCTCCTTTTTAGAAGTCGGTTGATAAAAATTTACATTTTGATTAAAGTTTTGAACGAAAATCGATTTCACACACACGTTTCATATTTTCGACGCTGTAACGGTAAAGTAAAACATTCGTGAGGAAAACTGCACATGCCTGCTAAGAAACTCGTAGGTTGTGTGTGAAGTCGACCAACCTGCACTGGGCCCGCGTGGTCGACTAAGGCCCGATCGCCCTAATTTAGGGTAGGCTCAAGCCCCTCGGTATGGACGTGTATGACGAAATGAGAAACTCTCTTTAAATATATGTAGGTAAATGCATTGGGGTAACACTAATATGTCTTATGTCTTATAATTATGTCTGTATATACGAGTATAAAAGGAAAAGGTAATAACTGACTTGGTTTATTAACGCACAGACGAAACCACTGAACGGATTTCGCTGAAATTTGGAATACAGATAAGGATTTTGAGAAATTCCCACAGAAAAACTTGATCTTCGCGGGCGAAGCTGCGTGCACCCACTAGTACCTTATACAATGCATTTCGTTGAAGTTCTGGGACGCACAGTAATAAAATAAATGGTGCAGCCACGTTGTGCATACTTTCTCACGGTCGTAGCCTTTACCGTCTGTCGTCTTCACATAATCGTTACAGCCATTTTCATAAATAAATATAAAAAGAGCCATAAATAATAAAGAACCTTTTTTTATGGGTAGTACTTTAATTTAATTTATTACTGGAATTAATGAACTTCATAGTAATAGCCGTATAAAGTTGAAGTTAACTAAATTTAAATTTCATTAAAATCATTCGTATTTTTGTGAAAAAATAATAAGTGATTTTACTTCAAAAAGGAAAAGTAGCTACGGAAAAAAAAATTCTAACTTTAAATAAACAAAAAAAAACATGTTTGCCAATAAATTTCGTCCATTTTTGTGAAAAAATAATAAGTGATTTTTACTTTAAAAAGGAATATTAGTTATGGAAAAAAAAAAGATTTTTTAATTTCAAATAAACAGAAAAAACATATTTGCCAATAACGTTCGTCCGTCCGTCGATCCGTCCGTCCGTCAGTCACACTTTTACTAGATGCTAAACCAATCGGACATTGAGATGAAATTTTGAATTTAAGAGTTTTATGATAATTTTTCGATTGTGTCTGCGCAACTTCTGGTTGGGTTGTAATTTATTTATATGACAGACAAAAATAATAAAAACTGACAAATCTCATTTTTTTAGGGAACTATTAGTATCTATTTTTAATGTACTACTAGTTTTTCTGTACAAGTTATTTACTATTGTGGCAACCCTCAAAAAGAAGGTAGGAAAAATTTGAAGAAAAAAAAACTGCAGGAGATATAAAAATAATATTACCCAAACTCAAATAGACAAATCCGTACACAGTAAGTAGTTTATAGGCACTAGAGCACAGGAAGCACGCAAAGACACGCACACACATATCTTTTAGTTTATAGACTTTATTAAAATCTCAACTTGGATTTTTTGCTTCTTCACTCTTTCTTCGCCTGAAAATAAAAAGCGTTGATCGCGACTAAGAAATAATGTAAACCGGCGCGTGGGTCGGTATAATTGAAATCGCCGCATTCTAATTAACAGGTATGAGGTGCGATAGTTCTCAGCAGGATTTTTTTTATTCACAATTGGTAAGCCCTTGGCATCATCTCACCTGATGGTAAGTGACGATGATGCCGAAGATAGAAGCGGGCTTACCAAGATTCCCCAACGCAAAAGAAAAAAGAAACAGGTAATACAAGCTAAGATAAATCGTAGGGAGTTTACCGAGATTGGTAGGTACTTCGCATTAGAAAACTTAGTCTTTGCTCTTTGTTTTGTTTCAGTCACAGTCTTAGCATTTTTGGGTTCCGTAGCTCAAAAGGTAAAAACGGAACCATTATAGGATCACTCGTCTATCTGTCTGTCACCGCCAATTTGCTCGGAAACTACTGGACCGATTGAGTTGAAGTTTGGTACACACATTTACATAATATGACTTACGTGTGACTTACGTCGGTGACCCAAAGACAGACGTGTAACATTTATAAATGAATTTTAAAAATAAGGGCCACTTTAGGGGTGTAAATTAGAAATTTAAAAAACTACTCCATTCCTCTCCCCTAGGGAATGCAATCCCGCAGCAAAATTTAAATTGCTGGATCCCGCGGGATTGAGAGGTTCGATCCCGCGGGATCCAGGTATTTGCGGGATCCCGCATGTTTTTTGAAAGTCATTGAAAAAAGAGAGGAATCCTGTATCATAAACGAGTCCATAGAACTTAAAATGAAACTAAAAATATTATTGACACTATTTATTAAGTAATCAAATAATTAATCATAAATAACAGTTTCAAAGCGTCGGTGGCTCAACCGGTAACGACTCGGTCCATCTAACCAGAGATACCGGGTTCAAATCTGGACGGCCAATGTACCAATGAGTTTTTCAAAAACTTACGTACACATAATTACCGATTGCTTTAACGGTGAAGGAAAACATCGTGAGGAAACCTGCACAGGCCTGCGAAGAAACTCGAAGGTTGGGTGTGAAGTCGACCAACCCGCACTGGGCCCGCGTGGTCGACTAAGGCCTAATCGCCCTGATTCAGGGTAGGCTCGAGCCCCTCGGTGGGGACGTATATGAGCTGATATAATAATAATAATAATAAAAACAGTTTCAAACAAAGGTCAAAAACTATTATTACAAACAAACAAAAAACAACTATCCATTATTTAGGAAGGAGCTGCGCAAATGCAAATAAAACATAGCGTCTCAATAGTTTTGTGAAAGTGAAACTATTTATAAGTAATCAAATCAATCACTAATTAGAAATAATCAAAACTATTACAAATAAACAAAAAACAATTATCCATTATTTTGGAAGTAGCTGCGCATGAAACATAGCGTGTCAATAGTTTTGTCAGCTAAACGGCTTCATACTTTGCATGCTAGGTATCCGGCAGCAGAAAATGCCCTTTCCGCTTCCACGCTGGTGGCGCAACAACGATTATATGATAGTTAATTTTTTTTTTCTCGTAAACTTTACCTGACCGTATGCTCTGAAGTCCTTTCAGCATTCCAAGGTTGACTGGAAGAGATCCCGAAAGGGATAAGTCCGCCTTTGCTCAATGTATTTTCTTTTGTTTAAATATTTAATGTATTTGTTTTAAAAGCAATAAAGAGTTTACAAACAAACAAACTGTTAATAACGCATTGTAGACGAATTGAAGATTTTCACCTTTGAGCCCACCAGACTCCAACAAATTCATTTCGTATGTCGCTGCGCAGTCCCGCAAATCCCGCGGGATCCCGCACGATTTAGGCGCGGGACTGGTCCCGCAAAAATGGTGCGGGATCCCGGTATTTCGGGATCCCGGTATCCCGGTATTGCATTCCCTACTCTCCCCTTATCTCCGAAACTGCTGGACCTAAAATCTTGAAAAAACTCACAGTATATGAGGTTGAATACATAGATTATTATGGCCTTTGGGGCAGTAAAGTTCTCGAGTGGCGATCACGCACCGGAAACGTAGTGTAGGCAGGCCTCCCACTCGGTGGACCGATGACCTGGTGAAGGTCGTGGGAAGCCGCCGGATGCGGGCAGCGCAGAACCGGTCGTCGTGGAAATCCTTGGGGGAGGCCTATGTCCAGCAGTGGACGTACTTCGGCTGATATGATGATGATGATGATGATGATGACATAGATTACAGGAAAATCTATGAGAAAATCTAAACTCCTTCCTTTCCCACAGGAAAAATGAAATTTCTATTGTCCAGAATAAGTAGACCCCTATTTAGCTAGAGCAAAGTATGTACGGAGAGGTTTCGTTCTGTTGGTAGTTAAAGTTTTATTGCGGAACCCTGTTTGTGTGTCCCCGAGTCGCACTTAGCTGATTCTATATGCATATAATTATTTTGATGTCATGACTACATGTTGATTTCTAATTCTGTGTTTTAAACGTTACCATCTTAAGATATCTTTTGAACGATGTACAGTGGCCAGCACTTCAAGCTAGACACTTTGGACCTTGTATCGTTCTTATGTCGTACCAATGCGTATGGATCAGAATCGCACTAGTATCTCATCTGTGCTACGAGTGTCTGGCTTGATGTGCTGACCTCTGTACGTTAAATCTATAAATTATGCAGCAATTAAAAAAGTGCGCAAAAACTGGCGAGCATACGAGTATAATTGGAGCAGCAGCGTGGTAATTAGCAGGTAGGCGAGCGCGGAGTGGCGCGAGCGTCTTCATAATTTATCTCAATTATTCGTACCTTAATGAGCGGAAGGGAAGCGGCTCCTGGGCTATGCACTTATGCGATCGCCGGTTTATTCCAAGGGGAGTCCGGGAGACAGGGGTGCCCTTTGCAACTGGAATTAATTCAACTAATGACACGACTTGCGATAGATACTTGATTTTTGTATCCAATTTGAATGAACATAAAAAATTTGTAAAGTAGTATTTGAAGTTTCGTGCGCGATACAAAGGACTCTTGGATAAATTCAGAGGGTTTGCTTAAATCTACATAACAAAGTCAGATATCTATCCAAACTAGTTCTGAGTGCGAGCGACCAAAGTTCGTTCAATATTATGCTCATCCTATTCCTTACATTTATGTAAACCAAAACATTTTCTCACGTTGGCGAGCCTTTACGTAGCCACGAGTGCTTTTTGAACACAACCGCAATATATTACATACGTGCTTGCGGTTTTCTCTGGACTGCGCCGGCGATAGGTTTTGGTTCGTGGTAAGGCTACCCGTTGGATGCAGCGCGTGTTGCGGGCATCGCTTATAACAATGCGGCTGGAGTTTCTGCGGCGTGCACGGCGTGCAGTCGTCACGCCGCGCCGCGCACGCTACGCCGTCGTCATGTCACCACCGACCTCATGCTCCGCACGTCCCACCCCCTTCATGGTTATCACGCATTTACATATGCTTCGCCTCCTCGCCGACCGTGTACGAGCATCGAAAATGTTTCATGAATAAATTTGTTACACAATTTGATGGTTTACTTTCAAAACATCAACTTTACATCGAATACAACCAAAAAAAAAACAAATCCAAACAAATAGACAACACAACGATAGAATTTACGGTTGAGTTGTACCGATTAATCATAAAAAGCTCGCGGGTCGCAGCCCTTTTTCGAGTTTCCTCGTTACGGACTAAGACGAGAATCATTAGGAATTAAATTTCCCCTTTCATTAGTCCCTCAACCCTCGTATAATTCCGGACGCGGAGCAATAACAATATAAATCCCCCGTCGCGCCGAGCGGGGGATTACGGCTTGTCTCGACCCTAATTTAGGGCTGCCCCCGCCCCGGATTAACGAAGTGGCGGAATCCGCTAGGGTTGTCGCTGCGCATAAACTTGTTACGTGTTTAATGTTTTATTGACGGGTGGCGAGGGAGCTTTCATTTAAATAACCGTGCTCGGAGCGCGACCCGCCTCGCTCGGCGCCACCCGCGTCGATCATGCGAGACGCGACCGTTGTCCGCACCCTCGTGACATTAAGACACTCCTGGGATCTTGTACTTTACGTCTCTTGAATAAATTTCTGCATAAAAACATCACTGAATAAGTTATGTGGCCGTACTCCTCTGTCGCTTATTGAGTAGAGTAGGTATGTACAGTACGTCCCTCCACCCACGCACGTGAGCGGCATAAAAAATTTAAATGCGCTCTACGTTTTCTCTTTATTTGGGTTAAACATTAACTCTGTTTCGTTCTAGTTTATTAAATCAAGCGGTGTAACACGGTAGGTAAGGTAGAGAGCGGTTATATTATTCTTATGGTCGTATAATTTTGATCTGTTATAGACGATGGCCCTTTCAAATTAATTTTTGTAGCTACGAGTATAATGCCGTCGCGACGAATTTTCGGTGAAGGCGGAACGAATTGTTTATCCGGGCATTAAGCCGTGGCGGAGTGGCACATATTGCCGACGAAGAGGAATCTCGGAGGGATCGCCCTCCGCACTCACTCCCTCAGATTTGGGCACAGGGATCACAATTAAAGGAGCTGGCTTTTGTCAACACGCCGAGCTATCACGATATACGGATAAACTTTATTATCATAATAATGTTACTGGTATTATTATGGACCATAACTGACGCTCCTGCTTACGCTAAATTATTACATTGTAGAGACGCCCTTATCTTCTACCGCGGCCTGTTGTTATAGCAGATTTAACTTTGTTTGAGTGTACTTAATTTCTTTGGTGCCAATTTTCCAAACAAGTTGCCTTACAGCGGCGACGAAACTCGATTCGGGGTAATTTATTTAAGTAATTTCACAAAGCGAGGCGCGCGTACACCGTATTAAAATTTGCCTCGAAGCCGCAAAGTAGACGCTAACACAAAATTAAAGTCGTCGACACTTAAGAGGTTCGTAGTTTCGAGGGGAGTTGAAATTTCTCCCGGAATGTCGAAATGGCGGATGAGTTTCCCAAGTCAACTCAATTATCGTTTTAATTAAGGCGCCGTGCCACGTGACATTTGTTTGCGTGCGTGAAAGTGATCGCCCCTCGCCCCGGTCCCCGCCGCACGCCCTCGCTTCTGTTAATTGCGCTAATTACTCCTGTAATAGAGCAAGGGGTGGGGCGAGATTGCTTATCGACGGTTTCCCCACAATTTACTTGCGTGATACATCCTCTCCGAGTTAATTCAATGTTCTTGGCGTTCGCATAGATTCTTGTCCATTTAGCCGTTCCGTAATAGCTCCATTACAGTTTGGCATGAGAGATAGCAATTACCGCGGAAAGTAAAGCGCAGTGAGCGTTACGGTTGGTTGGCTGCAGGTAACAAACAGTTCGGTAATGAACATCAATTGCAATGGGCAAGTTTCCAAGCGGCGCCGCATTTGCGTCGAGTCGCCGCAAAGTGTGCTCGTGGCGTGGAGTGGCAGCAATGGTCGGCTGTGCACGCGCCACTCAGCTCCGATCGACTCCGCTCCGTTCCGCTCTTCGGCCGAGAGGCGGAGAGGCAAGCCAGTCGTCAGTCGACAACGAGCACCAGGCAATTTGGTTATTTGGGGTCGCCTATAAAACGATAGCGCGCAGTAAACGCAATCCTCCACCAGCGACTATAAACTTTACGAGTCACGTAAAAACGCGCTCGAACCGCCGACTCGCTACCATAAATTTATGCTAATGTATTCTTTATAGGAGTTTAATGTGTATTCAGAAATTCCACCATTATTTATGTATACGAATGAACCGGTAAAGTTAATTTTAAAGTCGCGCAGTGCCCCGCCGTTTACGCGGCGATTAATTTTTTTGTTGTGTTTTTGTGGGCATGTTCCGAGCGGACTCGCTTTGTGGGGCGATTATCGTTTTTGTTCTTAAGTACATTCCAGTTCCGGTAGCTGTTTAGGCACACGCAAGTTTCCTCACTATTTTATGAATCCGTATGAATTGATTGCTTTCTTCATTTAAGTATCTTTTTACGGCATCACGAAGAAGTCAGAAATACCTACTTATACGAAGTTGTCAATCGACGACACGATAGGACTAGTAAGAAAACGTTACACAATGAAACTTCGATGGCTTTCTCATAAAACGAGGCCATATAGAGCGGGTTACCGATAAAAACCGAAATGTCGCGTGTAAATCACGTAACTTTTCAAAACTATTATGCCTGAAATATAGTCTGAACTCAATCCGTACATTTCCGAGCGGGCGGGAGGTCTATTTATCTATTTCCCCCGCTTCCGCCCCCGAGCGTCCGGTTAACCGCCCCCCCTTCCGGTTAACCGGACGGCGGGGGCGCGCGGCTAAACGGCTCGTCGCGTGACCGCAGACAATAAGCCTGGGCGCGTTAACGGCGCGCTGCCTGTGTGTTGCCACTTTATATGTTACGTCACGGCCAGCCCCGCCTGTGTGTGCGACCTCGCCGAACGGCAGCCGATAAGTCGTGTTGTGGAGCTTGTAGCGGCTTGTGCTTGTTTAGCGACTCGCAGACTGCCTCCCGCCCCCTGCCACCAGGCTGCGCCGCCGCCGTCGACGACGACCCTCTCCTCTACTCAATTGCCTTTTTCTTGAGGTCGACCCTCGTAATGGGATAAAGTAAAGATTAGCTCTGTTCTGAGTTCTGTTCGCTTTTCTGTCTGAAACGAAAAACCTTCAGAATTACTACTCGATACGGTATATTTTTGTTCGAATGCCCAATAACATGCGAGATTTTTTGATCCTCTTAATACCTTATTGATAAAACGTAGAGTTTACCTAGAAACTCTCAATACCACAAGATCCTTTCATATTTTATTCTGCGATCCCATTTATATTTCGTTTGATCACTTCTCAATGTGGCCAATTCCAATAATAGTCCGGTTACCGGTACCTACCATCGATATATACTAATCTCTTAGGTACCTATCTTAAACAAATCACTAGTAGGTAACTAGGTAGACACTATGTATAATATGAACAATATTGTTTGCTATGTGCAGAGAGAGATAGAACCCAATAAACCGAACTATAGGAGGAACATCTGGCTTTGCATAGTTATGTCGGTATTGAGTTAAAGCAGACCGCACCGCAATATCTATTAAATTAACGATTAACCGCAAACAGTGCAGCGCGGTGAGACAGTATAGCTAGCACGTAGCTAGTATATGCGTGTAGCCCGTGTAGGTAACGTAATAAAACCCATCCAATCGAATCCGATACGTAGCATCACGAAGCACGAGTTCCTCCGCCGAATAGCGTCACTTGATATTTGATTCCGAACGACCGCTCGTAAAATTGAGGTCTCCGACTCACGTCCGACCCTTGCGCTCCGTGAGGACGTCGCCTTACGTTCCTGCACGCGACTCGTGCCAATAATAAAACTTTATTGGTTACATCACGCCTATCAAATATCCAATAACAACGCCGCAATAAGCCCTTCTCTAGTTTATCTTACACACAGCTCTCGTCCCAATTTTATTATCTAATATCGCCATCGTAAAAATCCAGTCCGCGCGTGAAAATAGAGCCTCACTTATAGCGTGTCATTAAAAGTTAACTGAATCGTGATGTCGGCTATCTCGAGCAAGGTAATAGATGTGATTCGGACATAAAGCGTTATTGTCTTGCGGCGGCGGCAGTAAGTCACAGCGGGCGGTGACGGCCGAGAGCGGCCGGCAAATTAACAGCCGCTTGCCACTCGGCCCTAACTTAGTGCCTCGTAAAATTAGGCCCCGTTAGACCCCTCGGGCACGAGCCAGCCTCGAGTCTCGACGCTCCCCGAGGACCCTGAATTAAGCGCGAACAGTTTCTCATTCAAGAGTGGTTCTACTCCAGCAATTTATGTTATCCGAGCAGTAATGGAAGCCGACGCGTGCAGATGGAATCCTTTATGTGAGCAATATGAAAAGTTGTTCTATCTTGGAGCGAGAACTCCGTGCATTATTTTTTATTGAATCCGTTCCGGCGAAGAACGTGAGCCTTTTTGCCCGAATGGCTACACACGGTTGCGTACACTTGAAATAGCATCTGTCTAAAACACGTTCCGCTCCGCCGCGAGCAGTGGACCGAATATTGATAATGCCGAATGCCGTGTGTTGGATACGCGGAGAGCGCGGACAAACGGCGAGCGAATATCGGCGTGTCAACACGAGCGGAATCAGTGAGCGCAGTGGTTCGTCACGTAGAGATATATGATTATTTCATTAGTCCGTATTTGCCCGTTTGTCCAAATGCGGCTCCCCTCTCCGTCCCTGCCTCCCCGCAGGCAGGGGGGGCAATGACCACTCCTGGAGCTAATCATGCGGTCAGTTTGTTCTGCCTCAGCGTGTTTTGATATTGATATTGACTGTAGCGCGCCTCGCTGCGCTCCGATTTATTTGCGAACAATGATCGATTGATTGCTATACGTAAGCTCGCCAGTAAACGTTTTGATTATGTTTACTTACTCCTGTTTGTTCAGCCAACAGTCGTATAAACCGATACTCAATATTCCAATGTATGAACTTATATTATGTGGCCTTTATGATTAAGTGCATGCTCATTGTTGCAGAGAAATTCGATATCCCCCGGAGAAAGAGAAAAGTACAGGACGCGAAGTCCAGCAGAACCTGACCATAAGAAAATGAAGAAGGAAGAGAAGGACATGGGACATGTAAGTTTTAAATGTTCTATTGCATTAACGCTGACTATATAATATGCCTCTACGTAATGTGAAATTGTGATCTCTCTAACTTCACAACACTCTCTATTTATTTACGATATGTTATTGTGAGCCTTACTTTTTCCTTTCCTTTTCTCAGAAATACCATTTCAGACCATATCTTTTGCAGGAGTTGGTGGTAGATGACGCAAGCGAAGAGCCAACGTCTCCACACAACGGGGCGCCTTCGCCGCGAGAAAATGGTCTGGATAAGCTTCAGCCTAAGAAAGAGCACCCCCCTCACAGCCCTAGGTGAGTCATACATATAACCCACTGAGATTCAATGATAAGTCACCATCATTATGTCTGTCGACAGACATCCATTGCTAGACAAAAGGCCTCTTTCGAGGATTTCCACAAAGACTGGTCCTGCGCTGCTCGCATCCATCGGCTTCCTGCTACCTTCACGAGTAGGAGGCCTGCCTACGCTACATCTTCCGGTACGCGGTCGTCACTCGAGAACTTCACTGCCCCAACGGCCATCTGTTTTGCTACCTATGTGCCCCGACCACCGCCACTTAAGTTAGTGGTTCTGTGAGCCTTGGCGGTTCCCTTGGTTCTACTACGGATCTCGACTACGAGTATACCACTCACTCCATCGCCCTTTGGAAACCCTTCAATGATAAGTGGGTATGGTTCGTTCGCTCATTTAACTTCATCTTTGATTAATGCCGCGAGCCGGCAGCGGCGACAGTCAAACACTCCGACAAAGGGGACGCGCTGAGTTCAATCGCGACGCCGACAACGTCAAGGCGGCCTCTTTGACAGAGTGTTTGTCGCGAGCCGTCAAAGCTGCAGTTAATTCAGCAAACGAGCTGTAGCTGTAATTGTTAGATGATAATCATGATCTTCCTAAAGCAGATCGTACTAGCAATTTCCTGACTACTTCCTCATTATTTCCGCTTAATGCTAATCCAAATTGAAAACCAACTCCACAAAAACCTCTTGTACAAAATTGCAAATCCGAAAGCTGAAATAATCTCGATCCTAATAAATAAGTAATTAAAGCTACGGTCTCGTCAATGAGATAAGTAAGACTAAGTAATTTTAAATGTAGATTAGACAAATTAAACATTAGCGTGGCTTATTTCGTGCCTAATTAAACGCACCATAATACGTAAACACAGCCTGAATGAAGCCGTACGCTCGCACCGCGCGCCTATCACTAAGCTCGTGTCGTGCGTAAGCCCTTATAATCGCTCCATCCTTTTAAAAGAATACCCACAAATGCTTGACATGCTAAAGATGCTTGAGGAAAAGGTCAATGTGTTTAAATTGCGACGAGGTTTAGAATTAACGTAGCAGGAGTACTTTTTTTTATCTACAAATTGATTAGCACTTGGCATCATCTCACTTGATGGTAAGTGACAAGATGGAAGCGGACTTACTAATATTCTCCAACGCAACGCTGGCTTTCTTATCTTTATGCCGGAACATACCTGCTAACATTGATACTTGGCGGCAAGACTTAGATAAGATGGTGGAAGCCATCATCCATGGCTGGCGGTGGGCTTAGAAAATGCCCTATCAACAAACAAATATCACCAAAAAACACTATCACTCGATTACTAGGCATAATCAGTCATAGTATTATTTTGTGCCTTTAAAAACTTTATGTTTTGTATATTTTATATTTATGCATTAAACCCAGTGAAAGCTCAGGTACAGAACCTCAACCATATACGACATTTGAATAATTAAATCAGTAGGTATGTGGCAGCCATATTGTATAATTAATCATTAGTCATTTTACAAACGGTCAGGCAAATGTAAAATGCTGTACGCAGATTGTATAAAATGAGCAAGCGAATGTATGATTAGTCATTTTACAAATGGTCAGGCAAATTGTATAATTCGTCCGTATATAAACGGTCAGACAAATTGTAAAATGCTCTACGCAGATTTTAAAATGCGAGCCAGGCAAATTTACAATTCGTGTGGAAATTTACAATTTGCCAGACCATTTGTAAAATGACGAATTACACTATATGCCTGCGACAGGTATACAGGCTACGCAAAATTAATTATGAAACACGGACACTGGTTCAATGAAGAGCTACTAGAATTCTAGATTAGTTGATCTCTGATTAGACACGCCACGCACATATGTAGTTATATAGGTACAATAATCTTTACGCAAGCCTATTCTACAGCTGAATAATACTACTAACCCGTAATTAATAGGCAAGTTAGACGGTTCTACTTGACTACTTACGAGTACCTACGTAAGCATTAACAACGCTCTTTTGTTAACTTTATTATTTCTATTGATTAAAGACTGCACATTGTATTTTTAAACAACTTTGTTATATAGTTTAAATCAAAATCGATAAGTTATGGTATACAAGCTAAGCAAAATTAATTATGAAACACGGACACTAGATCAATGAAGAGTTACTAGAATTCTAGATTACTTGATCTCTGATTAGACCCGTCACGCACATAGTTAGGTACAACTACGCAAGCCTATTCTACAGCTAAATTATACTTATAATAACCTGTAATTAATAGGCAAGTTCTAGACTGCCCTACTTGACTACTTACCTACGCAAGCATTAACAACGCTCTTTTTACTTTGTTATTACTATTTGTAGACAATTGAAGACTGCTCATTGTATTTTTAAACATCTTCGTTATATAGTTTATAGGAAAATCGGTAAGTAATTTGACTTTGACTTCGGTAAAAAAACTTATCTAACTTTTGATCCCTTCCAGGTCTGGCACATCGAGCAACGCGTCAACACCATCAGCCAAGAAACTCGACGAGAAACCCAGCACCCCCATCTCGAAACCTGTGACCCCCACGTCTGGAGCTAGTGGCGCGGGACCCGCCGGAGCCCCTCTGAAGGCCGCCGTCAAGCCCCCCGCGCTTCAGTACCCCTATCTGGGCAATGGCGCCCATGATGCGTACGGGCTGGCTGGCTACTCGGCGAGAGCTGCCTTGGCGTACGAGCCCCTACGCCCGCCGATCGGGCCAGCTGCTTTAGCGCCGATTCCTGGCGGAAAACCGTAAGTACCTAGCAATAGTTATCATCGTCAACAAACTTATCGACATAATAATATGAGTCAATCGCAATCAAAGAATAGATAGATGACAGCCTAACTTTCACGTATTAATGGTCTTTTAAAACGGGATTAAGTATAATGACCACAAAAAAATACTTTGGTACCTTAAGCTCTCTTACCAAAAAAAAATATTTAAACATCAAATGTAGTAAATGAGCACCAAATCTTATAGCGAGCAAATTATTGCGCTATTTCTGCCTTAATAAACCACACAACGAAAAATAATATAAATGAACATGTATCATTATCAAAATATGATTCTATTTACACATTTTTTTTTACTTTCCAGGGCTTACTCTTTCCACGTATCAGCGGAGGGCCAGATGCAGCCCGTTCCCTTTCCCCCCGACGCCCTCATGGGCCCCGGGATTCCCCGGCACGCGCGACAAGTCTCTGCGCTGGCGCACGGGGAGGTGGTATGCGCAGTGACCGTGTCCTCGCCCACTAAGTACGTGTACACGGGCGGCAAGGGCTGCGTGAAGGTGTGGGACATCAGCCAGCCGAGCAAGGCGCCAGTCAGCCAACTGGACTGCTTGGTGAGTGGGTAACTGTCGGCGACAACAATGTCTTTCATTACTCTCATCAATTTTTTCTTGAACTTTTTCAAATATGTTAGTAAATAACCTAACCAGTTTGATTAAAAATTAAAAACTCGACTGCATAAAAACATTACTCCTCTTTTTTGGGCAGTTGGGTTCAAAAGTATCCTATATCACTTTCAGGATCAAGACGAATCTAGCGACACCTCGCAATCCAAAATCCACAATCCAGTAAGCCGTTAAGGCTACAGGCTTAGCTAAAGAAACAGAAATACATACATACACTAGAAAAACTTTACACTCCTTTTCGGGCAGTCGGGTAATAAGTAGTTCATTGAAGTTACTTTTATATCAAAACGGCACACTCATACTCAAGCATTGGGTGAACCTCCTTTTCCACCTCGGGGATCACATAACTTACCATCATAAAGGTGATGTCATAGATAAAAAAACAGTTTTTAAATCTTAAACAGTAATGCCCCGTAATTTTGTCATGTGGTAGGTGGAGGAACTATGACACGCAGTCCAAAACTAACTAAACTCCTCTCATAGCAGCATTCAGAAAAGATGATATTGCGCTTATTGTACTTATTATTTCAGGCCTCGTGATTACATGAAATACGTAGAATTCAGTCCAATTTAGTCTCGCTGCCACCAGCCCCAAGTATTTGCCTTATGATTTCATCTTCGCTTATCGTCACTCGCGACCTGATTCATACCTAGACTAAATCTTATTTAGAAAATGGATTAAAGGTTTTGTACAGTGCCTACTATATATAATTTTCAAGTTCGGGCCATAATTCTAAGAATTATTTGACAGAGATGGACTCCCACTTTTGTCTAATCATCACTATAACTTACGAAGTAACTAGTATCTCATCTGTGACTATACTATGTTTTTCTTCAATGCGCGCCGTAAATTTACTCATAAATTTTAAATCAAAAAATTATTTAATTATTTTAAATATCATTATTTATTTTAATTTTTTTTTTCATTATTTTCAATCATTTAAAAATTAGGATTTTGACAAATTCATTGTTTGAGTATCTTACTTGTGTTCGAGTGACGTATGTTATTGACAAGCTAGCGACATGTCATCCTCGCTGAGCGAGCCCCGACCAAAGGTCACTTGCGTCTTGTTATTCAACTGACATCGGTAAACACCATTTCCCCAGCGTCCCTGGGGCGTCCCAAGTCACAGGTTGAAATTCGTGATATCATATTGTGATAAGTAGTGTTTATCGAGAGTATGTTTACGAATTCACGGGCACAGGTATTACACCATATTTCATCAGCGTTTCAGTTTTTTTATTCAATACAAATTCATATTTATATTCTGCGATTAATGAAATTCAATGATGGCGACTAGGGCCATTATTTGGCTGGGTGACTTCTTAGCCATGAGTTTTTTCTCGAACGAAGCTGGTAAAATAGGAATTTTGTCCATCACTGAGTCCTGAACTATGCTAAAACGTAGTGACCTATATCCTCTTTGACTATGCCGACTATACTAGCAATGCTTTTTTCTCTGTGGTTCTCCAAAAACCCTCTACTATTACTACATATTTGAATCTAACAAACTGTTCTCTCAGTTTAGACATGTGTCTGAGATGGATTTGTTTGATAATTAAAATAACTATTTACAAAGTATAAATAATTTATTTTTACAACCGACTTCCAGAGAAGTTTTTGTTCTAAAAATGTTTGAAACACCTAGGCGTGACGTCATAGTTTAGCAGCGTCATTTATGTACTCATTTTGTGATTTTGGTGACTAAAAATCGAAGACTTGATGGAAAACAAAACGAGTAAGGTTTTCCAAAGTATAAGTAGGAGGGCAATTTTGTGATCAAGAGTTCTAATTTATTTATTTCTGATGCTGTCGTCATCCCTATTCGACTGTACGTTTTTTTTTGTGTGTTACGCGATCTCTTTGCAGATTGTGAACCGATTTTCATGATTCTTTTTTATTCGATAGAGTATGCTCCCGAGTTGGTCCCGTATAAATTTGATCATAATCAAAAATTTTTAATTAGAAAATTAATAAAAAACAAAAATAGTAATGCAAAATTGTACTAAGTTGTTGCGATGGAAACCGGTTTTATAACGTGTTTACTGTTTAGTGTTTCCAATTGTGGTTAATATTTTCATATCTCGAAATAATATTATGCCTAACATATAAGCCATTGAAAATTTGAAGTTTAAATACCTATAATACGTTACAAGACGTACAATAAATTATGAGTTTCCTAAAAACGACCTGTAAATAATTCTCTGCAAACTCTACTTTTCAAATTCAAATATTCACCCCTGTTTTCATAACCAATTTTCTTTGGGTGTCAATTAAATGGTTAGCATAGTATTGTTATTTCTGTGAGCAGAAAAATATAATCGGTGAGCAGAAATAGCTAATTGGTCAGCAACTCATGGTCAGCAAACATTTCAAAATCAATCAGCAATTTATGTCATTCTGGATGGCTGTAATTATTTTAAACATCCCCGTACTACACTCTTCCTACAGTGTTGAGTGGTCGACGGTCTGTGTTCTCATGTTAAACCTAACACTACGACTGTGCCGGGAGGCGAGCTTAGCTCGCCTCCCCGCACAGTCTCCGAACCTAACGGATCCGAGTCGGGGTGCTCCGCAAGTCCGAGCTCGCTTCGCTCGCTCCCGCTTCCATTTAGAACTCCCCGTACCACACTCTTCCTACAGTGTTTTCTGCCGCTCAATCATGAAATCTTGCCGCTCAAGTAGTTATTTTGCGGACTGAATGTTTATTATGAATTTCAAATATATATGTATCATTTTCTTTTACAGCAAAGAGACAACTATATCAGATCAGTTAAGCTGCTGCCTGACGGGCGCACGCTGATCGTCGGCGGGGAAGCGTCCAACCTCTCCATCTGGGACCTCGCATCGCCCACCCCCCGGATCAAGGCTGAGCTGACGTCATCAGCCCCAGCGTGTTATGCGCTTGCCATAAGCCCAGACTCTAAGGTATGTCCTATTAGGTATTGACGTAATGTGGCTTTGTGTAGTCTTTCATCCATCACACAGGCAAAAAGAGTACCATAATAAAATTAATAAATATGGACCAGTTATTTTTCGATAAAAGAATAAAATAAAAATTGTACTTTCATTAAAATAAAAGCGCTAGAAAGTTATAATACATATCATCATCATCACAATTTAAGAGCCGTGCTCTTGTCGGTGTAGCTCTTTCCAGGTCTCTCTCTCCCACACTATCTCCTTCATTTCTCTATACTTTTCCACCTTAACTTTCTTAAAAATTTTGGTTTATATAAGCAATTCTAGGTTTTCCTCTTTTGCGCTTTATACATAACTAAACGAAACAATTAATTCCCAAAATGATTTTCACGAATGAGCAACATAGAATTATTTTGTAAAATTCTAAAATTGTTTTGGTCTTTAATGTTTCTTACGTATAATAATGAATTATTATATTTCTCATTAACAGTACAACTACAAACAATTTTAGGTACCTACCTGCTTCTATTGTGGCTACGTTATACTTAATAAAAAATCTAACTAATAAACTTGTAACATCAATAGTTAAACCACAAATTATTTTTCTACTTTAAGCCATTGACTTTTCCCAAGCAAGACTCACCATTGGTACCGGCGCGCCGCCATTTTCAGCCCTTTACATCCAACTAGTTACTTTCAGCGTCTACATATTTTATCCTCGAACCGTGGTCTTTTCTAGGTGTGCTTCAGCTGTTGTTCGGATGGCAACATCGCGGTGTGGGACCTCCACAACCAGACCCTGGTGCGGCAGTTCCAGGGTCACACAGACGGCGCCTCCTGCATCGACATATCTGCAGACGGCACCAAGCTATGGACTGGTGGTCTTGATAACACTGTGCGGTGAGTATTTGACACTGGGACAGCCTTTAGGCCTTTCTCAGAGACACTTATGTACTGTGCGGTGAGTACACTGGGACATCCATAAGGCCTTTTTAGAGAGACCTACATATGTACTGTGCGGTGAGTATTTGACACTGGAACAGCCTTGAGGCCTTTTTCGGAGACACCTATGTACTGTGCGGTGAGTATTTGAATTGGGAGGCCTTTCTCAGAGACACCTATGTACTGTGCGGTGAGTATTTGACACTGGGATAGCCTTGAGGCCTTTCTCAGAGACACCATATGTACTGTGCGGTGAGTATTGGACACTGGGACAGCCTAGAGGCCTTTCTCAGAGACACATATGTACTGTGCGGTGAGTATTTGACACTAGGACAGCCTAGAGGCCTTTCTCAGAGACACCTATGTACTGTGCGGTGAGTATTCGACACTGGGACAGTCTAGAGGCCTTCTCAGAGACACCTATGTTCATAGCTCCCTATCTAGTAGTTCGCCCTGAACTGGACCCTGTGTGCTTTCTATCATACAAATTATCTTGTTTATAATGATAAAATGTTAATAATAGTTCTTGTTATTAAAATAATGTTAATTAATAGTTGCTAAATCGCATCTGAAAATTTAATAACATCCGGATAAGGGTTCAAAAGTTATCCCTGGATATATACACATACAAATAAATACAAAACCTTAAATTTGCTGCAATTCAACTCTGAAACTTCCGCTGATTTCGCTCGCTCATTGAAAAACGGCAACGGTATCGGCTGGTTGTAGCTTCGTAGAAAAGGCATTAACGCGACACACAAATCGTAGCTTCACAGAAAATACATTAACGCGACACACAAATCGTAGCTTACATAAAAAAGAAATCAACGAAACATGTGACCTGTGGCTTCAAAGAAAAGACATCAGCGGAACATGCGTTAAATAAAAACTGCGCAATAAAATACGAAAATAGGATATTTGGTGAAAATATTAAGTAACTGACGACGTATCTTATTAAAAATATATGCAAGTTGAATTGCCAATGGGCTGGACTTGTTGCTATGTTGCGACATTTTGCAGAATCGAAATAAATTGAAATCCTAAACGGAGAATGACATCACTTTCTACAAAAAACTTCCAGCTGATATAAAAACATGTTCCACAGTCAATCACTTTAAGAATAAGCTATTTGACTTCCCCACCAATAAGACATTTTACTTTATTAAAGAGTTTCTCGATAATACTGACACAGCATTCCATTGACATTCTCATATAGGTGATATTTATTATTTGTTACTTTAATCGAGGACATATATACCATAATAATATTGTTAAAATATATAATTCTGCCTAAAACAAAGTAATTGCGGCGCACAGATGTGTGTTGAAACACTAGATATTCAAGAACATAGTATTTATATGTGCAAATAGCCTAGTATTTGTATGTGCAAACAGACTTCAAAATACAATAAATCGTTTATATGACATAATTACCTATTACCTAATTTAAGTTTAAATCTGACTAAACATGTCTGTGAACTAATACCATAGCTTTATACTGAGTATTAGACAATAAGGTAAATACACATTATTCTTGATAGTGAATATTTGATACATCCTTAGTGCCATATAAGAAAAAACTGTGTTTATTTTTAGAGATTTCCCACATATGCTATATTTTATGGCAAATTTAAGATTTGGTTGGTTGTGAATTTTTCTTGGCCTTGGAGACGAGTCCTTCAGCCGAATTCGTAAATATTTTTCACTTTTTTCATTTGTTTCTTGCATTTGTAATGCTAGCGCCGGTGCATTACAAATCTTCTCTGAAGTTCTTGAGAGCATTTGCAGCAGCCTAATTCTGAGGTAGAACACCCGGTTGCAGTGGCGTCTATAAAACCGCGCCCAGTGCAAATTGGGTTTTCACGTCCTTTTTCATTTTATTTTCTTGTTCTTCACATTGCTCACGTGCGCCAGACGAGTTTCTCCAAATCGCACTACTTTTTGAAGTAAATTCTAGCAAAAAACAATGCAAATACAATAAAATAAAACTACGAATGCGTCCACCACAAATCCCGCCAAAAACTCCAGTCTTTTAGATGTTAATACTCGTAAGTGTTGCCGATGACAAAAAATTGAAAACATTTTTACACATTTTTGTAAAAAATATTTTTTTTTGTATGGGAGGTACACTTAATATTTTGAAAATATAAAAATCTAAAAAGGTACCTCTGGCAAATAATTTTAAAACAATGTGCGAAATTTCATCGAAATCGGTCCTACAGCGCACGGTTGAACACACTATTTGGTGTCTATTTTTATCAAAATCTCGAAGTCGGTTTTTTGCACGCTCACATAACCTTTGCTCCTTTGTCCATCGAAAAAAAAGGATCCCCCCCACTTCCCCTTCGTATAAGATCTTACTAAGTGTTAATGTGATAAGTAATTCAGATTTTTTATTTTTCTAGATCATGGGACTTGAGAGAAGGCAGACAGTTACAGCAGCACGATTTCAGTTCTCAGATTTTCTCACTTGGATATTGTCCCACAGGTATACTTTATTCCTACAATTTGAAAATAATCTTTTTTTACAAGTTCAATACTTAGTTTCTATGATTGGTTATTGTAACTCTTGACATTATTTAACACACACACACGCACATAAACACACCTGAAATATCAGCCGAAAGACGTCCCCTGCTGAACAAAGTTTCCACAATAACCTGTCTGGCGCTGCTCGCATCCATCGGTTTTCCGCGACCTTTACCAGATCATCGGGTCACCGAGTAGGAGCTTTGTCCACGCTACGTCTTCTGATGCGCGGTTTCCACTCTAGAACTTTACTGTCCATCCATATACCTTCCATTATTATCACTAACTCTTCTGTGCAGGCGAATGGCTAGCAGTGGGCATGGAGAACAGCAATGTGGAGGTACTCCACGCGGTCAAGCCGGACAAGTACCAGTTGCACCTTCACGAGTCGTGCGTGCTCTCGCTGCGGTTCGCGTCCTGCGGCAAGTGGTTCGTGTCCACCGGCAAGGACAACTTGCTCAACGCGTGGCGCACGCCTTACGGAGCTAGCATATTCCAGGTTTGTACATGATCCATCATCATCATCATATCAGCCGACAAACGTCCAATAGGCAAAGACCTATTCCAATGATTTGCTTAACTACCGGTCCTGCGCTACCCTTATCCACAGCGGCTTCCTGCAACCTTCACCGGGTTATCGATCCACCGAGAGGGAGGTCTCCCTACGCTACGTCTCCTGATGCGCGATCGCCACTCGAGAACTTTAGAGCTCCAGCGCCCATCTGTTCGACAGCCACTTAAGTTCAGCGATCCTGTGAGCTATATCGGTTACCTTGGTTCTCCTACGCATCTCATTTCTGATTCGATCGTGTAGGGGAAACCCCGAGCATAGCTCGTTTCATCGCACTTGGGGTGATCTTGAGCCTTGTTATGACGCCTATAGTAAACGACCAACGCTTGTGGCTCGCGCACCACTCACCCTCAAAGACAAGTCATTAAAACGATGCCCACGCGGGCGAAGCCGCGGGCATAAGCTAGTATTGAATGATTCATATCAAACCTGCAATAATCTTACAATGCACATGCTACGCCAAAATAAGTTGCATCGAAATCGTATAAAAAATGCTACGCACACTATTCGTAACAGCGGGCGTAGCAACTAATTTGCCAGAGAAGAGTTTGGTCAGAGAAAAAGACCTAGCGGAACCAAGTCGAAGAGGACTACGAGCCTCTTCAACTAGGTTTCGCTAAGTCTTTTTCTCTGACCAAACTCCCTATAGATGCTGGCACCAAGGTACCAGCGAAACAGTGCCATTTGAATAGATCTTTGTGTACTCATATATTTCCTTCTTTACAGTCGAAGGAATCATCATCGGTGCTCAGCTGTGACATCTCATCCGACGACAAATACATAGTGACAGGCTCAGGCGACAAGAAAGCAACAGTTTACGAGGTTATCTACTAGAGTGACAAAGACAGATAATTAGTGCAACAAACAAACTTACGAACAAACTGGATCAAGTGAAGTGGCGTGCCGCGGACACAGTGCAAACTGGTGATAATATAGCTTTAGTGTATGTATAGATATCGGCGTGACTGTATGTACTTATGCGAATTGTTTATATAGTTTAGTGTGCGCGATATAATGTTTATTTGTTGAACGCCGTAGTGTATGTTGGCAGCAGATCTCAATGACGATTTCGTTTCAATATTGTTGTAAAATGCTCGTATTAAAGAAAAGATATGCGCAAACTGTATTTATGTCTGTTTTTTAACTGTGAGTTTTCCTTTAAGCGAAACTGCTGGTTTGTGTACTGGCAGGGAAGCATCTCCGTCACTTGCCTAGATAGCAATTAGAGCTAAGCTATTACTGCTCTGGCCGATCCAGCCGCGTAGGAGTAAGTCTGGACAGGCGCGATAAGCGCCGGAAAGTGAGCGCGCCAACAGCTCCGGTACCACACCGGTGATGTGGGAGCCAGCTTCTCTGGCGTCCCGAGCGATGATCGAACCGCCAGCAGCGAAAGCCGCGGGCGGTGAGCGTGCCTACAGCTCCGATACCACACCGGTGATGTGGGAGCCAGCTTCTCTGGCGTCCCGAGCGATGATCGAACCGCCAGCAGCGAAAGCCGCGGGAGGTGAGCGTGCCTACAGCTCCGATACCTACCTGGAGAGTAGGTAGTGGTGTCTTCCACGAGGCACTCGCCTTGCAGAGTACCAGGACAAGCGTCTTGGCGGCAAGACCTACCGCAGTTGGTCCTTGTCCTCGCCTCACGGCGTTGGCAGGAATAGCAGCCCTCACCTTTATACCCAAAGGGCGGTAAGTAGGTCGCTATGTCGTAAACCTGGTAGTTTAGCGTACCTGGGAAATGTACGAGAGGGCTTATTTATTAACAAATCCTGGTTGTAGCTTGCTAGGTTTGGTCGATCACGCAGGATAACTGACCTGAAGTACGGTCATTTCCTGAATGGGTTTGACTATTTGTGGCATTTTTCCGATCGTTACCGTGTATCGCAAGCCACGTTAAGCCGTTAGTTCCGGTTCCTATGACTAGATAGCGGTCGTTAAGTCGTTTCAGATGCCTTATAAGCGACTTGAAAAACTTGCGCCACTAGCCCTACAACCTCCACCAACCCGGACTTGGAGTATGGCGTTATGTTCCCGAGTTTGGAAAGAGACCCGCGCCCCAGTCACACCCCGGACACTTCATACAACGAGCACACCCTTCATGGATACAGATTGGTTCTCGATGTATATAGGATTTCGCCGTGATTTAGTTTGCTCCGTCATTTGTTTTAAGAAATATCATTGATACCAATCTGTATGTATGCCCAGTTCGGGTTGGTCGAGTTCACACACAACCTTCGAGTTTTTTCGCAGGTGTGTGCAGGTTTCCTCACGATGTTTTCCTTCACCGTTAAAGGAATCGGTGAGCATATGTACGTAAGTTTTGAAAAACTCATTGGTACATTGGCCGTCCGAATTTGAACCCGGCACCTCTGGTTAGAAGGACCGAGTCGTTACCGGTTGAGCCACCGATGCTGTACTGATGCTGTACCGGTTGAGCCACCGATGCTGTGTACTTAATGTCTTAGTAGCACTAATAATACCTACCTACCACTGTGCCTGATGAACGTTTCTGTAAGAGAGTGCTAAAAGATAGACACTGACATGAAACTTTCTAACAGTAGGTACAACTGACAAGGCCGAGAAGTAAGCCATTGCTGGATGAGTAGAGTATTAATAATACGAATCCAGCAATGACCGTTCCGGTCGAGGCCTGTATACTGCTTTACTCAAACAAACCGCCTCCGTTAAGTCTATTAGCTTCACATCAGGAGGTCGCAGGTTCGATTCCCGGCGGAGTCTAAATTTGTATGACTCTGTATGAAGCCCGCCTGGCTAGCTACCATCTTATCTAAGTCTTGCCCCCAAGCATCAATGTTTACAGCATTGATGTGTTGAGGCTTGAAGATAAGATGGCCAGTTCCCCATTGCGTTGGGGAATCTTGGTAAGCCCGCTTCCGTCTTCGGCATCATCGACACTTACCATCAGGTGAGATGATGTCAAGGGCTTACCAACTGTGGATAAAAAAAGCAAGGAAATTAAAACGATAATTAATATAATTTTCAGTAAAATACACTCGATATGTATAAGAGTAGTGAATGCCGTGACGCATATTTTTGCTTTTCCGCTGTTTTAATTTTTAATCACAGTGCCGCCGTCCCCGCGACTAAATTTGAAAAAAGCAGCCAGCGAACCTTAGACCAAGGAGCTTTTATTTACCGGACTGTTTTTTTGTCACTTGGCTGTATGAGATTTGGGTTCCGTGCCTCTCAGTATGTTATAAGATTGTTGCAATAAAAAAATACTAGTAAATGAAATTATTATCCGGTTCAAATGCTGTTATGATACGACCTTTTGTATTCGTCACTTACGTGTCACGCGCTTTCCCGACAGCGTTGCGAATGGTCAGTTGACGTTCATATGCCGCTCCATTCCATAAGGTCGTATCCTAACAACATTTGAAACGGATAATACGTACCCACTTTCTGGCTTGTCAACGAGCCGATGAGTAATTTTTATTTGTAGATCCTGAAATCACGTATTCTCCTTTTTAAGAATCTAAAGCGAATATTGCATAACGTAGCGTGTTATTAGTCTATCAATTATTGTTTTAACTAGCTTTTGCCCGCGGCTTCGCCCGCGTGGACATCGATTTTGTGACTGACTTAGAGGGTGCGCGGTGCGCGAGCCGCAAGCGGCATGCGAGCGTGGACATGAACTTTCTCCAGATCCCTCGGGAACTATGTCAGGATATGCTTATTATTAGTAAATCGTGTCATTTCCTACACCCCCTCAACCATTTCGGAGCAAAAAATCACACAATCCATTGTTCCGTTGCGATGTTAAAGAAATTAACCAGAAAAGAGTATATTTTCAGTTCCTTCGGGAATTGCATCGGGTTATGCTATTTTAACGGGATAAAAAGTAGCCTATGTCCTTCCTTGTGACACAAGCTACCTGCATGCCAAATTTCATTAAGATTGGTCAAGACGTTGAAGCGTGAAAAGGTAACAAACAAACAAACACATTTTCACATTTATAATATTTATTGTTTTAATTAACTTGCTTTGTATGAGTAAAGCACTATACAGGCCTCGGGCACAACGGCAATTACTGGATTAATAATCGGTTTTTTTTAATTAAAAATATTGCATTGCACCAAAAACAAACTTATGCCCACAGCTTATGCCTAATGCACAGTAAGTATCCCTGGTCCCCACACTAGGATTCCCTGTGTTGTGGGTAACCTGTCTCTTCCGTAATTTAAGATTTACAAATTAAGGTACAATGCTTTTAATCTTATCTATAGTTTGGCCTTTAAACTCTACTCATCCAGCAATCTCATACTTTCCCGGCCTATACAGTAATGCACTGATTATTTTAGGGTTCCATACCAATACAATACAATACAAAGCTTATATTTCACATTATTATAGCAAATTTTCTTTAAAAAATACCAAATGTAAAAAATAATACAGAAAACGTGTTTTTTTCACAACTTTCGTTTTTTTCCATGTTAAAAACGATAATTTCAAAATAGGTGCATATTACACTTTCTGATGGTCATAAAATAGTAATTACATAATGTGTGATTATTAAAAATATATATATAATCATTATTACATAATAATGTTAAAATTAAAACATTGGTATAAAACAAAATTCGTCCCCAGTGATGGCGAGTGGAAATTATATATTCCCATATGTCGCCACTGGGAGCGAATGGGAAAACTTACCATTTGTCCCATGCGGTGATAAAGTCAGTGGTAACGACTGGAAATAAACGAAATAATGTCATTAGGACATGAAAACATATGACACGAGAAGTTACACATTAAAATCATTGAATTTGTCATTAATGTCTTTGACAAGAGTAGGCCAGTTCACACGGACAGCACCCGGTCACGAATATAACGCGAGAGTCAGCCAGCGGTCGCTACCCTCGACCATATTAGAGGGAAAGGAACGACCCGGCTTCCTATGCGCCACCATGCGCACGAACATTAAAGTACTGTAAGTAGTAACATAATATATAATCACATACAAGTTTTAGCTTATTTAATAATCCCCGTAGTTTTAGACGATGTTAATTGTGTTATTCGAGCAACAGGAGAGGCGTTCGGGAGTCGCCCTCTTACCCAGGCTAATAGGTAAGTGTGAATATAATCCCACTAATATTAAAAATGTGAAAGTTTTTATGTATGGATGTTTGCTACTCTTTCACGCTTCAAACACTGGACGGATCGGGATGAAACTTGACACACATATAGGTTAGGTCCTGGAATAGGACATAGGCTACTTTTTACCCCGAAAAAACGTCTTATCCCTACGGGAAAATCGAAAACAACGCGGGCGTAGCCGCGGGCGGAAGGCTAGTAATATGTATAATCCAATGTGACTATTGAAATTGCTATTACAATGTAATATATAAAAGTTATAAAAAGTTCAATACTAGTCTCTGTCTACAGCCCCAAAATATTTAATGTTCTTGCCCGCGGCTTTGCCCCCGTGGATATCGCGGATGCACGGATTTTCTTTCCTAAAACCTAAGTCCAACGATTTTGAACATTTTAAAACAATCCTTACTAATATTATAAATGTGACAATGTGTTTGTTTGTTACCTTTTCACGCTTTAACACCTTAACCAATCTTGATGAAATTTGCCATGCAGGTAGCCTGTGTCACGGGGAAGGACATAGGCTACTTTTTATCCCGTGAAAATAGCATAGTCCGATGCAGTTCCTGAGGGAACTAAAAAAAATATTTTTTGGTTTATTTCATTAAAATCGCAACGGAACAATAGATTGTTGTGATTTTATGCACAGAGATGGTTGAGGGAGGGGGAAAAGACAGGGCTATTCTGATTAGCAGTCAATCAGAATAGCCCGATCTGAGATAGTGATCTGGAGAAAACTAATGTCTACGCTCGCGAGCCGCTTGCGGCTCTCGCACTACACACCCTCAAAGACAGTCATAAAAACGATGTCCACGCGGGCGAAGCCGCGGCCAAAAGCTTAAAAAACAAATTTAAAATTTAAAAAGCCCCCAATAAAAACTTTTAACAGTAAACAAATAATGTGTGTAGTCCCTTTAAGTTTATAATAACTATCTAGCAATATTTTGGTCCAAGAGTCGTCGCGTCGGGGGACCCGAGAATTATTGTCGGGGGGTTTACCAATTTTAAATTTAAGCTTTATTTCATATTACTAGTAAACACGCTACAATGGAAACTCTATCCGCACATTCTTACAAATCCTTTCTGGGACAAAATACGAAATTGCGACACAAAATCTTGCCTATTTTGAATAGATCAGACCTGTAGAAGTTACTCATCTCCCTTGTGTGAAGCTGCAATTAAATGTATGTTATAACTGTAAACTTTAAAACAATTGCACCTGTGATAGTTAAATAAATGACAACAATAACAAGAAAAGAAGGTAAAATTGAATGGTGCTGTTACGTCCATTCGGACAAAACTTTTTGGACGTAGCGACGAATGACTCAGGAAAAGAGCTTACTTTTTTATCTCTGCTCGATGAGCCCTACGTATCTGAAAAACTCAAATTTTACAGTAAGTAATCATAAGTTTGTCGCATCATATCTCCGACACTAATAAACCTACAACCTTGAAAATTGGCACATGGATAAACATTGTGATCAAATATCATTAATGGTAGTTATTAATAATATTACACTGTAGGTATTTTAATATCGTATAGATACGTTAAAAACTAACAACGAATTTTCACGGATGTGGTAGTAACGGCGTTTTTCCGCGAAATATGAAAGAAAATATTTCGCGGAAGTCATGGTAGTTACGGAATTATTCCTCGGAAAATTAAGAAAAACATTTCGAGGAAGTGACAGTTATGGACTTATTACTTGGAATCACACAAAGGGCTTACCAATGGCATCCAATAGCGAATAAAAAATAATTTAAAACAAAGATATATAATGGAATAGACTGTTACAGATTTATAATAATATATAACCTCCTATATATATCGCTTCAAAAGATACAGCCACAGCCGTTTAGGTCGGACAGACAGTCGGACGGTGTTGGCTTAGTAAAGTTATAGTTAGGGGCGGGCAGGTTTTCGCAACCAGGTGACCATGTGCACATTTTGCGTGGTTGGCCAGCATCACTGTCAATCCAGCTCCTCCAAGAAGTCCAGTAGCTCTCGCAGGTTGCCAACGACTTCCCGAAGCGACCTCGAGTCACCGAGGTGCACGACCCCGTACTTTGCTAGCTCCTTGCAATCCAGTAGGATGTGAGCAGCAATCTTCTCAGCCTCCTTGCACGCTCTGAATAGTGGTCTGTCCGTGATACCTAAAGCGAATAGGTGTTTATTTAAATGACCATGTCCAAAAATAGCGGCTATTACATTGCAGAGCTGTGATCTTCTAAGTCTCAGGAGCATCCTGGATAGGCCAGGGTTCGTTGCCGGCACGGCCCACCTCACTTGCCTGCAGGTTTCCAAGCCGGACCAATGTTAATATCTTGTGCGTTGCATCAGGGTGGACCGTAGCCAACCAGATGGGATATTATAGGTTCAGGTCCCACAGCCGTAAGGTAAGTCCTGGCCCACTCCTGGCAAGCTCGTCTGCTGCATCGTTGCCACGTAAGTTGCTGTGCCTTTTAATCCATTGAAGAGCCACATTGCCGTGGTTACATACCTCTGTCAATTTTTATTGGCACTCCAGTGTAAGCCCCGATGTGGATCATGATGCTCTGCAGGGCTTGTAGTACCGCTCGGCGCTCTGCTACCAGACAGGATGCGGACGGGGTATTCACGCACCTCCCTTGCAGCAATTCTTTCAGCTGCCATGATGATGCCCATGCACTCAGCCTGAAATAGGTTGAAATAACCATCGAAAAACCTAAAAACTTTTAAGTACAAACTTTTATTTGAAAATATTTTTTAATGTCAAACATGCATTGTTCTTTGCTACTAAGTAAATGTAATGATTGAAAGACGACCCACCAGAACGAAAGCTGAACTATGGAAGAATAGTGTCTCTATTACTGGTCCCTTCGTTCCGATCTCCGAGAATCCCTCACCTGGATATAAGTTGCCATGGTTGACCTGGAAATCTCTTAACAGACTCCGGACTCAGGTTGGCCGAAGTAAGGAAAACTTGTTCAGGTGGGGATTCATTGGAGATACGAACCTGAAGTTTAGTTGTGGTGCGGTCCCTCAAAGGATGGACCACCTCATTACGTGTCCTTTTTGCCCTGTCACCTGCACGCGGGAGGACTTGATGCAGGACACTGACAAGGCAATTTGCGTGGCTCGGTTTTGGAATGGGACTATCTGAGTTTGCCGTCGAATCGAAAAGAAGAAGAAGAAGTAATTGTAATGTTTGTTGTTGATTTGTGTATGCCCGACTACGACAAACGGTGAAGGCTTCGCGAGAAAGTATGCACAGCGTGGCTGTACAATTTATTTTTGCCCCTAAGGTACAGTTTCCTTAGGGAAAATTTTGAAGTGTCAGTAGATGCTCAGTTTGAAATCCTCCCAACGATTTCAACTTCAAGCTGTGTAATTATTACAAGCTTTTATTTAACTTGCAGTATTTGTACATATTAGTTTCTTTGGGTAAAATCTTGCAAACTAAACTTCTAGAAGTCCCATTGAGCTAAAATTTGGTATGAGGCCGGATTCTCGAAATTTTGTTAAACTTGATCTGATGATGAACCATGGAGGTGGAATGAAGGTCCCAGGATCACCTATTTAGGGTTTCGTAGCCAAATGACAAAAAACGGAACACTTGTTGAATCGTCATGTCTCTCTGTCTGTACGTCCGTGTGTCACAGCCACTTTTTTCTGAAACTATAAGAACTATACTGTTGAAACTTGGTAAGTAGATATATTCTGTGTCTGTGAACCGCATTAATATTTTCACACAAAAATAGAAGAAAAAAAAACAATAACTTTTGGGGGTTCCCCATATTTAGAACTGAAACTCAAAAATGTTTTTTCATCAAACCCATATGTGTGGCGTATCTATGTCTTCAAAAATAATATTGAGGTTTCTAATATCATTTTTTTCTAAACTGAATAGTTTGCGCAAGAGACACTATTAAAAATTAGTAAAATGTGTCCCCCCTGCCCTCCTGTAACTTCTAAAATAAGAGAATGATAAAACTAAAAAAAATATATGATGTACATTACCTTGCAAACTTCCACCAAAAAAATAAAAGTTTAAAAAACTTAAAAACCGACTCCAAAATGAAATTCACTCAAAAGTATGAAATAATATTATTATACTTAGATACACGACATTAACCAACCATAACGAAATCAAAGGTGGGTAGGAATTAAATTAGGGGCCTAAATTTATTTTTGAGGTCGGTATCAGCATACATCTAAATATCAAATGTTTTAGATTCGAGTCGGTTTTTAAGTTTTTTAAACTTTTATTTTTATTTTATTTCTTTTTAGTGATAATGCTATCTATCTAACAACGTTATACCCAATCACCCACTCGCCAATAGGAACCATCAAATCATAATTCATAATGCATATGTTTCATTAACAGATATAGATTTCTGTGACTTCCATCATCATTTTACCAACATGAAAGTTAAGGAGATAATGCTTCCATAACCAGCACATCTGAATAACCTGAAAGAATACAACTATCGGTCTACGTAAAATTTTTAAAGAATTATCCTCCAACTCCTAACCGTTTAGGAGTTGTACCTTCCTTCATCGGCTCATTTGATGATGATGACTACCAGACGCCCGTGAATAGTTTTAGGATGACATGAAACACGTAATATGTGCCTATAAAATTTGAGGGTTGTTCTCGATTTCCCTGGGATCCCATCATCAGATCCTGACTTGGTGACAGTGGGACCCCCTCGGGAGTATACTCTTTCAAATAAAAAAAGAATTTTGAAAATCGGTTCACAAACGGCGGAGATATCACGTAACAAACATACAAAAAAAAACATACAGTCGAATTGAGAACCTCCTCCTTTTTGAAAATTGGTTTGAACGAGATCTAGTAAGTAGTTTTTTTTTTATTCGTCATTTATTATAGATAATGGTGAGGAACACTACGACTCGCACTTGGCCGGTTTTTTAAATATAGAATCGTAGCAAATACTGTGGTCACCTTTTTTTGAATTTGGAAACGTCTATTTATAATTCACATTTGGCACACTGAGCCATTGAGCATTTGCCATGTTTGACCATAAAGACTCTTTTCAAGTAAAAAGCTTATAAGTACCTTAAAGTTTTTAGGTTTTTCGATAACACTAATTTCAATGATATCCGATACCACGGATACAGTTATCAATGGCTTTCTGTTTATTCAGGACACTACAACCATGTGTAGTAATGACCATTGATCAATGCCAGACCTCTAAATAAAATGAGTTTATCTATCTATAACTAACGTATCATCCAAAAACACACCATTCAAACTCGGGATGATGGAACAGATATATTATTCGCCGTAGTAATAAATTATTGTAAAAAAAACCGGCCAAGTGCGAGTCAAACTAGCACTCCGAGGGTTCCTTACCTCCACACCTTTGCCCAAAACTACGTAAAATTCAATAAAATTCGTGTAGTTTTGTAAATTGGTACAGTTATACCTTGCGGTATCCAGATGAACATACAAAAGTCCTCAAGGGTTAGGGGTGTGCTGAGGGTGTAGGGGGGTTAAAGGTACCTTTTTTCAGATTTTTGCTCATATCTCGAATATCTGTACGAATAGCATTATGATTACTTCTAACAAAAGTTTTTACATAAAATTTCCTACAAATTTGGTCATATTTATGATTGCTCTACGATCAATACTTTAGAAGCTACAGGGTGTGTAAGTTTTAACAGACAGTTAAATAATAGACGATTTAAGAAAACGGCTTCGTTTTGTCGTCATTGTTCATCATCACTTACATTTTTAGTTTTAAATAAGTAATCTTGGTCATCTGCCGACCCAAGATAAAAAACCTCATGTCGATTTATTACGAAATCTAAACAAAAAAGGTGATAATGTAAACAAGGGCCGAGCGTGCGAGATACCGTGAGTCCTTAGCTACGACGGGCGTCAGCGCGAACTGCCATTGAGAAAGCCGCGAACCATCCCGTAGTTGCTGTTGTTGGGGAAGATGTGGATTTAGCAGTTCTTCTAATGGCTCTATCACCACCAGAGAAGCAAATATTCCTTGTCAAGCCAGGAAGAGGAAAAGTGGAAACCAAGATATTTTCGTCACAAGAAATCCAAAAACTCTCATTTTGTTGTGCTATTCTTTTTCTACATAGTTCTAGCGGCTGCGACACAACCTCGGTAAATCACAGGATAGGCAAAGTGTCAATTGTAAAGCTGATTGAGAAAAAAACAATAATCAAAGATATTGCAGCCATTTTCTATGACCCAACATCAACATCGGATGCCATAGAAAAATCAGAGAAACGATGTTTTTGACGATATATCGTGCGCCCACTACTCAGCTGATCTTAACAGTCACCGATACTAGCTTTTTGTTAAATCCAGCACCAAGTCCAAAGCTGATCTCTCCTCTCTCCCCCTACTAAAAGATCAGCAAAAAATCACGGATTACGAGTATTCCACCAAGTACAAGAGTGGCTGGGTAAAGAAATGCCTCCTGAAATGTGGGGTTGGAAGCAAAGAGCTGATGGAACCCTCAAACCAATTACCACCACTGATCCTCCAGCTCCTGACACCATGCTGACTTCAATTTTTTGTCGCTGTAAAAGTGGTTACACTGGAAAATGCGGATGTCGAAAAGCCGGTATTTCATGCAGTGTAGTATGCTTCGGCTGCTTAAGTTCATGTACAAACGGTGTACCTGTATCTGTCATAGATGGAAAAGACGAAGATGTCAATATAGAAGACGATGAGTAACATAATAAAGAAACACTGATTTGCTTTTTCTATTTTTAAATAAAAATTTAAAACCTATTTTGTTTTTACTTCTTAAATCGTCAATATCTCCTTGTTAACACATCCTGTAGCTCCTAAAGTATTGATTTGACAGTAAAAGTGAATTATATGTAGAAACTTTTATCACAAGTAATCATAATGCTATTCGTACTGATATTCGAGATATGAGCAAAAATCTGAAAAAAGGTATCTGGATTACAAAACTACACGAATTATTTCCCCTGATTGCCCATATTATTCGGCTTAATTTTCTTGAATTATTAGTATTAATGACAATGATAGGTAACTATTCACATTACAAACAAAAGACTACAAAAACATGAGCTACAAAAATATGCTTTTTTTTGTCATTCAGTTCGGGCTCCTTAGCACGAGTGCGACTCACACTTCGCCAATTTAAAATAATCACACCAAGTTTCTCGGTTGCATGTATTATCGTTTTTTGCGATAGAGCTATAAGTCAAAAATACTTCTAAAGACCTATAATAAAACACGTTTTTGTATAGAAACCCCCTTATTTTTTCACTTTTTCTAACTTTAAGTATTTGATGTTATAGCGGCAACAGACATACTAGTTCTGTGAAATATTTCAACTGTCTACCTCGCCTGGCACGCCTCCAGGAGTTGGTCGCACGTCAACTGGCATTGCCAGAAGCGCCATTTTGCTTCAACCGGCGAGGCCCTTTGTGGGTGGTCGCCATTATTGTCAAGGGTTAGAAAAACAAAAATTTCGCAATATTTTTGTATGGGAACTATATATAAAACTTATATCGATGAAATCGTCTTTAACTGACTACCTGACTAAAATATTTGTGTATGAAATTATGTGAGAAAAAATTCAACAGTCTAAGCTAAAGATAGGGTAAGTAGGTATTGCACTTGAACCTAAAAAAATGTGAAATATGAATGCCACAATAACAATTTTTAATACAATAACATTGTATTGCTTACCCGGTTTATTGGGAATTTCAACAACACAGAGTTTTTCTTTGCAAAACAACAAAACAATCACTAAACAATCACTTTAACAACACGTACGCGCACCGCCCGAGCGCAGCGGAAAGCACTGACTGATTCGAAGGAGATTTCTATCGAAAATCATTCACCGTTGGCTTTTTACTCATTCCTAACTCTATCCTAGTCTTACCAAGGCGCTTTAGCAAACGTTAGACGCACGCAGCGATAGTTTTCGCTCCATAATCAGGTATGAAGTGAGTCACTTCCCGCGAACAGGGCCCCGTCCAGCAGCCGGACGCTGCCAGATGCGCAAATTCCCGCGCGACCGACTATCGGTTGCTTGCCAGTTCCGAAAGTAGCAAAAAAATGTCCGTGCCAGGCGAGTGGCTATTACGGTTCATAAAACAGCTCGCTGACAGACGGACAGACAGCAGAGGCTTAGTAATAGGGTCCCGTTGATCACCCGTTGGATGTACGGAACCCTAAAAAGTAACATTCCCTCTCGTATATCTACCAGATACGCTAAACTACCAGGTTTATAGTGATGGCCGCTATTCGTGCCAACGCCATGAGGCGAGGGCAAGGACCAACTTCGGTAGGTCTTGCCGCCAAGACGCTTGTCCTGGTACTCTGCAAGGCGAGTGCCTCGTGAAAGAGAACCACTACCTACTCTCCAGGTAGGTCCCGGAGCTGTATGCACGCTCACCTCCCGCGGCTTTTGCTGCTGGCGGTTTGATCACCGCTCGGAAAGCCGGAGAAGCTGGCTCCCCACATCTCCTTTGGTACCAGAGCTGTTGGCGCGCTCACTTTCTGGCGCTTATCGCACCTGTCCAGACTTACTCCTACGCGGCAGGATCGACCGGAGCAGTATTAGCTTAACTCTACTTGCTATCCAGGCAAGTGCCGGAGATGCTTCCCCGCCAGTAAACAAACCAGCAGTTCGGCTTAAGGGACAACTCACGTGCCCCGCGTTGTTTTCGCCCAGAGCCCACGTGGCCGGCTACGACAACAATAGTTACGTGCGGGGGAGGACGCCTGGACGCCACGTGCTTGCCAGGCAACAAACATTGCCCAACCCCTGCAACTAACCACATACCACTACGAGTCCTTGACCCATTCGGGGGACCGACAAGCCTGCCGAAGGCGATAGATCCGACAGCAGGCACTGCCGACTGCAGACTACTGCCGATCCTGTAGTACCTGATCTAAACAGCCGGACCTGTAGTTCCTGTAGGAAGAGTAGGGGTACTAATAAGTAACATTGCGAATGTTAGGTAGGCAGCCCCGAATCATCCGTAGAGGCAGTGTAGGCGATTGCCTATGGGCCTGGCATTTTTATGGCTCCCCCACCGCCCTCGAGAATAATAAGTTTTATTTCACTTCACCTGTTAGTTAGAATGTGTACGTCAAATCTTGCGATTGATTTTAGAGCGACTTTCAGAGGTAAGTTTGAAGCCGTATTCTCGGTGAAAACTGAAAATATATGATACGTTTGGTAGTTTGAAGTTGATCTGATGATGATATTTAAAGGTGGAATCGAGGTCCCAGGATCATCTGTTGTTGTCAATCGAATCGTAAGAAAAAATTTTGTAGGTACCTTCTCAGCTCGCCTTTTTTTATCTTGAAAAACATACAATATTTTAGAAATGTTTAGCTTGATTGTGTCAGGGTTTACGTTGAATTAGGTAAAATCAGCCTTAGACGCAGATAATGTAAAAGAAATGAATCACAGGAGAGGAGAGGGGGTTATTGCCTAGGGCCTAAGGGCCTCTACGTGGGTTAATCCGGTCCTGATATTAGGATCTACCCAAAGCTACCGATCTGAACCTATTTGGGTCGTTGGTAGGGAGAAGCTTAATTTCAACTTACTAAGGGCGGCGGCGTCGGCACAGTATCTAGACAGCTCAGTAATAATTTCCGAGTTCGAGTCTCGAAGTCATGCTGGTCAATGAAGCTATGATAAAGCAGTAAGGATAGTTTAATCCGATGGGATTCTATTTTCCAAGCTTGCTATCAACTTGAAAAACTAGTCTCATATATGTATGTAACTCGCAAAATTTCTTCCGCTCAACTCCAGGTGGTTACGCGTAAGTCTCACCCACAACCAAAACTAGACCCTAAAGAAGTACACTAACATTATACAGTTTAGACTTTCTCTAAAGAACCAATTCTCAATTCTCAAAAAAAGGCAACAGACAATATACAATTTTTTATTTGACACAACCACAAAAACCGATTATACAAGACATATAAAAAAATAAGACACAAAAAAATAAACACAAATACAAAAAAGCAAAACTAACGAAATCGATAAGTACGCCTTTGCTAAATGTATTTTCTTTTGTCTAAATATTAAATGTCTTTGTTTTAAAAGCAATAAAGAGTTTACAAACAAACAAATCGGTGTAGTCCGAAGTCAAAATGGAATTTTCTTAGCATGTGCTGCAGAATTGTTTTTTTTTAAATGTCTAAAGAGCTCATCGTTTTGTAAAAAAAACCAGCCAATGTTTTTATTGATCTCATCATCATTAGCATCATCAGATCAGCCAAAAGACGTACACTGCTGAACAAGGCCTCCCCCAAAAATTTTCACGAAGACTGGTTCTGTGCTGCCCACATCCAGTGGCCTCCCGCGATCCTCACCAGGTCGTCAGTCCACCGCGGGGGAGGCCTAACTACTCTACGTCTTCCGGTGCTCGGTCGCCACTCGAGAACTTTACTGCCCCAACGACCATCTGTTCTACGACTTATGTGCCCTGCCCTTTGCCACTTAACTTTTGGCTATGGTCTATGTCTAACCTATGTTTCTTGTAAAAAGCTGTTTGGTTTCATTGTAATTGTAAGAACGGGCTGGTTTCCGTAACCAGACGTCTATTGCGACTATTTTACGTTAAGGGCCGGCATCACTGCCAGTCCAGCTCCTCCTAGAAGTCCTGTAGCCCCCACAGGTTGCCGATGACTTCCGGGAATATCCTCAGGTCACCGAGATGCTCAGCCCTGTGCGCTACCACCTCTCTGAATTCCAGAAAGATGTAAGGCAGTTGTCTCGTCGGCCTCCATGCAGGCGCGCCCCAGCGGGATGTATGTAATCCCCAGGGTAACAAGATGTTTGTTAAAGTACCTAACCGTGGCCAGTAATGACTGCTGTTACCTTACAAAGCTGAAGGCTCCCGAGTTTCAAGAACTTCCTGGCCAGGCCAGCGTTGGTCGGTGGTTGCGCCTATCCGGCCGGCCTGCCGACAGACTTCCAGTCCAGTCCCATATCGGTTATGTTCTGAACTTGTGCGCAGTTTCCTGCAAGGTGGATAAGGGGTAAGATGGGTTCCGGTCCCATAGCTACGAGTTCTGAACCCTCTCCTGGCTAATTCGTCAGCTCCGTTCGTTCCCGCGCAAATTGCTGTGGCTCTTGATCCAATACAGAGTTACATTGCTGTGGTATTATATCTCTGTTAGTCTTTGACATAAGACATTTACCTATTGATTATTAACACTAGCGTTAGTAAAAGGAAACATAACAATTAAATAAATATTAAAGTGTGGTGTTGTGTGTGTGTGTTGGGGGGGGGGGGGGGGCGCTCAGCGTATACCTACTGCAAGGATTCCTGTTCGGTTTCATCTAGTCACTCATCTCCTGCAATATGTCCGCCAGGTCGTTTAACCGGTCATCCTGTAACCTGTATTTATTCACACCAGGAGGTGACCACGCTTCCCGGTGGGGTCAACTTGTAAGACTCGTGTGGTTGGTGGAAGGGCATTTTCTAAGCCCGCCTGGCTAGCTACCACCATCTTATCTAAGTCTTGCAGCCAAACATCAGTGTTAACAACATTGATGTGTTCCGGCATGAAGATAAGATAGCCAGTTCTCCATTGCGTTGGGGAATCTTGGTAAGCCCGCTTCCATCTTCAGCATCATCGTCACTTACCATCAGGTGAGATAATGCCAAGGGCTTAGCAAATTTGAATAAAACAAATAAAAAAGGTTTTTTAAAAAAACCTGCCAACTGCGACTCGGGGTCACACAAACAGGGTCCCGCACCAAAGCTTCAACTACCAACAGAACAAGACCTCTCAGTACATAGTAAACTCTAAGTAAATATCAGTTTATTTATTCTGGGCTTTAGAAATTTCATTTTACCTGTAGGAAGGAATAAACTGTGATTTCAAAACTAACAAACTTTAAAAATATATATTTGAGATTCTCACAATAAGCTCTTTCATGTTATATGTCACAATACATTTTGAATAACCATTTTTTTTATTTATCCCCTCCCCTCCTCCTCCAAAGTGACCGCCATGTTTAAATTTCATTTATTTACGTTACTTACGTCCGTCTTTGGGTCACCAATTTTCACATGTGTATAGATACCAAATTCAACTCACCGAGCAAATTGGCTGTGACGGGCGGACAGGCACACGAGTAATCCTATAATGGTTCCTTTTTTAGGGTTCCGTACCCAAAGGGTAAAAACGGGACCCATTACTAAGACTTCGCTGTCCGTCCGTCTGTCCGTCTGTCACCAGGCTGTATATTTCATGAACTGTGGTAGCTAGACAGTTGAAATTTTCACAGATGATGCCGCTATAACAACAAATACTAAAAATTAGAAAAAGTGAATAATAAAGGTGTTTTTTGAAACATGCGCTAAAACTAGCGCCATCTACTACGATGGTACGGAACCCTATTTAGCGCGAGTCCGACTCGCACTTGCCCGGTTTGTACCTTTTGAGCTACGGAAACCTAAAATCTACTCTCAATCGTCAAACCCTAACATTAACCTAAGACGATCTTCATCAGCCTAATCTTAACTCCTACTGTAGCACTAACAGGAAACGCGGTCTAAAGAATTTGAATTTGCGGTATTTGAATAAACTGTTGCTGTCTCCCTCCCCTAAACCTCTCCTTATACAGCAAAAGAGGGAAAACTGCAGCGCAGACCGATAAAAGGCACTAAAATTGACCAAAACAGCATTTCGCAGTCTCCTATTTGCTCCTACAAACTTGAGCAATAATATATATTATTATTTTCAAAAATAATATTTAAAAAACGCTTTACCTATGCCCTGAAAATGACGTTTCAATTGGACGATTTTCGCAGTTTTTGAAGGCTTCTACTTCCTATTATAATTAAAATATGGGAAAAACAAAACGCCCTACGTTTTGTTTTTGTTAGATATATAGGTATGAAGGAAAAAAACATTTTTGCTCTATTGTCATTATCCAGGGAGGAAACAGGGGACTACGTTTGTATGGAAAAAACGGCGCCCGCATTTCCTCTAGTCATATTACCAAAACAGAAAAAAGAACAGCTAACAGTAAACAAGTCATTATTTAACGATTGTACCGTCGTCGCGTCGACGCGTAACTCGACCGTATGACAGAACTCGGCGCGGCGCGGTGCGACGTGCGGCGGTACCAGCCACCGACTGTTATCGGCTATCAAGTGATTCGGTGACACACTGACCGTACCAAGGTGCCTTGTACACAGGGCGACACATCAAGCTACCCACCCGGAATAATAATAACTACGTAAGATTTGACAGCGAATTGTAGGAAAGGGACTGAATAGTGCGCATCAGCCAATCACAGACCACAGCGCAAAGTATGAGCTACGTTGCCGTTCTGCTCCGCACATTTTTTGTGCTCCTACGGCCCAGCGTGGTGATTCTTTTGTTTTGTTATCATATCACGTTAGCAGTTATCAGTACTGGGCAGTTGCCTCCCTTACGTCGCTACACGCGGTCTCAACAATTAGTGAAGACTTAGTGATTATGTGCTTTATGATTAAATAAAATAAAAAATAGTTTTTGTGATTTTAAAATATATAATGGCGCCACAATTAACGCCTCATCAACGGCAACTGATTGTTACCCTACGTGACAGTGGATACAGAGTTAAAGATATTGAGAGACGAACTGGAATAACGGTGAGTATTTAAAAAATCATATTTTTTTCTAGTTTTACTCTTACGGTGAAGGAAATCATCGTGAGGAAACCTGCACACGCCTGCGAAGAAACTCGAAGGTTGTGTGTGAAGTCGACCAATCCGCACTGGGCCCGTATGGTCGACTAAAGCCCCGAATGAATTAGGTAGATTCAGAGTAGGCTCAAGCCCTTCAGTGGGGACCTATATGATCTGATATGATGAAACTTGTTTTTGTTGGCGTGAGCATTGTTTTTATGTCTGTCTTTGAGCAACAGTCTGTTGCTCCGCTGTGATGAAGTTTATAGAAATCAACAAAAAATGTTTTTTTTAATTGGACTGTGCTTTTTTCACGGATAAAAAGTTGCCTATGTCGTTTCTCATGACACAAGCTACCTGCATGCAAAATTTCGTCAAGTTTGGTTGAGGTGTTAAAGTGTAAAGCGGTAACAAACAAACACATTGTCACATTTATAATATTATAGTGTAAGGATGCGTGGTATTAAAACACCAGCGTAACGTAGTTCTATTGTGATAGATTAATAGAAAACACTTTAGACTGCACTCTATCTGCCATAGGCCAAATATCACAACTTCAAATAATATTTCAGAGGAAAACGATCAACTTTTGGTTGCGCCGTAATGAGGAAACGGGAGGCGACCTATCAGCTCACCATCGGCAGCTCTACCAGAGGGCTACCACCGCCCAGCAAGATGCTGCTATTGCAACGGCACATACAGAACAGCCATTTCTAAGCACGCAAACTACTGCCACACAATATAACGTAAGTTGACTATTCCTAAAATATGTATTATTCTATATATGATATAATAACTACGCCCTTAGTATGAAAAAAACCGGTCAAGTGCGAGTCAGACTCGCGCACGAAGGATTCGGTACCATTATCTACAAAAACGAAAAATAATCATGTCTGTTATATGGAAGCCCCCTTGAATATATATATATTTTAATTAAATTATGAATTATTATAGTGAATATATAACTAAATATCCTGTGAATATTTGAAGCGTCTACCTGTTGTCGTTATCAATATCGAGCAAAAATGAGCAAAAAAATCACGTTTGTTGTATGGGAGCCCCCTTAAATATGTATTTTAATCTGTTTTTTAGTATTTGTTTAGTATAAAAGAAATACATCATCTGTGAAAATTTCAACTGTCTAGCTATCACGGTTCATGAAATACAGCCTGGTGACGGACGGACGGACAGCGGAGTCTTAGTGATAGAGTCCCGTTTTACCCTTTGGGTGTGGAACCCTATAAACAAACGATGTTAGTGTTAGGTTGAAGCAAACATTATGTGTATCCTTACTACTCGTAATGTTATAAAACTTATAAAATAGCTTATTTAGTGCAAAAATCACAACAATCTCACAGATTACTTGTTTGTTACCTTTTCTCGCTTCAACACCTCAACCAATCTTGACTATGCTATTTTTACGGGATTAAAATTAGCTTACGTCCTTCCCCATGATACAAGCTACCTGCATGCTAAATTTCATCAAGATTGGTTGAGCTGTTGACCCGTGAAAAGGTAACAAACAAACACATTTTGATAATGAATAATGATATTGTTGATAAGGCCCGATCGTCCTTATTCAGGGTAAGCTCAAGCCTCTCGGTGGGGACGTATATGAGCTGATATGATGATTATGATGATGATTGTTGATAATGATAACACTCACAAGATTTTTGACGATATACCTAAGCAGTAAAAATTGTGCAAGAAATACAATTCTCTCCCTGTATTCCTAAGTTTTTAAATTTAAAATTTCAATAGGAATCTTAGATTTAGCTAAGTATAAATTTTAATCTATGGCATCCTGTTTTCCTATGTTTCTTATTTATCATTTGAATACTTATCTCAGTAGGTTTTTATTTCGACTATGTAGTATTATGATTAGTATTGTTACTTTTATCACCCGACTTCTTCAGAAGGACGATTATGTTTTTCGCGTGTATGTATGCATGTTATGTGTGTTTGTATTTCTTTGGTAGCTCGTAGCCTACAACGACTTGATACATTGTGAAGTGCGAGGTGTCGTTAGATTCGTCTTAATCCCATGAGTAACATAGGCATTTTTTCCCGACTGACCAATAAGGAGGGGTTCAGTTTTTACGCAGTCGTGTTTTTAATTTTTAATTAATTCCTTAAGTTATTTCAAAGTAGTCTTATTAAACCCTTATCATAAATGCATTTTTTTCTCTAATAAACTGTCCTTAGTAGAAATTATTACATATTTTCATTTGTGTTTCAGGTATCAACCCAAACAATAAGAAGGAGACTGAAGGACGTCGGTCTGGAAACAAGAATTCCAGCCAAAAAAAATATTTTTTCGCCTGCCCACGCCCAGGCTAGAGTTAGTTTTTGTCTGGAGAACTACAACTTTGATTGGGAGAACAATATTGTCATATTTGTTGATGAAAAAACTTTCAAATCAGATAGAGATGGGCGAAAAATTTTAAAAAGGCGGCGCAACGAGAGATATATTATTAATAATGTCGTGCCGAATAGATCGAGCGGTCGCCTTAGCCTCGGCTTTTGGGGCTGGATGAGCTGTGCAGGTCCCGGAGAGCTGGTAGAAATATCAGGACGGATGAATGCGGACCAATACGTTGAAATTTTAAGAGATGTAATGGTGCCGACTGTGCGACTGCATTTTCCGACGGGCATTATATACTTGTGCCAAGATAACAGTGCGGTGCATAGTGCCCGAGTAGTGCAGGATTGGCTCCGAGCTCAACCGGACATTGAAGTTATACCATGGCCCGCGAAAAGCCCCGACCTCAACCCAATTGAGAACCTCTGGGGACAGATGGTCCTAAATTAGGATGTGTCAGAAGTGCGCAACGTAGAAAACTTACGGCAATCGGCAGTCCAAACGTGGGAATTAATGAGAGGTGATCCTCGGGATATGTGTTGGAACATGGTTAGCGGAATAAAATCCAGGTTGGATGCAGTGTTAGATGCTAATGGTGGTCCTACCAAATATTAACGGCCTTAAATCGAATTACTTGTGAATAAAAATCTGTTACCATGTGTTGTATCATAAGGTATGTATAACAAAATTAGCTGAAACTATTTGAACTAGGGCTTCTACTTATTAAACTGATCAACTTTTCCCAAGAAAACCATAGTCAATCTGGAATTTTATTTTATTTTTTTAACGGTTCCGTCACCTGATTGGCCATCTTAGTATGAGGGCTCAAGAATGTTTTTCGTGGATCCATTATGGGTTTCTGCAAAAGAGTTGTTTAGTTTCAAGAGTAGAAGCCCCAACTTAAAAAGTTTCAGCTAATTTTATTAGACCTTATAAATTTCCATTTTCCGGACGCCGTTTTATAACACAACCTGTGCCATTTGCCACCTTGCACTCTTCTGTTGTAGGTCCAGACCGTTCCCTTTAAGATGACTTATGATGATAACTTGGCAGGTCCGTATTTTGACATTAAACATATTCATATAAATGTGTTTGATGTCAAAATTTAGAACTGCTAACTGCCGTTTTCATGCGTCATTTTATAGTGAATGAGCTGCAAGCTACTTTGCTGGCCATGGATAACTTTAATTAAAGTATTGAGCTCCTAGTATTAAAAATCTGTGAGTTTGAGGGCGTTTGACTGCATCTCACCGTTTACTGGGTATTATTTTGGTGGACAACAACCTTTTAAGGGTTGACTCTACTTATGAAACTGAACAACTTTGCCCAAAGAGCCCACAGTCAATTCACAAAAAACCCCATACAAACTGATTAGCCGAATCAGCTAAGTTGAAATTATTTTTGCGAATTGCCTATGGGTTCCATCGGGAAAGTTTTTCAGTTTTGGTAGTAGTCACGCCTTAAAAGGTTGTTGAGCACCAAAACAACAGCCGGCATATGCTAACTAAAATTTTCAAATGTCTAAACAAATGTAGTTAATATTTTTACTCACTAGGTATATTTACTAAATTGTCTTATTGGTCCGCATTCATCAATCTGGATATTTTATTAAAACTATGTGTAGCTTCTTATGTCTTTTACTGCTTGATGATTTAGTTGTTTAACCAAATAATTATTAATCTTTTGCATCATTTTTGTTACTAGATAAGTGGCTAAGTCTTTCAATGTTGTGTATTTTATTTAAGTTTTTTTTTAATTTTTGGATTTATATGTTGATTATTTAAAAAAATATAAATACTTGTTACCTAATATTTTAATAATTTAAAATAATGTTTTTGTTTATTCCAAAATTTAGCTAATTATGTTTGTCGTTAATTATTTTTAATACAAAGCTTTTTGATAGTGAAATTATGACTACTTTTGAAGCTGATTTGTCAAAATTATTTTTGATTACTGTGGTCCTAATTTTATTTTTTTATTTTAACTATAATAATTATCTCTATTACTACGTTCACTGACTGCATATCTCTCTTTTTAGGGTTCCGTGCAAAAACAAAAAAAAACCGTTATAAGATCATTTGTGCGTCCGTCTGTCTGTCACAGCCAATTTGTAAAAAATCTGGTGAAATTTGGTAGGATGGTGTAATCCTATGACCCAAACACATATGACTGTGCAAAGTAAAAATTGTTTTTTTTAAATCATTTTCGGGGGCAAATTAAATAAATAAAAAGTTTTGCAAACCTTACTGTGTCACATATCAAATCGGTATCCCACACTCTTAACTCCGAAACCACTGAGCCTAAAATTTAGAAAAAAAAATACAAAATATTATTTATTGCTTGCAGATTAAAGGAAAACCTATGAGAATTCTATCAATTGTACGGAACCCTCAGTACGCAAAACAGACTCGCTCTTGGCCGGTTTTTTTGCAAGTCGCTATTGTAATTGTATTACCTTAATTTTTTGGTGTTATAGCACAGATAAGATACTTGTTACTTCGTAACAAAAAAATAAAGCAATGTTAAAGCGCTGTGATTGATTTTTGATTTGTTATCAATATCATTTTCTTTAAAATTTTAAGACTGACTAATAAAAACATTACAAACTAGAATATTTGTATTATTAGATCTCATGGGTTAGTTTACCTAGTTATACACAGGTGAAACAAAATTGGTATAGAAAACGCTCGCTAGAACTTCTACTTACCATACTTAACAACTTTAATTGCGAATTAACAAATAAAAATTTGAACTCAATTAGGTAGCTAATTGACCAATTTTGTATTGAAAAGAAAGTTGAAAATATATTGTTGGGAACTGACTATGGGCACCTTGGAAAAAGTTGTTCAGTATGAAATAGAATCCTACGCCAATTTTTTTACACCATCTTTATACGGTTCACAAGTTTGCCTTGAGGGTCATAAGTAGATAACAAACTAATGCTGTCTTCTTGTGGACGTAAGAGAGGCAGGCTTTTTTTTTCTTTACTCAGAAATTCGCAGAATTTACTTTTCTTTTTAAATCTAAACCCATCCTCACACTTCATCCAAATTGTGACCACATACAGACTTTTAGGTCTGCCTGACATTATGAGATACCTAACAAATAATAAGTAATTAATTAATAACTAGATTTGCCCGTGTGGACATCGTTTTAATGACTGTCTATGAGGGTGAGTATTGCGTGGGCCGCAAGCAGCTCGCGAGCATATTATACATTAGTTTTCTTCAGATTCCTCGGAAACTACATATATCGGGCTATTTTAATTAAAAAGTCCATGTCACATCCCGTCCCCTAATTTTTTTATGCAAAAAATTACGTCAATCCGTGGCGACGCCGACGCCGACGTGCGCGAGTGTAGAAATGAGTTTTCCCTAGATCCCTCGGGAAATATGCTAGTTAGTAGCCTGGGTCATTTCCCACCCCCTCAACCATCTCTGTGTAAAAAAATCACAACATTCTGTTGCTATGTTGCGATAAAGTTTTTCTCTCATGAACTTTATCGGACTGTTCTATTATTACGGAATAATTAAGAAATTGGCCAACTTTTATGTGCGAGTCTGACTCGCGCACGAAGGTTTCCTTACCTATATCTATAAAAACGACAAATAAATCACGTTTGTTGTATTCCAATACAATCTATGTCCTTTTTTATAATACAGATTACCTACAAGCTACGTGGTTGCGAGGTGATTGCCAAATTTTGTCAAGATTGGTTGAGGTGTTGAAGCGTGTAGAGGTAACAAACAAACACAGTTTCACATTCAAAATTTAGCTTTTGCCCGCGGCTTCGCTCGCGTGAACATAGTTTCTGTAACTATCTTCGAGGGTGCGCAGTGCGCAAGTGGCTGGCGAGCGTGGAAATTGAGTTTTCTCTAAATCCCTGGAACTAGGTATTTCGGGTTATGATAATTATTAGTAGTTTGTGTCACTTTCCAACTCCACAGCTATCTGTGCACAATAGCATGAATTCCTTCGCTTTATGTGTCAGAAATTAATAAAAAGAGAGTTCACAATATCTCACGGGAACCACTTAAAAATTGGTATAAAAGGTAGCCTATATGTTAATCCAGGTCCTAATCGGTCTACCTACCCAATTCCATCCAGATCCGTTTAGCGGTTCTAGCGTGATTAAATAACAAACGTCAATCCATCCATCCAAACTTTCACGTTTATAAATATTAGTTAGATTAATAAATGGAAAAAAAACATTTTAAATTAGTTATCAAGAGCAAGACGCCATTATAGTATTCATGGTTATAGGTTTTTCTAGAAGAGCACATGCGAACGATGTTGACGAAATCCTGATTCATCTTTGCTTGAGTCTGCTTTAGTGCACTTCGAATAGTATATTATGGATTGTAACAGGTAAGATGAGAGTCAACGCAGAGCGGCAACGCTGCGCGCGGGCCGCACGTGCGCGAGTGCAACGAAATAACATAAATATATCGCACACGCTCGCACGATTCGCCAAGTTCAACTTTAACGGGTCAAAGTCCAAACAGGGTAGGTTGATGAGGAGTCGACTGTACACGGCCCTATACGTAACTTTGTTTGTTTTAGGCCTAACTAGGTACATTACAAAAAGAACTTTGTTTTGAGACAGAGTTCAATGTTGCCCTTTGCTAAGTTTAATAGAAATATCGTGAAATTCTACAATTCAATTTAAATAACTTTAGGAATTAATTAAAAATTAAAAATCCGACTGCATAAAAACTGAACCCTTCCTTTTTATAAAGTCGGGTAAAAATGTATTCTTTGTCACTCACGGGATTAAGACGAATCTAACGACACCTCATACTTCAACATCGATTAAGCCGTGTCGGCTACAGAGCGAACCAACACCTTCATATACTAGCGGATTCCATGCGGCGTTGCCCGCGCAGATCCTGTTTTTTTTGCCCTTCCTTTTCCCAAAATCCTTTCTTAACGGATGCCTATGTCATAATTGCCAAATTTCAGCCTAATTCGTCCATTGGTTTCAGCTATACGTTGATGATCAATCAGGACGAACGATTTTGTAGATTACTAGCTTTTTCCCGCGGCTTCGCCCGCGTGAACATCGTTTTTAAGACTGATTTTGAGGGTGAGTGGTGCGCGAGCCGCAAGCGGCTCGCGAGCGTGGAATTGAGTTTTCTCCAGATCCCTATCCCAGATCGGGCTATTGTGATTAGCAATCTATGACACTCCTCAAACAACTGTGCAAAAATCACAAAAATCCATTGTTCCGTTGCGATTTTAAAGAAATTAGCCAAAAAGAGTATTTTTTCAGTTCCCTCAGGAATTGCATCGGACTATGCTATTTTCACGGGATAAAAAGTAGCCTATGTCCTTCCCCGTGACTACGTTAGTACTAATATATATACTTTGCCGTGACACAGGCTACTTGCATGCCAAATTTCATCAAGATTGGTCAAGGTGTTGAAGCGTGAAAAGGTAACAAACAAACACATTTCTCATTTATAATATTAGTAAGGATAGTAAGGATAAGCAGCTCTTTCCCGCGATTACGCTCGCGTGGATATCGTTTTTACCCGACTGCCGAAAAGGAGGGTATTTTTTTTTCGGGTGTATGTATGTATGTCTGTTTCTTTGGCTAAGTCTGTAGCCTAAACGGCTTTGATGGGTGGAGTGCGAGATGTCGTTAGATTCTTCTTGATCTCGTAAGTGACATAGTTTGCATGTTTATCCGACTGCTCAAAAAAGAGGGTTAGGGTTTTTATGAAGTCGTTTTTTTTTATTAAATTGGTTATGTTATCATGACTATAACTGGTGCCAGCGACTTCGTTTGTAGGTCAGGCTTCCTCTGTTAACACTTTATTAATAACTAGCCGTCCGCCCGCGCCTACTCCCGCGTTGCTTTCCATTTTCCCGTGGGAATAAGACGTTTTCCCGGGGTAAAGAGTAGCCTATTTCCTATTCTAAGACCTAACCTACATGTGTGCCAAGTTTTATCCCGATCCGTCCTGTAGTTGAAGCGTGAAAGAGTAACAAACATCCATACATACAAACTTTCACATCGTCCAATATACATCGATTTCCCGAAATACGAGTATACCTACGATAATCGACACGCTAAATTAAAGGAATAACAAAGGGTTCTTTTGATTCCTTTTGGAACACCACGATTTTCCGGGATCATAAATATAACATACTTACGTAACATAATCAGGTGTTGCCATATTTAATATGCCTTAAACATTCCAAGGATACAATTTTGTTCCTCATCCTGTGGGAACCTTTAATTATTCATGACCAAAAATATGATGTTACGTTAAGAGTAAGTATCTCGGACAAAACCCGCTGGTTTTTAAGACTGTATTCAAGGGTGCGCAGTGCACTACCATTAAGTGGCTCGTAGTGTGAATAGACTTAAATTTGATATTCGACATTTGATGTTTGATATTTGACGTTTGACATTTGAAATTTCACATTTGACATTGACATTTGATATTTGACACTGGAAATAACTTTCGTCATTTAACTTTTTTCTTCTGACAGTTGATATTTTAATTGTATAGGTTTTCTTCTATATTGTTAATTTCTTTTTTTTTATGTTGTGATGCAATAAAGAATATTGCATTGTATTGTGTATTGTATATTTGTTGACATTGAGATGTGATTCAATATCATTGACATTGATATTTGCCATAGGAAATGCTAAACATTACACTGGTGTCGATTCAAACAAAACACTCGACTTAATTAAGCTAAACTAAAATAAAAAAATAAAAAAAAAATATTGAAAAAATTTGTTTGACAGGAATAAACACGATCAAATGGAATTCACAGACTATGTAAAGAATGAACGAAAACATTAACAATATGATGGATGTAACCTGTACCGGAAACCGGGAAGTGATTCTAATTTACCTTCTAAGATTTGTCAAAAACGAACAGACAGACAGACTTACTAACAAGGCAAGCTTGTAAAAACAGGACTTAGAGTAAAAGATACAAATAACTATGATAAATTCAACTGCTCAAATTCTGGTAAACACTTTTTTTATAGGTCATTTAGTTATTAAAAATGTAATAATTAAAGCAGTAAAAACAAGTAGAGGCATCATATTGTTATTTTCCTCTTGAGATTTTCTAAGGATTCTCAGTAAGCGAGAATGTATTGATAATGAAGATTAGTATAGGTACACGGAAAGGAAGGTCAAGGTGACGCAAACATTGTCGAAAATAATATACAATACATAACTTTGAATGACAATATTTATACAGGAAAAATGTGGTTAACTTGCTTGTTACTACAATGCCGTAGTAGCTACGTAGCGGTATGTACCAATTACTGTACTCTTTAATGTAGCGTTTCTTCGAGCAAGTAAAAGAAAGCATTTTTTTTAAATAGTGAGTATTTTGAATTGGTTATAAAAAGACTTGTGGCAAATTTGATGTTTTCCGGCATCATTGACTAGATAGCCTTTTTCCCGTTGCTATAGGAATGGTAAGCAAAACCCTTCCCTAGAGCATTCCAAACTTTCAGTTACACAGAATGTTACAAGATTGGACTGTTACTGGGGATGTAGGATCCGTTACTGGGACTTCTACTTATCATACTGAACAACTTTCTCCAATGAACCTGGTCAATTCTACACAAAAAACTTTCCATACAAATTGGTCAATCAGCTGATTGATTTGTATGAAGAGTTAAAATTTTTGTTTGACCCTATATACAGGGTGTAACAAAATTGGTGTTGTTCCCGTAAACTGGGGCTTCTACATATCATACTGAACAACTTTTGTTCTACGACTTTGCTGAAATCGCAAAAAAAAATTTTTACTCTTCATAAAAATCGATCAGCTGGTCGACCAATTTTGTGCATTTTAGTATGAAGGGTCAACATTTTTTTTTGAGAATTGACTATGGGTTCCTTGGGGAAAGTTGTTCAGTATGATGAGTAGAAGCCCCAATTTACGGGTCCTACACCAATTATTTTACACCCTGTATAGTGAGGTCATTAAAAAAATTAAGAAGATAAGTGTATAATAATTTTCGAAAAACCTAAAAACTTTTAAGTACAAGCTTTTAATATTGCATTCACGCGATATACATAATATGCATGCCAAATTTCAGCTCAATCGGAAACCGGGAAGTGGGTCAAATTTAACTTGCAAGATTTCATACATAAATTGCAAGTTAATTAAAAGCTTTTAAAAATCGCATTACTCGTTATAAAAAATCTTACCTACTACGCAAAATCCATTACATGGAGGACACTGGACAATTGGACACGTTATTGCAAGATAAGGATAATTACTAACAAATAGAAGATCGTGGGTGAAACCCGAGCGCCGTCGAAGCCAGATGCCGGCGGTGCCAGCCACCGGACTGATAGCGGAGCGCCCGCGCCGCCGGTTCGTCGCCAACGCCAGTGACGTCACTGGAAACTTCGCAGCAACGACAAAATAATAACTTGCATATATGTTTGGGAAATTGTGTGACATTCATTTATTTGTAGTGCGGCATATTCATCTGATAAAATTCGTCAATCAATAGGTATGTCGACAGCATCAAAAATAAATTATAAACTCTTTATCTATAATTTATATATATATATAAGGTCTAACAAAATTAGCTGAAACTATTTTAACTGGTGCTTCTACTCATCATACTGAACAACTTTCCCCAAGGTATCCATAGTCAAATCTCAAAAAAAAATTTGAACTTCCCATACATAGTTGGCTGCTCAGCTGATCGAGTTAGTATGGGAGAGCCAATTTTTTTTTGCGATTTGACTATGGGTTACATGGGAAAAGTTGTTCAGTTTCATGGGTAGAAGCACCAGTTAAAATAGTTTCAGCTAATTTTGTTCCACCTATATATAAGGTCTAACAAAATTAGCTGAAACTATTTTAACTGGTGCTTCTACTCATGAAACTGAACAACTTTCCCCATGGAACCCATAGTGAAAGCTCAAAACAAAATTTGAACTTCCCATACTAAGTTGGCTGATCAGCTGATCGAGTTAGTATGGAGAGAGCCAAATTTTTTTCGCGATTTCACTATGGGTACCATGGGGAAAGTTGTTCAGTTTCATGAGTACAAGCACCAGTTAAAATAGTTTCAGCTAATTTTGTATGTATATGTATATCTAGTATATATATATATATTTAAATTGCCCTCCTACTTAAACTTCGGAAAACCTTACTCGCTTTGTTTTCCATCAAGTCTTCAATTTTCTATTTAACCAGAATCACAAAATGAGTACATAAATGACGCTGCTAAACTATGACGTCACGCCTAGTTATTTCAATCAATTTTTAGAACAAAACGTCGTTTTTGACAGATGATAAAAAGTAACTTACATGACTAGATTTCGTCATCCCTATTGCTGCAACAAATAGGTGCATGAAAACGAACAAAATAATAATAAAATGTACGGCAGCCCGCACTTACCTTTCTCGACATTTTATTCATACAAAAATTGAATTTAAAAAAAGAAAAAATTAGATGAAATTATATTGCATGACCAAATATACATACTTAGTCGTAATACATTCAATAGCTTCAAACTTCAACCATTTTGTAAGTAAATCGCAAGTTTCAATTTCATTTGTAGGAGAAGCATACAGACACGATTTTTCCCAGACCAATGGGTAGATAAACATAAGCAACTTCAACATGCAGAGTTTCATCAAAATCGTTGCAGCCCTTTTTGGACAAATAAAAAAAAATCAGTTTTTGTTGTATGACAGATACTCTTCGATTTGACGGACGGTACGAAGAAACTTTGGATAATCCCTCAATGAAATAATTTAAAACTCTTTTCCAAATTTTCCAAGTTCCCATATCGGACTAGATATAGTCTACAGAGCCAAGCGTTACGGACGGACGCACGCACGGACGCACGGGCGGAATTGAGATAATCGGTCTTTCGATGTTTTAATAATAGTACACAATTTTATGAAATTTCGAAAAAAAAAAATTTCGCGATAACAATACTTCCTTTGTACGGTAAGTACCGTACTACGGGGTCGAGAAAATATTTAACAGTAAAATAGGTAATACAAGCTTTTTAACACTAAGTCAGTATGGAGTATTGTTTGTCTTTTTAACACTAAGTCAGTATGGAGTATTGTTTGTCTTTTTAACACTAAGTCAGTATGGAGTATTGTTTGTCTTTTTAACACTAAGTCAGTATGGAGTATTGTTTGTATTTTTAACACTAAGTCAGTATGGAGTATTGATTGTCTTTTTCTTCAGACTTGATGAAAAATTTTCAAATAATTTGGGTTTGTATGGGAGGTACCTTACTCAGATGTTTCCTGGAATAATGAACTACCCAGTGCAGTAGGACTTATTAAGTCCTACTTATTCACAAAATTTCATTAAAATAGTGACAGCCATTTAAAAAAATGAGATGTACCTTATTCCCTTTTTTTGGAACAACGGACTACCGCGTACTGTAAGCCATATACATTTAAAGTAACTTACCGAGTTGCATAAAATACGTGAGAGGCATTTTTTTAATAAAAAAAGTAATGATTTACTATGGTGACAACCCAAAAAAATCAAGATAGGAAAAATTTAAAAAAACACCTTTAGATAAAAAAATAACATTGCTCTAACCCGAATTTCACCCAATTCCGTCCAGTAGTTTGGGAACTAGAGCATCGGACGGACGTACGAACACACACACACACACACACACTCACACACACATTTTTTTTTGTTTTTGTTTTTTGGACTCTATTAGTGTAAGCGACAATCGATCCCCGTCAAAATATCAACTTCGATACTTCGAAAGTAAAAAATCAAGAGGAGAAATTTGAAATAAAAATGTTTGGAGATGTAAAAATAATTTAACCTAAATCCGTCCAGTAGCATAGGTACTAGAGCAACTCCTACCTGCCACTTTTCAAATGTGTGTGTACTGAGACGTTCGGGTTACAGGAGGAAAGGGAACAGATTAATCTATCAGTTTTAAAAAACCTCAGAGAACTGTAAGACCGCACGTCGGTCGTAATTTTTTTTTACCGTAATAGCTAGCCGTTTGCAACATTATTATGGTGAATTTCCTAACTAGTAGGTAATATAATAAATAGTAAAATAAGAAGGGGAGTCATATAGAGAAATATGAAGTAAGTCGAAGACCCAAAGACGGACATGTACCATGGGGACCACTTTTGGGGGTAAATTAGTTTTTTTTTATTATATATTATTTAAATCTCCCCCCCCCCCTTATCTCTAAAACTACTGGGACTAAAATTTTGAAAAAAATACCGTAATCGAAAGTCATTCCGTTCTTACAGGAAAAAATAACTTTCCAAAGACCAATTGGGTATGCTAAAAAAAAATGTATTTTTTTAATTTTTTTTTCTGATGGTTTAGACCATTTTGAAAAACTCATTTGAATATTTCATTTTTTAAGCCTCTAGATATTTTTAAATATTTTTTTAAATTTTGAAACCTTGATGACGTCATCGGTTCACATTACTATGAAACGAACAGCCCTATTTCTATGACGATGAAATGAATAGGCCTTGACGTCAACTGTCAAGTCACTCAAGTCAATCATTCCCAAAGGTTTTTTGGCGGGATTTGTGGTAGACGCATTCGTAGTTTTATTTTGTTGTTTTTTCATTGCACCGGCACTAGCATTACAAATCCAACAGCTAAGGAAGCCTAAATACGTCAGACCTGGCTGTATGGTCTTAGTAACCTTTGCCTTTTCCGAAACGAAACTATCACAAAGCCAACAACGAAACGTCAAAGTCAAAATTTACTTGTCATCAAACATCATAATCTATGTATGGACAAGGCCTTCAGAGTTTAAATGTTTTTTAGAACCACAATAAAAATTGGACCTCTAATGAATATCTTACCCATTTAGGTATTTAATTTGAATGACGTTCTAATAATATTTGATTGTTTCAAACGTAGTTTTTGGTGGATGATAAATAAATAGTGCCTTTTTCAGTGCTCGACGAAAGCTCGTCCTCAAATGCAAGGTCCGTAATTGATATGACAAGTAAGAGTGCACGTTCCGTTCAGTGGTGAAATAAGGTTTTATTGTAAACTCGTGACGTCATAGGGGTCAAATGAAGGTTATTGTCCTTTTCCGATTTTTTTACGCAATCTTTTACTTTTTCGAGTGGAAAATGAAAAAATATGGCTTTAAATAAAAATATCTCGAAATGGTTTTTTTATTTTCATGGCTTATAAAAAATTTAGCATACCCAATTGTTTAAAAACTAGCGACACCTAGGGGGATCTAGTATTATCTTCTACATAGTTAATTTACGTAGTAATACGACAACAGCAACTAGTTGTCTTTTACCTATACCTATAGATGGCGCTGTAGATGAAAATTAGTTTTTGGTACAGAACCCTTAGTGCGCGAGTTTGACTCGCACTTGGCGGGTTTTTTTGTTATTATTTGTTTTTGCTATATCGCTAAACGGTAATAAGTACATACTATTGTTAGCTTGATGTGATTATACTACAAACCCTAAAGTAAATCAAAATATTATAAAAACCAGGCAAGTGTGAATGGTACCCGTGACATGAATGAAACAAAGCTTTTTTGTAAATACACAACACAAATATATTGTATGGTGGTACGGAACTCTCTATACGAGCCCGACTCGCACTTGGCCGGTTTTTTAAAGTCATATTTCGCCATTCGTCTACGCTGCATGGAGGCCACGTAAAACACGTCCAAAACAAATACAATTGCGATTTGTTTTTATCAGTTTACGTCACCGCACCGGTCCGTCGTTGTGGGTATACAATTAATCACCAATGAAAACAAGACATCTGCACATACGTAAAGCCCGTCTGATAGTGTTATTTTCTTATGTAATCTCTGATAGTAACAGAACAAAACAATTATTGTTCCTCTTAACCCTTATCATTGTTAAAGTGCAAAAGCAAGGAGCTCATTATGTGTTCATTACCCTACTGTCATTACAAGAAAAAAAGAGGGTTTTGTTTTCCGAGTGTTTGTATGTATGTTCATTTATTTCTTTGGCATGCTCTATGCCTAAACGGCTAGATGGATTTTGGAGTGCGAGGTGTAAATTAGTCTTGATCCCGTGAGTAACATATGATACATTTTTTACCCGACTGGCCAAAGAAGAGGGGTTGTTTTTATGCAGTTGGGTTTTTAATTTTTCCAAAAGTTATTTAATATCCTTTTCCATGATTAATTAACCTACCCAATAAGTTGTTCCGCTGACGCATCGGATTCGCAACGCTTCCTACGAACGTTATCATCACATCCCTCTGTCGTCGGTCGGTAAAACACTGCAAAAAACTTCATCCGGTCGATCTATGCCGTTTTGTTTTTTGTTAATAAGAAAACAACGTGATAAGAGATACGAGTATTAACTTATGTAGTACTAGCTTTTGCCCGCGGCTTCGCCCGCGTGGACATAGTTTTTATGACTGTCTTCGAGGATGAGTGGTGCGCTATTTTCGTGGGATAAAAAGTAGCCTTTGCCCTTCCCAGTGACACAGACTACCTGTATGCCAAATTTCATCAAGATTGGTCTAGGAGTTGTAGCGTGAAAAGGTAATAAACTAAAAAAACAAACAGATTTTCACATTTATAATAATTTAATTTATTTTCACATGTTTTGGTTCCAAAATTGAAAAAAAATTGGTAAGGTTATGTAAGTGTTAGCTCTAAAATAACCGCCTCCGTGGCGTAATGGTTCAGTCCATTAGTTTCACATCAGGAGGTCGCGGGTTCGATTCCCGGCAGAATTACATTATGTATTACTTGGTTTGGTTTGGTTGGTATAGGGCATTATCTAAGCCTGCCTGGCGACCTATCACCATCTTATCTAACCAAGATTCTCCAACACAATGGGGATCTGGCTATCTTATCTTCAAGCCGGAACACATCAATGCTGTAAACATTGATGTTTGGCAGCAAGACTTAGATAAGATGGTGGTAGCTAGCCAGGCGGGCTATGAAAATGCCCTCTACCACCAACCAAACCAAGTCTTACAAAGTTGACCCCGCCGGTAATCGAACCCACGACCTCCTGGTATAAAGCGAATGGACTAACCATTACGCCACGGGGGCGTTTATCTTCGGCATCATCGTCACTTACAATCAGGTGAAATGATGTTAAGGGCTTACCAATCGTGGATTTATAAAACTTAACGGTTATCGAAATTATTATTATGACTAACAGTTACGCCGCCGTTTCTACACTTACAATCTAGCTGTTACTACGCGACTGACCAAAAAGAGGGTAATGTTTTTTTTTTCGGGTATATGTATGTCTGTTTCTTTGGCTGAGCCTATAGCCTAAACGGCTTGATGAATTTTGAACTACGATTTTTGCTGTCCTATTTTTTTATGTATAGGTTCTTACCTCCTTATATAACTTTCCTAGCTACAGGTAGAACACATCAGGTCTTACAGGATATTTGAATATGGTAGTATAATCAATTGTTTTGCCATGAAGGTGGAGGTAAAAAACTTCATGAATGAGCAAAAGTTAATAAAAATAATATAGTTAATAAGATACATTAATAGTTACTTAAACGTACATTATAGCATGGCACATAGATCGTAGAACAGATAGCCGTTGGAGCAGTAAAGTTATCAAGTGGCGAACGGGCACCGGAAGACGTAGCGTAGGCAAGCCTCCCACTCGGTGGACCGATGACCTGGTGAGGGTCACTGGAAGCCGCTGGATGAGGGAATCGCAAGACCGGTTGTTGTGTAAATCCTTGGGGGAGGCCTTTGTCCAGCAGTGAACGTTGACGCAGAGTGGCGACCGCGCAAGTAGAAGACAGCGTAGGTAGGCCTCCCACTCGGTGGACCGATGAACTGGCGAGGGTCGCGGGAAGGCGCTGGATGCGCGCAGCGCATGACCGGTTGTTGTGGGATCCTTGGGGGAGGCCTTAGTCCAGCTGTGGACGTAGACGCGGATGATATTACCTATAGCTGAAAAGGTCTTAGGTTCGTGTGACTAGCGTGGTTGGATCGATCACGCAGTTCAGGATCTGACTTGAAGAATAGTCATTGCCTGGATGGCTTTGACTGTAAGTGGCATTTCTCTCGACCGATTCCGTGCTTCTCAAGCCTCGCTAAGCCGTTGATGCCGGCTGATATTTCTAGATGGCAGTCATTAAGACATGTCAGAAACCTTATACGTGACTTGAAAAACTTCTGACAATTGTCCTATTGGGTTCACCAAGCCTTACACCCAGATTTGGCCCCCGTGTGTGGAGTATTTTTTTTTATTCACAATTGGTAAGCCCTTGGCATCATCTCACCTGATGGTAAGTGACGATGATGCCGAAGATAAAAGCGGACTTACAAAGATTTTCCAACGCAATGGGGCTGGCTATCTTATCTTCAAGCCGGAAAACATTAATGCTGTTAACATTGATGTTTGGCGGCAAGACTTAGACAAGATGGTGGTAGCTAGCCAGAGCGGCTTAGAAAATGCCCTTCCACCAACCAGACCGAGTCTTACAAGGTTGGACTCCGCCGGGAATCGAACCCGCGACCCCCTGATGTGAAGTTAATGGCCTTACTTTCCCAAGGTTGTAAAGAGACCTGTCCTCCAACAGTGGGGACGTTTAAAGGGGTATTAGCCCTGGTTTATCTACTCTGAGGCGTGGGTAAAAGAACTGTCTCGAACTAGTGATAAATTCGCTTCTCCTCATAACATATTGTATAAACAGCCATTGTAATATTGTTATTTTTCGCAGTTTTATCTGTTTAATGTTCATTGCATATTAAAATGTAGAGAGACACACAAAGTTATTTGAATAATTTATGGACAATAAATTACCTGTTTCGGATGCCAACGATTCTTCTTGTTTGGGAACCAAAACTTTTTTTAGCGTGGATTTATATTTACATTACTGGTGTTATGTTGATGGTAGGACAGCACCATGTGGTTTGTGATAATCGGTGATTTGCTTTATCAGTGCTGGCGCGGTGTCCGGCGGCGGCAGGCATACGGCATGGAGCCATTCGTCGCTCAGCAGCCGGTCAGCGGCGCACGCGCTCCGCCGAGGCCCGCAGCTCATCCAACAAACATCCGCTCTCGCGAGTTTATCTCAACGCTCTATCACAAAAAAAACAACACTAGCGCAAATTATAAATTGTAAGTGATTTATTGCTATTTTTATAGTCTGTAACTCATTTTTATTGTCATTAAATATGAATATTTTATTAATCCCCTTTTCCAATTATCGCTTCTTCTGCCATAATTGTCGCCTTTCATTAAACAGTGTAGGTTGGGCCTTGAATGTTTCCTGAATGCAACTGATAGTACTTTTTTTTCTATTACGTTTCCAGAGCCAAAATGTTTCGCGAAGGTATCGACATGGATCCGGTCCTACAGGACGTGCTTCTGAATGACCAGTTCCTGTACGACTACTCTCCCGCGGAAAGCATCATTAACTTCGAGCTGCCATCATCTCTAAATCTCAATGCAGACACCAGTGACTGGATCAGTGATATAGACCTCAACTGTGATGCTTTAATCAGTGATATCAGTGATAACAAGGACTATTTCAGTTTCGCCAATAGTTCACCGGTTTCCTTAGATTTCTCCGCATTGGATCGTATTTGTATCGACGAATACTTATTGGAAGCTTTGAAAAATGATATATCCAATGACACTTCACCGTCAGCGACGGAGTCTACAGATAGTGGTGAAGATACTCACGAACAATTGCCGCCAATGAACACAAAAGTGAACTTTGCGCACATCCAAGAGCACAGTTATACTGAGAACAATTGGCGGACCAAGCAGGGGAAGAAGAAAGTTGAAGTCAAAGTTGTGTCAAAGACTTTCGGAGATCCGGCGTATTTCCCCGAACTTGGTGCGTTCAAGTGCCCGGTAGAAGAGTGCGGGAAATTGTACGCGAAAGCATCTCACGTGCGCGCGCACTTACGGCGGCATAGTGGTGAGAAGCCGTACGTGTGCACGTGGGGAGAGTGCGCGTGGCGGTTCGCGCGCTCCGACGAGCTCGCCAGACATCGAAGGAGCCACTCCGGGGATCGCCCGTACGGTTGTCGGGAGTGCGGCAAAAGATTCGCCCGCTCCGATCACCTGGCGAAACACGGCAAAGTGCACGCTAGGAGGGCTGCTGCTGCCGCCACAGCAGCCACTAAGAAGACAGGATCTCAACGGACGAGACGGCAATTGTTATAGAAATAACCTCCATCGATAGAAGCTGAGTCAGTTTTGCATTAGAAGGTAGGGTAAGACTCCCTAATCCATACATACTGTCAGTCGCCCCTTTAAGTCACCCCCCAATAAAACCGTAAGACATAAGATAAATTAATATTTTTTTTTAATTAATATAACCTTTTTCGTTCTTCTTTATGATGTTCAAAACAGTTTTGTAATTATTTCTTTATTTACAAAACTTTAGGGTTTGATCCCCTCGGACATGACATTAAATGGGCGACTGACAGGAAAATAAGGAGTTTTACCCTATCTGTTGTTTAACTTTCCCGATGCGTACCTACCGCTTAGGTGGTATAGCTTATAGGACCAGAGTTCGCAAATTCAGTGCTGTGTGTAACTTCAGTAACGTGGAAAGTTTAATAGTTGACGTAAAGTCTCTACTTCTAGGAGTAAGCACAGAAGAATTATGATTAAGAGAAAAAGTGTACCGTCAACTAATGCATCTTTACCTTTCCTTGTTATCTTTACCTACCACTGACTAGAATCTTTAACCTATGGCAGTAATGACAATATTATTGTGATGATAATGAGTGTAAATACAAGATACTGTTAAAAGTTAATTAGTTTAATGATTAAAAGATTTTTGAGAATTTGTAAACACATATCGAAGTTCGATTAGCACACTAGCGCCACCTAGCTCCGCCAATAAAAGTAAATAGTAAATTCTTATGGACTTTAAAACAACAAGTTTTTTTTTTGGAAAACTGCCAAAAGTGGCCACTTTTAGCAGTTTTGCAATTTTTAACTTGTTGGTGATATTTACAGTTATAAAATAACAATAGTTATTACCCTCCCCCCCACGCCTATATGCGCAATATACTCAATGATTTCGATTGAAGCCCAGAATTAGTAAATTATTTATTTCTATGGCGGCGCTAGTGTGCTACTCGAACCTCCATCTGAATGAGCCCTATACTTGGAGAACAAATTGCAATGTAAAGTTACCAATTTTGTAGCTTCTGTATCTGTACCAAAGTATATACGAGGTGTAAAAAAATTTATGTAGGTCTTCTACTCATCATACCGAATAAATTTTGTACTAAGTATGACTTAGCTGCAATCGTAAAATAAAATTTTAACTCTTGATACAATCGGTCAGCCGATCGAACAATTTTGTGCATTTTTATATGGAGGGCCCATTTTTTAAAAAAAAATTACTATGGCTTCCTTGGAAAAAGTTCAGTTAACCGGTCCTACACAAATTTTGTTACACCATGTTTGTATCGCTACAAGTGTTTTTACAATATTAAAGACGTTGTGATTAAAAAGCTACAAAGAAGTACTACATTCATCGATTAAAAACCATAACTTAATATATGTGGTTTTGTTTTCGCTTTTTTGCTTTTTTTTCAAAAAATATGGTAAATAAAGCCGTAGTTCACTTGGCAGTACTTTAGTTAGTTAAACTTTACACAGAGATAGGTGAGTATAAATTTCTACCAACCTACCTAGTACTCAATCTAAACTATAAGAATTTTCGAAAAACCAAAAAGGTTTTAGGTACGAGCTTATATTTGAAAAGAGTTTTTATGCTCAAAAATCCAAATGCTTAAATTAATACCTCCTCCTTTTTTGAAGTCGGTTAAAAATACACGGTTCCAAATTCAAAAAAAGGTGAGCATAGTAAATGTTTTCTACTATTCTATTGCTAAATAAAAGACGATTCTGGGACCTTGATTCCACCTTAAAGTTCATCATCAGATCAACTTCAAAATACCAAAAGGATCTATTGTCACCGGGAATACGGCTTTACTCCAAATTTCAGCTCAATCGGACACCTGGAAGTCGCTCTAAATCATAATCGTCGGTCATAATCGACTGCTAGCGGAGTGCGTGCGTGGGATATTCCTAGCAGTTTTCGAGTAAATTACCTATCAAAATGGTCAAATGTGCAGTGAAATCATGTAAAAACGATACTCGAAAACACACGAAACATAAATAGAGTATTACATTTCACCGATTAGTCATTTTTTTATTCTTTGTTAAAAATTAATCACGCATTGCGGGGGTGAAGGAGACGTGTGGGGCGGGAGCTAGGTGTTCCGCGCGCACTACCCCGCACCGCCGCCTCGGCCTTAATGTCTAATTTGTGAAGTGACGCGTTCGGTAATAGTATACATACTTTCGATATTTATTATGAAAGTTTAATTTCTTTGAACAAATAACTACTGTGATTGTACTATAGAATATTTTTTTTATTCTTGTCGGGTATTCCTAAGCAGAATTTAAATCGTATTAAAAAAGTTTTTATTCTTGTTAGGTATTACAAAGTAACAATTTAAATCGTATTAAAAAAGATTTTATTCTTATTAGGTATTCCAAGGGAGCGAGCTATGCTCGAAATGTTACTAAGCGATCGCATCGGAAATGAGGAGATCCGTAGAAGAACCAAAGTAACCGACATAGCTCACAGAATCGCTACACTGAAGTGGCAGTGGACAGGGCACATGCTCGTAGAACAGATGGCCATTGGGGTAGTAAAGTTCTCGAAGGCCATCGCGCACCGGAAGATGTAGCGTAGGCAAGCCTTCCACTAGGTGGACCGACAACCTGGAGAAGGTCGCGGGAAGCCGCTAGATGGGGGCAGCGCAGGACCAGTCGTCATGGAAATTTTTGAGGGAGGCCTTTGTCCAGCAGTGGACGTCTTTCGACTGATATGATGAGGTATTCCAAAGTAATAATTTAAAAACCTTCCTCGTGAACCAGTCCGCCCACTGGTGAAAACCGTATGAAAATCCGTTAGGTAGGTTGAATGTACCTAGCCTACCCTACCTAACAGCAATTTAGTACGATCATTTCAATTTATGACTTTCAGTTAAATGACTACGACAAACTCTATCATGTGTTAAAATAACAAACAGGGTGCAAGGTATAGATTTTCATAAACTGATACGCTGGTAACCGATGCAAGCCAGTTTTGAGGGTTAGAATAACATTTCGGAAATAATTTTATGTGCCGTTCATCTTAGAATAATATATCAAATAACGGTTTTATTTCTAAGGTGAACGGCACATACAATTATTTCCTTTTTAATATTCAGTTTGGAGAAAGCTGTTCTTCTACAGCTTAATTGGATATCACGTTTCGATTTTATAATAAACCTATAGGAAAATTATTTAAATAACAATATATAAATAAAACTCAATATTTGAATCAATATCTTAATTAAAAGTTATTTGTTCAAAGAAATTAAACTTTCATAATAAATATCGAAAGTATGTATACTATTACCGAACGCGTCACATCACAAATTAGACATTAAGGCCGAGGCGGCGGTGCGGGGTAGTGCGCGCGGAACACCTAGCTCCCGCCCCACACGTCTCCTTCACCCCCGCAATGCGTGATTAATTTTTAACATAAAAGAATAAAAAAATGACTAATCGGTGAAATGTAATACTCTATTTATGTTTCGTGTGTTTTCGAGTATCGTTTTTACATGATTTCACTGCACATTTGACCATTTTGATAGGTAATTTACTCGAAAACTGCTAGGAATATCCCACGCGCGCACTCCGCTAGCAGTCGATTATGACCGATAGCGTTTGCGCGTGGAACGTCGCTTTGTTCCCACCCGTGCCTACTGTTCTCATTATAAAGGACGTGCTCTGTACCTACATACTTACTCTGAGCTGTAGATCTGCTGTAATTACAGTGTATTTGGCAACACTGGATACAACCGTTTTGTCTTGCGCTTCGAAGTCTAGATTTGACATTAGTGGGTAGACAAAATGGACCTCATGCTACGCCTGCTGCTGGCGTAATAACGTCACTAAATTTGTACATTTAAGGTCTACATTATTTTTTTCATGAACCGGTATTTATTCTTCTTTCTAACAATGCCACAATCGTATGTTTGCTGTGTTGCTATCCATCAAAATAAATTTTAGCTGTTGCCATCTAGTGATGCTGTTTAGAACTACTAGAAAAACGCTCATTTGGCACCCTTTGGTTACGGAAATCAAAAAAGTCGTTTTAGTCTTGTCTTTGGTCTTATTTCTATGAGTCTATGTCATATATTATACGACTGAGTCAAGGAGTTTCGTTAATTCTTGAACGTTCATATAATTCAAGCTACTTTTAAAATGATGAGATTATAGACGAGATACACGACTCACTCAACGTACAACTCCAGCTCCACATACAAATAAAAATGGTGGTTCTCTTTAAGATTAGATTTCTCTGAATAAAATCACACAATTTCGTTTAATTTACCACGTTGATATCACATCCAAGACGGTAATAGTTTATCAAGTGTTAGTTGATAAAGAATAACATTTGGTGCAGTTGGCTGGTGCGATACCAAGAGTTGTGTTTGACAAATAACAGGTTGTTGGAGACACCGATTTTTCTTATTTTATGTATTAATTTTAACAATAATCATTTTCCTTTGCTACTAGTGGTCTATGTGCATTTTTATAAGTGATCATCAAAAATGTGCCAGTGAAAAATTAAGGAATCATTCATCGAAAGTCCAAGCTCTAAGCGAGCTTGGTAACTTCAGGTTCAATCGGCATGTGACCCAAATAGAGTGATTTCTCTTCTTTGTGCACCGATAGAAAGCCTATATTTACACTGAAACGCACTCTGAACAACGAGCGACGGGTCCTATAGTCTGCGTAATTGAATATCGCTATTGTAGATGGTGACCTTTTGTGAACTTGCAATGGTTGAATACAACCTGTGCAGCTTGCAAGATGTCAGGTGCATAATACTCCCAGTCCACATGTCCTGAGCTTCTACTACTAAGATAACATCTGTATTTATTTGTAATATGGTGAAAAGTTGTTTGGAATTTGAAAAGTAACCACAGAAAACAGTAAAAATGAGTTTGTAAGTGCAAAAGAAACCTATACCAGTGTACAGGAGATTAGTAAAATGAGGAGAAAGTATCAGGACATCAGCCGCAGCAAGAAGTAGGACCATGACGCAGAATGGCTCTCTCTGAGAATCACAGATTTATTGTACAGGTCAGTGAAATTTTAGTGGCAAATATTTGACAATGACTAGTACTCCTCCTTCCCTAAATTCATAATTAATTAACATAACATCATCACATCAGCCAAAGGGAATAGGCCTCCCCTGGGTTAGGAGGTTTTTCCATAATCCCCACACTTGACAGGATTGTTGGCAATCGCAGCGTGGTGGCATAGTTCATGAAAGGATGCTGCTGTCTACCCTCAGTTTTTTAAACCCTTAGTTGTCTTTTATAACACCCTCGGGAAGACATGGGATGGTACTATTCTAGAGCCGCACTACAGGCCACCTATCTCTTAAATAAATAAATAAATATTTTATTCAAGTGCAAATAAAAAAAAGGTAAAACCATGTTCTATAGAATAGGTAAGAATGTTCATAATACAAATAAATATCATGTTGATATCTTTTAGCTCTGATATTTATAGCTTGAGGAGAGAGCTTATAATATAGATAGACTGATATTTTTAATGCAGCAACAGATAATAATTACATTCTGATTGTTTAAAATCAGTTGTGTTTGACTTATAATATTAAAATTAAAAATTATAACAGCTATTTCATTAATTACTGAAGAATTTTATTAGACAGCAGGTAAGCACCCTCTGCCTTTGATTAGCTGACGATATTGTGGTCATGGCTGAAACTATGAACAACATATGCACAATGCTCAATGGTCTCAGTAGAGCCTCTCAACAAGTAGGTCTTAGACGGAACATGGACAAGACTAAAATTATGTCAAACGTCCGTGTCTACTTCTCTGAAGGTTGGAGGCTCTACACTCGAAGTTGTTGCCGAATATGTGTACCTGGGACAAACGGTCCAGTTAGGTAGGTCCAACTTCAAGAAAGAGATCAAATCATCAAATCCAAATTGGCTGGGCAGAATGCTATGCTCGTAGTTTCTCTGTGTGATCGGATTAGAAATGAGGAGATCCATAGGAGAACCAAAGAAACTGATATAGCTCTCAGAATTGCCAAACTTTAGAGGCAGAGGGCGAGACACATAGTTCATAGAACAGATGGCCGTTGGGGCAGTAAAGTTCTCGAGTGGCGACCGCGGACCGGAAAACGTAGCATAGGCAGGCCTCCCACCTGGCGAAATTCACGGGAATCCACTGGATGCAGATAGCACAGAACCGGTCATCATAGAAATCCTTGGAGGAGGTCTAGATCCAGCAGTGGATGTCCTTCAGCTGATGTGAGGATGATGAAGCGCCCTCCACCAACTATTCACTTTCACGAGCAACGGAAATAACTGAGGCTAGATTAAATAAGTAAACAAAAGGGTTGGGACATTTGACTGAGTGACAGACAATATAAATACATAATATGTACTATTGTACATAGGTAATTTTTTTTATTTTTGCACATGATTTTGATAGGGGAAATAGAATCGATGAGTGAAAAGTTGTCAAAACACAATTTTTCCTATATCTCAAAATATCTCAGTAAAGTGATGCGTTACGCCAAAATTTCCTAATATATTTTCGGTTTGTATTAGTATTTCCTATCAAAATATACATAGTTTATATTGTAAGATTTAAAAAAAAATTATGACATACTCATTACATTATATTGTATGCCATAGAAGTTTGTAGCCATTTGAGGTTAAGTTTTGATTCCTATGCCACACCTATATTATATATTGCAGCATAATTGAATTTAAAAGGGGTTAAATAATATAATAGAGATGCTACATGATACGTAGAATTTTTACTCCCTGCCTAAATATGAATTTCGGAAAGAAAATAAATTTTGGGGTAATATGGAATACTTTTATTTTATAAGATTATAAATATTTGGGTAAAGATATAAACCAGTGGATAAGTTAAAAGTGTAAAGAGTGAATGACCGTGGAAATAACCTAAATATAAAAACAACACATTACATAATTTTAAAATATAAAAAAAAGGTTAGGTAACGATCGATTGTTCCCCCGGGTGTATAAAATGATCTAATAAATTCCTATAAAAGTAAATCGAGTTCAATTATCAGGTGCCGAAATTACCCCTAAATGTTATAGGTAAAAAAACTTTGGGTGTACCATACTCTTAATAAATTTTAAATCAAACGCAAAATTGTTATAGTAAACGGAAGACAGGAGAACACGCAGGCCAGCAGCTGCGCTTGGAGGACGACAGCAGAACCTTGTCGGGCAGTAGTAATGCTTGGTCACTAGAGACAACAAAAAGGCGCGGGCAGGTCGTAATGCTTGATCACCAGTAATAGTATTTGGTCACCAGTAACAATCAACTCCAATGGGCCTTAAATTAGGTATAAACAAAAGTTCCACTTCCCTTTGGGTAAGCGGCAGGCAGTTACAGATGGGCGTAGTTAGCAATAGTCCAGGGTATAGTAGTAGTATGCTGATTTGTTCGGACCGTGTGGAAGACCCTACAACCATGAATAAAAATTTAGTTCGCAACGGCACTAAATAAAAATGGATAGCTTTCTCTAAGCATAAATCACTTACCCCAGTTAAAAATAGGAGGTCTTGAAAATAACAAGAAGAATCACAAAACTTTTAAAATATTTATATTGAAAACACCTATTACGACGGTCAACACTCCTCAATTGTTTTCACTCTTGTCAAAAGCTCGCAATCATTTCCAAATTCTATTTTTATAGACGAACAAGATCAAAAGAGAATTTAATTATGAAACGCAAGAAAGAAGATCGGCTCAAAACAATAGTTTGCGTTTCAATATATAGGATCAATGTTAATAACCCTAATATACTGCTAAGGTATGGGTCTCTTTTCCATAAGGAGCAAATGCTAGACCATACTCTACACAAAGGGTCCAAGTCTTTAAGTTTTTGGGAAGCCCCTAGATGCAATGGACAAGTTGTTGTGGAAATTCTTAGCAGTGGAAGTCTTTATGCACAGTTTATTTATTATAAATCCCAAATTGTAATGTAACTTTGTACTAGAATTCAGGCAGCAGAATTCTACTAGAATATTCCATCCCTGATCAGTTGTAATAATTTACAGGTATTTGTAGGGGCACTGTCTGCACAGTATGAGGCCCTATCTGTAGAGGCTTCCAAGCAGACGAGCTCTGAGGAAATTGTGTGCTGTATTGCAGATAAATTAAACCTGAATGATGGAGGTGGAGGGCCATACGAACTTGCTGAGGTATGTCATATAATAGGACTCCTATTCTATTCTATACTATATTTATTACCTAAATCATGCAGGTATAGAAAAGAGAAAAAAATAAATTCAGGGACAAATTACACAAGGTCATCTGGCCCCTATCTGTCAGCTGGCTCTACTATGGAAACTGATATACATATGCATATAAATAAAAAAAAAAATAGATACTGAACATCCTGACATGTTACACAAATGTTTGCCCTGAGTGGAAATCAAACCCACTACCTTCAGACCAGCAGGCACTGACTACTGGACCACCGGGTAATACAAAAAATTATCAACATCTACAGGCCACACTCTACTATGCTTATAGTTAGGGGCAAGCCGGTTTTCGCAACCAGGTGACCGATGCGCTCATTTTGTGTGGTTGGCCGGCATCACTGCCAGCCCAGCTCCTCCAAGAAGTCCAGGAACCCCCGCAGGTTGCCGACAACTTCCTGGAGCGACCTCGGGTTACCGAGGTGCACGACCCTGTACTGTGCTGGCTCCTTGCAGTCCAGAAGAATGTGGGCAAGATCAGCCTCCATGCATGCTCTGTATAGTGGGGTGTATGTGATACCTTGATACCTAGAGAGAATAGGTTATTATTACAATGACCATGTCCAGTAATAGCGGCTGTTACCTTGCAGAGCTGAGATCTCCCAAGTCTTAGGGGCCTCCTAGATAGGCCAGGGTTAGTTGTCGGCACAGCCAGACATGCTTGCCTGTAGGATCAGTAGAAATTGTGTTCATTACTTGTGCATTGCCCACAGCCTTTCCTGACAAGCTCATCCGCCATATTGTTGCCGTGTGAGTTGCCCTTTAATCAACTACAGTTATGTTGCCGTGGTTAAATAAATACTTTTGTAAATTTTTGCTGGCACTCCAGTATATGCCCCGATGTAATCGTGCTGCTCTGCAGGGCCTGTAATACAGCTCTGCTATTAGACAAGATGCGGTTGAGGTATTCTCACACCTCTCTCAGGCACCAAACACTCGTTCTGGTAGGGCTACCGCAGGTGGGCGCAAATACTCTGCCGGCCGCGCCCACGATGCACGGCAGAAGCGAGCAGCTGTTGGCCAAGCTGAGCGGCTGTCCCAGGAAATCTCTAGGCCAGCCTACACTCTGAACTAGATTGTCACCTTAAGTAGGTGTCCAATATAAGGCTGAGCAAAACACCAATCGCATAGCGACCTACCTTATGCGACTTCTCACTTGAATATTAGCTAAGGTTTTTAGCTACCAGATAAATATATATCAAGTAATAACATTTACCACATTATAATTTTACTCTTTACCAAAACTCTCACCTTGGTACTAAAGATTTGCAAGCCATTACGGCGGATTATTTAAGGCACTACATGTAAGACTACAACTTTGTTACCAACATTCTGCAAATAAATGTTTTACTTACTTACTCTGTTCGTAATGCACAGTAAATAGAGATCCCAACACTAGACTACGCCAAGCAAAATAAATAAGCTAAAGTCTTGATCAATTGCAAGAATGACCAATTACTGTCTAATCAACCCTGGACCCAGTCATGATGTTTGTCATCACTACATTTTCTGCAATTAGTCTAGCAAAGAATGAGTCTTGGTGATTTAAATTTCGAGATCCATGTAAGCTGATCAAATAATCTATTTTTACTGTATGTAATTGCCGAAGTGTTGTGTGTTTATTGTGAATCTCTAATAATAACAAAAAATAAAGAAAGATGAATGTATTATGTATTTGTAAGTGGTGGTAGCTAACAACCTACTTACTAAGGCTTAAAATAGGGCATATTTTAAAGGGGTAGACCCCGCATAATGGTGCCTTTATCAGTTTTATTGTTATTTCTTTTAATTTAAAAATAAAATCAAAAAAGGAAGGCAGTGTCTTTGCATTACATTAAAAAACCTTTTATTATTTATTTACAGCAGTACCAAGTGGTATGGGTTTATGGCAATTATGAAAACGGCTAAAAGTGGCTGTTTTCACTCGTGTATTGACAGTGTTTTAGTGTTGTTAATAATCGATATAAAAATGAATACCTGTTTCCCTTGGTCATACCATAACTTGAGAACGACTTTACCAATTACAATAAAACTTTGATGAATTGTTGTGCACACAACAGGGAAGATTCATAACAAAAATTTTGTAAATAACTCGCGCACCGCTCACCTTCGGGGTCCACGCGGGTGGAGCCACGGGAATCAAAGAGTTAATTATAAAACTTGTTTTCTTAAAAGACGAGGTTCTCAATTCGACTGGATGTATTTTTTTCTTTTATTCAATATCTTCACTGAATGTTCACTGATTCAATTGATTCTATTTAATGGATTATGTTAGGTCTTGAGGTCAGTCCCATTTAAAACCAGTTCAGTACAGTTTTTTAGGAATATTCAAAAACAAAAAAAAATGCTATATTGTACTTGGTTGTTGCGACTGAAGTTGGTTTTCAATGTGTTTAGTATTTCCAATTATTTCGTAGGTTGTTGGGGACGTGGTCAGCGGCGAATGCAAGGAGCGGCGGCTCGGGCCCAATGAGTCGCCCGTGGCCGTCATGCTGCTTTGGCCCAACAATCACTCTGGACAGTACTACAGGTAAGACTAAGCAGTTTAAGTAGTCACTTATGGTATAATTACTATAGATTTTAGACACAAACATCAGTGGGAAATAGAAGGATCTACGGCCTACTCAATAACCACTGTGGACAGTACTCTTGTTAGCATGTAACAAGAGATTAAGCAGTTTAATTAGCCCCTGCTCTAAAAAAATAGCAGTTTATTTAAACTATTTAGTCCCTCCTATAATTAAGAATGTTAGGGCAATGTTAGATTGGCTTAAAGACGGTAAGAGATAGAGAGCTCTTAGTCCTCGCTGGTATACGCGTATCAATGTGTGCAATATTAGCTATTATATTAGTCTGTGCCCTGGGTGAACGCTGAGCCTAGTGGCGAGTGTAAACAGTGGCAGGTTGGGTCAAATGAGCCCAAGAAAATAAAACAATTCTAGACTGAACTAATGTCTTCAGTTCGAATATGGGAATGTGATTAATATTGCCTTGGCCCTATTAAGTAAGGATAATGCTTCTGACCCAACATAGTACTATTTCTATAATGTTAGGTATTGTTTCTGGTTACGAGACCAACCAACTCTTATCACTTTGGCCCAACTTTTGGTACCAAAAGTCTAAGTCTAACAAGATTGATTATAAATACATAATGAATGTACATTTTGATTAACATAAACACAAATCGTAAACTGCCTGAGATGTAAACCATAATACATTTGCATAAAGTTATAATTAATATAGAATATCCAGTTTATTCCTAATACATAATTAAGTGGTCAATGGTTACAACATTTGTATACAGGATGTAACAAAATTGGTGTAGGACCCGTTAACTGGGGGTTTTACACATCATACTGAACAACTTTCCCCAAGGGACCTATAGTCAATTTAAAAAAAAATTGACCTACCATACAAAAATGCACAAATTTGGTCAATCAGCTGCTCGATTTTTATGCAGTTATTTTTATTTTTTTGTGATTTCAGCAAATTCATAGAACAAAAGTTGTTCAGTGTTATGAGTAGAAGCCCCAGTTACTGGACATACACCAATTTTTTTTACAGCCTGTATTGTTTAGGTGTTATATGTATCTAAATGCATGATAAACGCTAGGAAGCGAGTCATATTTTCAGTGTCAAGTCACAGTCACTATAGGTACTTCGCATTACAATGGTAACATGAAAACTTGGGTCTACTATGTAATTATCTCAGTCTTACAATTATGTTTATTACTTCTGACCTTGATCACAAGCTTGTATATGTATACAGATTGTGTGTCTGCCTCAGACAATCCTGTCACTGCGGTTCTACATCTAACTGTTCAATAGAACTGCAGAGGATAATAATAATTAACATGTATAATGTTACAGTTTGTATGATTCATTCAACTATTTACGCTTATGGTCAATTGTGATAGTGCAAATATTATCCTTATTATTATACTCGTATATGTTAAATACATCAAAGATTACAATAATAGTAACAATTAAAAGACTTGTAATCAGTGTGCAGTACACATGTTATTTTAAATTATGAAAATTTAGTTGGCAGAAGTTTACTGAAGTGGCAGTGGGCAGGACACATAGCTCGTAGAACAGATGGCCATATGGTCGTAAAGTTCTCGAGTGGCGACCACCCACCGGAAAACGTAGCGTAGGAAGGCCTCCCACGCGGTGGACCGACGACCTGGTGAAGATCGCGGGAAGCCGCTGGATGCGGGCAGCGCAGAAGCGGTCGTCGTGGAAATCCTTGCCTTGGGGGAGGCCTTTGTCCAGCAATGGGCGTCTTTCGGCTGATATGATGATGATGAAAATTTAGCTACTTAATGTAACTAAGTACATAATAGCTTACCAATGGTAGATAAAAACAAATAGTTTGTTAGCCAAAATTTATAGTTGAAAGGTAGAATACCCTTATAAATTTGCAAATAACACAAACGCGAAAGTGACATTTACTGATTGGAAATAATGTTCTAATGATGTGCATGAGTCATTCTTCCTGCCTGTGTGATAACAGCGAGCCATCCTGTCAACCGCGCTGAAACACTGCCGCCACAATACGTGCTGCCGCGCTCTGGCAACATGGGGGGAACTTCAGGGTTAGCAAAAATCCTGCTTTTTTCAAAAATTATTTACCCACGGAGCTTTTTCAGGGTTTTATGGGATAGTTTGGTTTTTTTCGGATTGGTTTAAATTTAGAATTCAAGTCGATTGATCTACAATATCTACTTAATACTGAATAAAGTGGCTACGAAAATGAAGGAGATTTTCCCGTAATCCGAATTGTCCTTCTCAATCGGAGAAATCTTAGTCCAGTCATTTAAGCTTAAATTAGGTAAGAATCTCGGAATTCGAGATACCCAGCTGTAAGTCTGTACCCCCCTGTTTACTCAGTGGTAGTGATATTTAATGATATTGTTAATAAAGGAACATTTCATAGCTCTATTAGACATTTTTAATACAAGTTTTTGAAAAACCCACATCAAAAACCCTCGGCATTTTTGAGATGGGTAATGTATGAATATTTAAATGATGACATATTGTGATGTTACGTGATTTATTTATGTTCGACATTATACTTTGAATTTATATTCTTAAGTACAACATTTGACATCAATAATTTAAAATTTTAAGGTATTATGTAAATATTTTTTTTCAATTTTTTTGTGCGAGCTAAAAATATATTGTATGCCTCTTTAGGTAGGTTATGTGAAACTTTATATTACTTTAAGATCTTTGTACCATAATCGACAATAAAAACTGTGAAATCTGATTCTGGGTTTTACCCAATTTAATCTAGTGAGTTTTTGTTGGGTTGGGGAAAGTTAAGCTAACCCTGAGAGACTTACTCACAGGCAATAAACAAATTTAACAGCTCTCACCATGACTCAAAAGTAAACTCTATTTTTAGTTGGTCACTGTAAAATATATTTGAACCAATAATAAAATACTTTTGCATGACTATTTCAGGTTCTACTTGCGCGAGAAGATACAAGACGAACCCTGGATGGAGAACTTCTCAGTGGACCCGCAGCTGATAAAGGACTACTTCCAGAGGTTCCTCTATCAGCCTAAGGACCGGGAGTACCCAGACTTGTGTCAGCTGCCAGAGTTGAATGAACAGACGCTGCTGGATAACCTGAGAGCGAGGTTCGCGGCGGGTTATATCTACACATATGTCGGCTCCATACTAATAGCTCTCAACCCATTCAAGTTCTACCCAATCTACAATCCGAAGTATGTGAAGCTATACCAGAACAAGAGGATAGGCTCCAGCCTTCCCCCGCACATATTTGCGGTTGCCGACGCCGCGTATCACTGCATGCTGCGCGAGAGAACGAATCAGTGCATTGTGATCAGTGGGGAGAGTGGCTCAGGGAAAACGGAGAGCACGAACTTCCTTCTCCATCATCTTACAGCACTCAGTCAGAAGGGCTCACACGGCAGTGGTGTTGAACAAACTATACTCAGTGCCGGTCCAGTACTAGAAGCGTTCGGTAACGCGAAAACGGCACACAACAACAATAGCAGTAGGTTCGGCAAGTTCATACAAGTGAATTACAAGGAAAATGGAATGGTTCACGGTGCCGTTGTACAGAAATACCTATTGGAAAAGTCGAGAATTTGTAGTCAGGGTCGTAACGAGAGGAACTATCATGTGTTTTATTATTTACTTGCTGGTGCTTCTGAGCAAGAGAAAGAGCAGTTGCATCTGCTTAGTGTGGACAAGTACAATTATTTATCGAGGACTGGTTGTAGTGTTGTGCCTGGTGTTGATGAACAGTATGAGTTTTCAAGGTTGAAACAGTCTATGGAAATGGTGGGGTTCACTATGGACAAGCAGAGGAGACTCTTTGCTGTGTTATCTGCAGTCCTCCTTTTGGGTGAGTTTTGTTTTATTTTTGCATTAATAGTTGTATTTATTTTATGCATATTTACAAATTGTCTGAGCAATATTCTTACCATAGATAGTCACCAATTTGTCACGATAATAATTAAAAGTTACTAAGAAATAATAATTACATATTTATTGGAATGTAAGTTTGTTGACCCACATCATATCCATGACCATGATAGATAACACAATCAGTCAATATTTTAAAGTAAAACAGATTATATGCTAAATTATCACAATTGACATTAAAGCCTGTACTAATGTGTTTATAATTTGCAAATGAATATGCAATCAGATAATTATGTCTTGGAACAAAAATAAGGTGATTATTATAATTTCAATTACCATAAAGACTATAAACTAAATAGTGCCCCCACCAAGTCAGGCACGACCATACCAACCTTTTCTCGTAGCAACATGCAGTACTTTTAAGCCCCCTATCTTCGTTTTGTTTTGGAGAAGTCTGAAATTTTAGATACTAATAGTACTTACTAAACCTATATCCACCCCCAAAATTACAAGTTTGTAATCAATGGATTTTTCAAAATATCTCAAGTTAAAGTTTCTTTGTTTTGTCACAGACTCACTCAGCAATCATCAAAAATCTAAAGTACTACTAGCATACCTACAAACTTTAAATTTGGTAAAGGGCTAGGTTTTAGTACCCTTACAAAGGGAAAACTTTCAAAATAAGATTTAGCCCCATTTCATCCCGCTTTTATTAGATGAGGAACCATAAAGGAAACAGCGACACTATTGGAGATTGTTCATAGTAATAGGCATTTTTCAAAAACCAAAAAAAATTAAAACATTTGAAAATATCCTCCAGAAAATAGTAATGGTCGTACAAAAAGAAGTAAAATCGTAAGCAATCCGTAAAAGTGTGCCAAGTCTTGATCTGGGGGCACAGGCAGTGCCCCTGCCAAGTCCAGCGCAAAGCCACACTGCCGTAATATCTTTCCTCGAAACATTTTGGCTGATTTTCGAGCCTCAGTATCTTAGCACTAGGTTTGTACAAAAAGGAGTGAAGTCTCAACAAAAGCATGTGTAAAAATGTGCCGATACTAATCGACAAGTCTCAATTAAAATTACTTGGCCATAAAAAGTAGTAAGATGAAATAAAGATCCAAGTCTAAGTGACTAAAGATAACAAGTGACTTGGATTTTCTGGGAATAGTAAATCTAGGTAGATAAGTATGTCAGAAAAAGTTAATCTTATGGATTGTTTATATCTGATGGAAAATAAAAGCATCTATATATCTACCAGACTTACTGCTCTTACAAAATATGTAATGGCCAAGTCATTTGTTATCGTTTTATTCATTTAGACTTGGCTCTTAATTTCATCTCACTACTTTTATAGCCAAGTGACTAATCTACGAGGTGCGGTCCAAAAGTGTCCGGCCTAACAAAGAAAACAAGTAGATATATTTACAATTTTATTTTTATTTTTCGATATAGTCCCCCTCTATTTCAACGCACTTTGCAGATCTCGTGATAAGCATTTCTATCCCCTTATAAAAATATTCTGGAGTTTTGTTCTCGAAATGGGTAAAAACTGCTTGGGCCACTTCATCATCCGAAGAAAATCGTCTTCCCCTTAAGTCTGCCTTAAGTCTCGAGAACAAGTAGTAGTCGCTTGGGGCCAGGTCTGGGCTGTAAGGGGGGTGGCGAATTTCCTCGAAGCCACATTTAGCTACAGCAGCTTTGGCAATTGCAGCAGTGTGAACGGGAGCATTATCGTGGAGAAGCCGAACACCTCTACTAAGTTTTCCACGTCGTTTCTGCTTGATCGCCTCTCGCAACTGCTCAATAAGGGTGGCGTAGTAGCTGCCATTTACCGTGGTATTCCTTTCTTTTATGTCAATCATTAGTATTCCGTGACAATCCCAGAATACCGTTGCCATAATCTTTTTGGTGGATTGCGTTACCTTGGCCTTTCTAGGTGGCTTTTCACCAAGACGACGCCACTCCATCGATTCCCTTTTAGACAGGGGATCATAGTACAAAACCATGGTTTCGTCTCCCGTAACAATCGACTCCAAATAACTTTTTCCGTAACGCCTATACGCGTCTAAAACTTCTTGAGAACACGCTTTTCTCTCAGTACGCTGCAAGCTCGAAAGAAGTTTGGGTACCCACCTAGCACTAACTTTATTCATGTGAAGATGATCATGTAGTATCCTAAGTACTGAAGTTTTGGAAAGTCCGGTTCTTGCCGCTATTTCTTTAATCTTTAGTCTTCGATCACTCAGAACTTCCTCTTCCACTAATTTAATACATTGCTCGGTGAGTACTTCTATAGGCCGGCCGGAGCGAGGTTCGTCGTCAATGGATTCCCGCCCCAATCGAAATTGTTTACTCCATTCTTTTACCGTGGAAAATGATGGAGAAGAATCCCCGTACACGGCATCCAACCTTTTTTTTATATCGGTCGGGCTGACCCCTTCCTTAGTCAGGAATTTGATCACGGAACGATATTCCAATTTGATCATTTCGAAAGTTTTCCGGATTCGTATCGTTAAAACGCCGTAAAATCAAAACTACAACCAACAGAAACGCCAAAACCAGACTCGAAAAAGCAGACTAAATGACAATCGCGATGACATCTTTTTTATTTTTTTTTAAGCCGCCAAATTTTTCCAGCCAGAAAGTTTTGGACCGAACAGGTACATTGAGACTTGACACTTTTTACAGAATGTTTATGTTGAGATCTTAATTTTTTCAAAGACAATACAAAACATTGTAAAACAAAGTTTTTTGCATCCTTAGCTATACGAGTAGAACACACACAATGCACAAAATATAACCTAAATTATAATCCAACTGCCTAAAATGATTTATGCCTCGTTCGTCCCAATGTTTTGTCCCACATTCCAAAATTCCCACACCATGGTTAAATTCACGGTTCGTCCCGAATTCTCAAATCAACTTTATATTACAGTGAACAAAATAAAGCAATAAGTATAATGTTTTGATTTGTTTTTCGAGAAATTGTATACGCTTCGAAACCTTTATTTTGGGGTGGATGCGCCAGCTCTAAATAATGATTACAAAAAATTAAAAAAAGTGAAAATCTTTAGTATCTATTATCTACATATATACTTGTTCTATTCAACAATAACTAAAACAATTGCTATATTTTGAGTTTATACTAAAATCTGATTTCTATTTTCCCTAACTTTATAGTAACAGTGAAAATATTTGCACTGAAATTATTTACCGGATAGACTTCTGTACCGATATTTTTCCTTTCTACAGTTATTAACCCTTGTTTTTATTTCTGAACGGATATTTGGAGCGCGGGGCTTGAGTTCGAGGTGCAGGCCTGCACGCTAGCGGATGAAGGAAGGAGTATCTATATTTAAGAATATCAACAAATGCTGAAATTGTATGTTACCTACTCAAATTTTATGTTAAATTCATCATCGCAGCTCATACATGTCTCCACCGAGGCGCTCGAGCCCCGAGCTTGGGTACATTACGGCATATAAAAAATACCCATTATTATACCGGTATACATCAGTTATCAGGCCCGCGGTGTGACCCTAAAGTAACACCACCCCTTCTCTTTCCGTGGATGTCGAACAAACCGGCGGATGGGTAGCGTCCCTTCCGCGTACAATGAGGTTCCCACCACTTCACTGCGATCGCCAACCCGCCTTCCAAGCGTGACGATTATGCAAACCCCCTCCAACTTTGAGGGAGGCCTATGTCCAGCAGTGGACGTTTTTACGGCTGATACAACTACATCAGTTATACATGTACGTAAATTCAATGATACTCAAATTCAATGTTATGACTGCATAACGAAAATGTGTGTTTTTTTAATTAAAAATTAAAGCGTGGGTACCCATATACACACTGGTATACAGTTCCTGTCTAATAGACAAAAGCATGATGGTTAACCAAAGTAATGAAAATATTCAGTGTTATTTATTTATCGTATGGCAGTGTTAAAGAAAAATTATATAAATAAAAAAATAATAATTAAAATAATAATTATATAATTATTATTTTGTATTATTAAAAATTAAGTCTTTTTATTCTGACTGTACTAACAGGGTAATTTAACCTTTATAAAAAAAATGGGACGAAGCAGGCATACAAGTTGGGACGAATCGGGAGTAAATAAAAATAATCAAATATTTTTTGGGACGAACGGGCCATAGAAACTGGGACAAACTGGGATTTTTTTATGTGGGACAAAGATCAGTTGGATAAACGAGGCATAAATCCTTAAAATATGTCCTATGTCACTCAGGGACAACACAAATCTAACTCCATCAATCCGTTTAGGCTCAGGCTCTGCCAAAGAAACAGACATACACATACAAAGGGTAGGCCCTTAAATATTAGGTAGGTAGGCTTCATTAGTGTATCAGGACTCCTTGAGAGAGAGGTGTGCGGAATTAGTTAAAATATGTGACAAAAAATGTTGCATGAACAAGTATGATGTTTAATGAACAAGTGGTTTTTACATGTATTATGTACATTAAACTGACACAAGAAACTTTTAAGTATAACAGAGGCCAGCACATACCTTCTTATGCCGTATGCATATGGATCAGAATCGCACTACATGTGTCTAGCTTGATTTTACAAATCTAACTGTACATCTAAAGTTGGTCAACTATTACTACTAAACTAACAAGGTAGGGTACCCAACTGTCCGACTCCCATTTGATTGATTTTGATATATGTTATAAAGTAGTCTAAAATAACGGACACGTATTTTTTTACCTTCTAATTTGGTCATTTTAGACTACTTTATAACATATATCAAAATAAATCAAATCGGAGTCGGACAGTTGGGTACCCTTCCTTGTAAGAAAGCCTACTTGACTGAAAATTTTGTTTTTAAATTAATTATATGCCCTACAATTTTCAATACTTTCAGATTTCCTCAAATAGTGGTTTAGCTAGTATAGCGACATGTAACTCTTACAAAAATTACCATTTAAAACTTAATACATTATAGTAAACAAATAATTTATCGGAAAAATTATCTTAGCAAACCCTTAGTAGTTTTAAAAGACCAGGTATTCAACGATACCCCAAAATTCGTCTCCACTTATCCATGTGCACATAAATATTCTAGAACTTCATAGAATTCACAGATTTGTGTAACCATACCAAATTTCAGCTTTATAGTTTTAATAGTCTTTGAGAAAAACGGCTGTGACATACAGACAGACAGGTGTACATGATGAAACTATAAGGGCTCCTAGTTTGACTATGGAACTCTTAAAAGGAGAACTCAGTAGGGTCAGTATTTTCTATGATTCGATTGGAAATAATAGACAATCTTGAGACCTTGATTCCACCTCCAAAGATAAACTTTGAAGTACCAAAAGGACCTGTTGTCACCAGGAACACAGGTACGTACCAAATTTCAACTCAATTGGACCCCTGGAATCATTCTGAAATCGATTGCAAGATTGATAAGAGTCGATTTGAATTGTAAATCATATCAATATCATATCATAGCCCCACCGAGGGGCTCAACCCTACCCTGTATTAGGGCGATCGGGCTTTAGTCGACCACGCGAGTCTAGTGCGGGTTGGGCGACTTCACACACAACCTTCGAGTTTCTTCACAGGCATGTGCAAGTTTCGTCACAATGTTTTCCTTCACCATTAGAGCACCGGATAAACGTACTTATGTAATCAAAATTCGAAAACACATTGGTACGTTGGCAGGGATCGAACCACGACCTCCCGGACTCTTGTTACTACGGCCCTAGCCGTTACGCCACCGACGCTCTTTGAACTGTACAAATAAACAAATATGTTATGAAGTAGAATAACAGCTTTCAAAAACTCAGCTTCCCTCTGCGAATTGAGACAGATTGAATGTGCCTTTGCCGTTGATTTTGAATTGTAATCCCTTACAGGCAATGTAGAATTCCAGCCACAACGCAAATCATACCACCACGATGAGGCGGTGGGGGTAAAGAACCCAGAGGTGGTGTCGCTAATATCTTCCCTGCTCCGGGTGAAGCAGGAGACGTTGCTGGCTGCGCTCACGTCCAAGCGTGCGAGGGCTTCTGGAGAGACGCTGGTTATTAACTACAGGTCAGTGAAAAGGTTTCAGTCTACATGGCACATACGTAAAGAACCTTGAGGTGGAGTTGCCAACATCCTCCCTGCTCCGGGTGAAGCAGGAGACGTTGCTGGCTGCGCTCACGTCCAAGCGCGCGAGGGCTTCTGGAGAGACGCTGGTTATTAACTACATGTTAGTGAAAAGGTTTGAGTCTACATGTTTCATACGTAAAGAACCTTGAGGTGGAGTCGCTAACGTCCTCCCTGCTCCGGGTGAAGCAGGAGACTTTGCTGGCTGCACCTACGTCCAAGCGCGCACGTTTTACTGTGTAGGTAGGCATAAAGTCATATTATCTTCGGCCTTCAAACTTTTCATTGATCCACTTTCTGCAAACCCTTATCCATCCCACTTAACTTGGTCTCGGCTATGACTATACTGGAATTAAAGTGAATTGAAATTTTAAAACGCTGTTATCTTAAATGTCAGTCACAAAATTCAAACAATTGACATCGGACGGCCTATAAAAAGTGTCTTATTTCACCCACAGATTGCCTGAAGCGATAGCAACGCGCGACGCGATGGCAAAATGCCTTTACGGCGCGCTGTTCGACTGGATCGTGATGCAGGTCAACCACGCACTGCTGTCCAAGAAGGACACGCTCAGGGACCACCAGGGACACAGCATAGGTAAGTTAGATAATTTAAAGACAATCAAACAGAACCAAAGGCAAATGCTATTCAGCTACCCGCTGCCATCCAAGAATTTGCCTTGCATATTCTGTCGATTGACGCGAAAAGGAAGAATCTCTCATCGCCGCTTCATCGCCATCGTCTATCGGTGCCTTACAGGATTCATTTTAAAGACTGTGCTCAAGTGCTTCACGACATTATACTCCCTTTCTCCATTCCAGCATCGGTTGCCCAGTCGTTGGTGGGGTTTCATTTTCTTTGTCATTAATATTCCAATCATATGCACAAATCGTTTTGCTCATCATACAGCCACAGATTGGAGCTCCCATCTGGAGTTCCCCGATCCATTTAATTTGGGAATCTTAAAAGCGAGAGTGAATAAGCACTACGTATATATTCGGCAGCATCGTCACCATCAGTTGAGAGCCGGTGTTGTTGCTACCTCTCAAGAGTTGTTAGAATGATACGATTGCTACATCGTCAAAAAACGTTACCAGCGTTGTGCAGGGGTATAAATCAAATGAAATCGCAGAAGGTCTCTGACACCGCCGGCCCTGGAGTAGAATGAGAAAGGCGGTCGCTCTAGTTGCCAAATAGTGCGTAAAAAAACCAATTGCGAAAATCAATTTCCAGGGCAAAATAAAATTATGATGAACCCTTATAGTTTCGTCATGTCTTTGTCCGTGGCTTAGCTCAGAGACTATTAGTACTAGAAAGCTGCAATTTTCCATGGGTACACATATTAATCACGCCGAAGAAGTAATCTAAAAAATATTTTTTTAGGTTATCTGAGGTACCCTAAACAATTTTTTTTACATGTAAAGAGGGGGTGTTTTTTTTTGTATACGTCCTATCGGACGAGTATCTTTTTATAGATAGTAGAATGAGAAAGGCGGTCGCTCTAGTCGCCAGATGGTGGGTAAAAAAACCAATTGCGAAAATCAATTTCCAGGGCAAAATAAAATTATGATGAACCCTTATAGTTTCGTCATGTCTTTGTCCGCGGCTTAGCTCAGAGACTATTAGTACTAGAAAGCTGCAATTTTCCATGGGTACACATATTAATCACGCCGAAGAAGTAATCTAAAGAAATAAATTTTTAGGTTATCTGAGGTACCCTAAACAATTTTTTTACATGTAAAGAGGGGGTGTTTTTTTTTGTATACGTCCTATCGGGCGATCGCCCTAACTCAGGGTAGGCTCGAGCCCCTCGGTGGGGACGTTTATGAGCTGATATGATGATACATCCTATCGGGCGAGTATCTTTTTATAGATCTTTCAAAACTACTGCGGGTTTGCTAAAACCATTTTTCGATTCAGGGTTTCGTTTGTGAAATGTTAAGCTTTAAAGTTCTAACTACCACCTAAACCACTATTTGGGGACATCTGAAAAGAATTTAAATAGTAGGACATTTAATCAATTTAAAAGGAAAACTGTCACGACTAAAGTAGGCTTTCTTAGTTTAGATTAGAAGTAGTAGTCGACCAATTTAGCTGTTAAGTAGTTGGATTTGTAAAAAGTTCATAGATTTCCATAGATTAAATTTAATGTTCTATTACCAACAAAAAATATTTTGTTTTTCAAAATGTACATTTAAGTTTTAAAAATACTACGGACTCCTACTTTACGCGACTCCGACTCGCACTTGACTTGTTTTTTTAACACGCTTTTATTAGCTTCACTTGTAACTAACTATGTATGTAAGAAAATCTTGGAATCTTAATTTGACCCACTTCCCGGTCTTCGATTAGGATGAAATTTTGCACACGCTCTGAGTTCTGATGACAATACATGACTAGCTAAGAAACGTCATTACAAATCCAATATGGCGGCCTCCCCAAGATGGCGGACTGGCTGTTTGAAATCCACCTCCATGATATGGGTATCAAATGAAAGGGTTTGCTGTCAGGAATACGAAAAAATAGTCACGTGATTTAAATCCAACATGGCGGACATCTAAGATGGCGGATTGGCTATTTTGTAATTTTTAGTGCGTGCTAAAAGCGTGTCTTTTAGTTTTTTAAACTATTTAAAGTTATTTATTACTTAGCACGGCAAGGGAGTAATGGCAGGAAAGAAGGACCCGTTGCTCCGTTGTTTTGTGAAAGATAAACAAACAAACAATAGTGATGACGAACAGCATCAGAAATAAAATATAAACTCTTGATCACTAAATTACCCTCCTAATTAAACTACGAAAAACCTTACTCTTTTTGTTTTCCATCAAGTCTTCGATTTTTAATTGGGTGTCAATTAAATGGTTAGCATAGTATTGTTATTTCTGTGAGCAGAAAAATATAATCGGTGAGCAGAAATAGCTAATTGGTCAGCAACTCATGGTCAGCAAACATTTCAAAATCAATCAGCAATTTATGTCATTCTGGATGGCTGTAATTATTTTAAACATCCCCGTACTACACTCTTCCTACAGTGTTGAGTGGTCGACGGAGCCCCTTCGGGGCTCCTACTTCTGTGTTCTCATGTTAAACCTAACACTACGACTGTGCGGGGAGGCGAGCTTAGCTCGCCTCCCCGCACAGTCTCCGAACCTAACGGATCCGAGTCGGGGTGCTCCGCAAGTCCGAGCTCGCTTCGCTCGCTCCCGCTTCCATTTAGAACTCCCCGTACCACACTCTTCCTACAGTGTTGAGTTGCTGCTTATAGACATGTTTTTCTGCCGCTCAATCATGAAATCTTGCCGCTCAAGTAGTTATTTTGCGGACTGAATGTTTATTATGCAGTTACATTATATTTATTCCTTTTTAATTCACCAAAATCACAAAATGAGTACATATATGACGCTGCTAAACTATTATGTCACACCTAGGTATATCAAACATTTTTAGAACAAAATGTCGTTTTTGACAGATGATAAAAAGTAACTCAGATGACTAGCATTCGTCATCCCTATTTATTATATCAGTAAGGAAAGAGGTTCTCGTAGATCGTTCTCCTTGACCAGTTAGAGACCAACGACCAAATTCGCTTTCTCCACAGGTGTGCTCGATATATTCGGCTTCGAAGATTTCGGCCCGAACAACAGTTTCGAGCAGCTATGCATCAACTACGCCAACGAACACTTGCAGTACTACTTCAACCAGCACGTGTTCAAGTACGAGCAGGAGGAGTACAGGCGGGAGGGCATCCGGTGGACTGACATAGGGTTCTCGGACAACACGGGCTGTTTGCAGCTGATCGAGGGCAAGCCGGGCGGTCTGCTGTGTGTCTTGGATGATCAGTGCAAGTGAGTTTAACATTTTCACGCTAACGAACACATTATTAATTGTACAATGCTGATTTGTAATTATTACTCTTTTGGTTTTTTTTGCGTCGGTGGCGTAGTGGCTAGAGCCGCTTCCTCCTGTCCGGGAGGTCTTAGTTAGAATCCTGCTACGTTTCGATTTCATATGTAAGTTTATCCGACACTCTTACAGTGAAGGAAAACTTCGTGAAGAAACCTGCACACACCTGCGAAGAAACCCGCAATGGGCCCGCTTAGTCGACTCAGGCCCGATCCCCCTTATTCAGGGTAGGCTCGAGCCCCTTGGTGGCGACATATATGAGCTGATATGACATGCATGACTCTAACAAAATATTAAACGGCCTACTCCCTCGTTTTCTTGTATTCACATAGACTTGACTATTTATATTATCTCACTACTTTTTTATGGCAACTTATCGTAATCGAGACTTGGCACGTTTTTAAGGATTTTTTTTGTTGGGATAATAAATCGGTTTCTCCCACGTTATCATTCATCATCATATCAGTCGAAGGACGTCCACTGCTGGACTTTGGCCTCCCCCAAGGATTTCCAGGACGACCGGTTCTGCGCTGCCCGCATCCAGCGGCTTCCCGCGATCTTCACCAGGTCATCGGTAACCCGGGGGCCTTCCTACGCTGAGTTTTCCGGTGCAAGGTCGCTATTCGAGAACTTTACTGCCCCAACGGGCATCTGTTCTACGAACTATGTGCCCCGCCCACTGCCACTTAAGTTTAGCAATTCTGAGAGCTATGTCAGTTACCTTGGTTCTCCTACTCGCCTCGTTTCTGATTCGATCACGCAGAGAAACTCCGAGCATAGCACGCTCCGTTGCCCTTTGGGTGACCTTGAGCCTTCTTATGAGGTCCATAGTAAGCGACCATGTCTCAGGTCCGTATGTCATCACTGGCAACACACACTGGTCGAAGACCTTGGTCTTAAGACACTGCGGTATCTGGGACGTGAAGATATTGTTGAATTGTATTCGACGATTGATCTCTTTCTCGAAGTTGGACCCACCTAACTGGACTGTTGGTCCCAGGTATACATATTCGGCAATAACTTCGAGTGTAGAGTCTCCAACCTACAGAGGAGTAGGTATGACACAGACGTTTGACATAATTTTCGTCTTGTCCATGTTTATTCTAAGACCGACTTGCTGAGAGGCTCTACTGAGTCCATCGAGCATTGTGCCTAAGTCGTTAATAGTCTCAGCCATGACCACGATATCGTCAGCGAATCGAAGGTGAGCAGACCAAAAGCTTAAGAACATCTTCCAGAGCGGCGGTGAACAGGTTCGGAGATAAAACGTTTCCCTGTCTCACCCCTCGCTGCAGCCGGGTAGGTTCCGAGTTTTGATCCTGGAGGCGAAACATGTGGTGGCGTTTCATACAAACACTTTAGTTCCTCGATATATCTGTAGTCAATTTGGCACCGCTGGAGAGACTGTAACACAGCCCAAGTTTTGACCGAATCAAATAGTCTACGAACGCCAAGCATAGTGGCTGATTGTACTCTTCTGTCTTCTGTATAATCTGCCGCAGCGTATGTATGTGGTCTGTGGTACTAAAGCCTTTTCGGAAACCGGCTTGTTCCGGCGGCCGGAAGTTGTCAAACCTGCGTGCGAGACGATTCGTAATGACTCTCGAAAACAGCTTGTAGACATGGCTCAGAAGTGAGATGGGTCTGTAGTTCTTCAGCAGGGTATTTTCACTCTTTTTGAAGAAAAGCACGACTGTACTTCTGTACCATGCCTAGGGCGTTTGTTCCTTAAGCATAACGTGCTTTAAATACCGGTGGTCCACCTGCTTTCAAAAGTTCAGCCTTAAATCCATTATCACCCGGTGTCTTATTGTTCTTGAGCTGTTTGAGAGCCATTCTAATCTACAAGCTGAGCGGGATATCTTCGGTATAGTGTCGGGTTAGTCAAATCGCTGGTCGTGTACAATTGTCCGTAGAACTTCTCGACTATTTCCAGTAACTCAGTCTTAGACGATAAACCCATATGATCCTGCCATCCTCAGTCTTCAGCTTGTTCAGTTGGCTTTGTCCAACAGACAGATCTTTCGCTAATACTTTTGAGCCTTTGTTGTTCTCTATCGCCTCTTTAATACAATTTGTATTATAATGGTGCAAATCGCGGGTCAGGGACATAGAGATCTGCCTGTTTAGTTGCCGATATACTGAGTAGCGTTTTCAGAGGACTGCAAAACCAATCTGCGTCTTTCTTCTATGAGGTTTCTGTTTGAACGGCGAGTTTTAAAGATCTTAGACCCGACCGACGTTATCATTATATTTTCTTTATCTTTGAAATCACACAGGCTATCTAAATTAATGGGTAATTTGTTCTAGTTTCCCCTGGGCGACAAATGAGACCCTGTTGCAAAAGTTCAACTCTGTGCACGACGACAACCCGTTCTACGAGAAGCCGCAGAGACGGGAACCTGCTTTCATTGTACGACACTATGCTGGCCGCGTCAAATACCAGGTATGGAACGGAATACTCCGGATTTATTATAACAATAAGAATGATAACACCTATACCCAGGTGAAATGAATGGGTTATTAAAGTGAGAGCAGCAAAAACAGCTTGAAGACGGATATTAAGATGGATTAGAATTGATTTCAGAAGGATATAAATATTGAACACCTAAACAATATTTTTTTATCCAAAGAATTTACTGATTATATCGTAATTAGCATTGTTTTTTAATCTTAAAAAACTGTATGTTTAATTTCATTATTCACCGGTTATTTTCATGACTTATATGATAAAAAGTGATAAAGTCTGGACTCAAACACTGTAAAAAAGGCCACAGTGTTATTGAAATTGACGATTATGAAATGAATTTAGTTTTTTTGTTGTTATTAAATTACTTTTTACAGTATAAAATCTAAATACATATATCATAGTTGTTTTTATATTTCAATGGCTTTTAAAAAAAATACAATGCTAACTGTTCTATGCCTCCAATTGTGTATATTTGACAGCTGATATTCCAATCATAATTATAGTAAATTATGATGCATTATTCATATCATCATTATGATAAATTATGATAGCGGTCAAAAGAATAGTGTCTAAGTTGTGTTATATAAATATTTATCAGTGATGGCTGCAATTGACGAGGCTTGCCCTTACTGGCCATTGAATCGTCATCCGTCAAGTCATCGTCGTCATCAATTCTGTGCAATGGTGATGCGGTCGGCGGTCGCATTACCGAGTCAGTAAATTAATAGTGATACATTATATTAATTTACGGGTCGAGCGCATTCGCACCGCTGCTCGCGTCATCATGAGCGCCGCCGACGCGCCGCTCATCGTCAACGAGATCCTGGCGTTTGCAGCAGAAGCTGGACGTGATGGACGAGCTGTCCGCCATCCCGATCTGCTCCAGCAAATTCAGTGTAAGTGACATCTGCAGCGCCAAAGAGGTGCTCTACCGGTCGCTGAAGATCTGCGGCACCATCGCTCCCCACAGGAGGGGCGATGAACATGCAAAGAAGACCTTTCAAGACATCATTAAGGTCCTGGAGGAGACGGACCCTGACGACGTGCCGTCGTTTGTAGTGCGGGAGCTGGCCAAGCTAACGCCAGTCACGTTCGACCACCAGCCTGCTGAAAGACATCGTGTCCCTAAATAAGACTGGCCGACATGCTGGTGAAATTTGAGGCCTCTTAAAATACCATCGCCGAACTGCGTAACGAAGTACGTTCGCTGCGCAGCACTGGAACTAGCCCAGCTGAGGCATCAAATTAGATTGACGCGCTACGTGGAACCCTCGTCAAACAACTCCGAGCTCCGACGTGTCAGCGATTTCGTTGCCACCGTCGCAGCCTGTGTCGCCGCCTGCGACGGCTGCCGGAATGCCCGCGCAGACCTCGCCGCGCGCGCCAGTGTCCGACAACCCAACGCCGCCGGTTCGTGCGAGCTGCCGTGACGTCACTGCCACTACCGGCGACCCGCGCTACCTAAGGTGTCCGGAAAACTGAGGTCGCTGCCAACATCGAGCGACCCCTTGGTACAGAGGAGGTGCAAAGTCCGCAGGCAACCTCGCAGAAGCTTGTGTGGTACGGCCGTACCGGAAGAGGGCTCCGTGCTGCGCGCAGCCACACCGAACGTCGCGCTCTACGTGTCGCGGCTGAACCACTCGGCTACGGCTAAGGACGTGACAGAGTACGTCCGCCAGAAGTCCGGCTACGGCCTGCGGGTGTTCCCGCTGGAGTCGCGCCACTACGTGCACTTCACGTCGTACGTGGTGCGCGTGCCGAAGCACCTGCTGGAGACCATCGCCAGCGTCGACTTCTGGCCGAAGGACGTCGTGTTTCAGCGGTTCCGAGGCACCATCCCAATCCTCGCGTCACCAAATACTACTAACGTAGGTTAAGTTGGATACTAACATACCTATCATGTATTATATTTATACTATCTATGTTATGTTATTTTTATAATATATCTATGGGTCTGTACTTTTAGTACTAAGTTACCTGAGAATAAATGAAGATAAATAGAATAATTCGCGGCGTATAAGTTTAACACAAATGGCGGTGGTTCGCGCAGGTAGGGAGCGGGCGGGTGTAGTGGGGGGATGGCGTCCCTTGGTGCGCGCGACCCCTGATTACTGCACTTCGATTAAGACCTGAAAATAAGACACTGCACTCTATTCAACTTAGATGCCGCGATCCTTTCGGAAAATTTTGCTTCAAAAGTTGTCATACGTACTAAAACTGACAATTTAGTAGGCTAGAGTTCCATATCACGGCCCACTAGATTGTCATTATATCATCATCATCATCTTGTTAGGAAATAGACGTTATCGGCCTTCACCTAGGATTTTTACAACAACCGGTCCTGCACTCCCTGCATGCAGCGGCTTCCCGCTATCTTCACCAGGTCGTCGGTCCACCGAGTGGGAGGCCTGCTGACCAGAGGCGGAGGCGACCACGCACCGGAAGACCGCAGCAGCACGACTCCCACTCGGTAAACCGCAGGGAGCGCAGGACCGGTTGTTGCAAAAATCCTTGGGGAAGGCCGTTGACGTCTATTTCCTAACAAGATGATGATGATATAATGTCAATCTAGTGGGTCGTGACTACATATGGAACTAGGTAGGTCTTTGATGAGGGCACCCACTGAGAATACACTAAGAAATAGGAATAAACTATAATTCTCTAATGCTGGAAGAATCAAAATTTATTGTTTAACTCGAAGGTCACAGCGATGCGGGAGAAGAATCTGGACCTAATGCGACAGGACATAGTAAGTGTGCTGAAGAACTCCTCACTGGCTTTCGTAAGGGAGCTCGTTGGCGTAGACCCGGTGGCCGTGTTCCGGTGGGCCATTGTGCGAGCTTTCTTTAGGTAAGTCTTTTTGTTTAACTTGTTAAGCCCGTGGTGGTAGCTCAGTGCGGCCTGCGGGGTCTTGTCGATCACTTAGGTTCAGTGACCATAAGCACAGTTATTACCTGGATGGGTTTGACTGTTAGTAACATATATCACGACCGTTTTCAAGCTTCGCAATGCACGTTAAGCCGTTGTTGCTGATTGCTATCACTAGATGGCAGACGTTAAGCCGTGTCGGATGCCTTGTAGGTGACTTGAAAAACTTCTGACAGTGGGGTTCGCCACTAGCCCTACAACCTCCACCAATCAGAAATTGATCCCCGTGGGTGGAATTAGGACTAAACTCCGGAAGGTGCACGTTTATGGCTTGTTAGCGAATTAAATCCGTGATACAATTAGGACTAACCTCCGGAAGGTGCCCCTGCCCCAGCAGCGGGGACGTTTATGGCTTGTTAGCGAATTAAATCTGTGATACAATTAGGATTAACCTCCGGAAGATGCCCCTGCCCCGGCAGTGGGGACGTTTATGGCTTGTTAGCGAATTAAATCCGTGATACATATGAATAGAATAAATGTTTATTCAGTGATAAGTGCACGCAAGTGAAATATTTCATAGCTTTTAAAATACAATAGTTTGTACTCACAATACAATATGCTTGTTACTCACACAAAAGCATGCCAGATACTGGTAAAAAAGTGGCCAGGTGCGTGTCGTATCACGCGCAAAGTTGTGTTCCGTAGTCGTATAAAAAAAATAATGTTTTTTAAATAAAAAACGGTTATTTTTGAGTTTGTATAGAAAAATTTTGTATAGAAAATCTAATAACAATTTAACTGTAAATCTTAAGTTGGTCGATTTTAGTACTGCTAAACTTTGAAATTCTGCTTCGTCGTGATAATTTTCCTTTCAAATTAATCATAATTTCCAAATTTCCTAAAATATTGGTCTCATTGTCGGGGGGTGGGGGATATGTAACAAAAATCACCACTTAAAAACTAAATATTTTATAAACGAATCATTTATCCAAAAAATGTTCTTAGCAAACCATTATTTATCCAAAAAAAGTTCTGAGCTAACTCTCGACAGTTTTGAAAGACCTATTCAACGATACACTACATAATTTTTTAACCCGGAGTATGTATGGTAGAAAATCAGTACAAGGACTCTGTGGGTCAATATGACCCGGATTTTAAACAGTGTTTAATTCTTATTATTTCAATAAATTTTTGGGATTGATATATTAAATCGGTTTAAGTGATGTTGATGTATATTTTGATGAAAAACAATAAAAATTCAATCGATATTAGGGACTTGTATTTACGAAAGGTTTATGAAATATATCACAAAATATTTAACTTCTCTAATCTTACTAATAAACAAACAAAATTATAACTTTTTAACATTTTTTGTAATACCTAATGTGAAATCTTTAAGAAACTTAACACTAAATTTGACTGAAATTTTAAAACTTATCATTGTCAGCATCTACACTTGCACTTGTTATTTGCACAAAACGGTTACATCGAATGTATGGTTGGGTCATATTTACCTTTTTGTTGTTTGACTGCGTCTATATCCCAATGCAGGCGCACACCCACTAAGTTGACATAAGAAACGAGCGGGGCCGAGTTTTAACTGCAGCTACTGAGAAGCATAAGAACGTCACACTATTATAAATCTTAAATACCCGCATATGAAAACATCACGGGTCATTATGATCCAACCTGACCAATGCCGGGTTAAATATGGCCAACGATTTTAATTTTACCTGTATAAACTATATTACAACGTCCTTTCGAAACTACAAATAATGTGTTTATACTGCGGCGTTGGTTATAATAACACGACTGCCCCTACGAAGCAGACTGCCCACAAAAAAGGAAGTGTATTGTTTTCAGATCTAATGTATGAATGATTATTCGACGATATCTTCTCAACGGTTTTATCAATATTAGAGTGCGAGGTATCGTTAGATTCGTCTCGATCCCGTGAGTGACATAGGATACTTTTTACCTGACTTCCCAAAAAAGAGGAGTAATGTATTTATTCAGTCGTGTTTTTATTTAATTTTAAAGTTTTTTTGTAGTATCGCTTGTCATTATGCAACGTAATTGTTTATTCACAGGGGCTATTTCGCCTTCTTGGAAGCGGGCCGACGGCACAGGGTCAGCAGAGTGGACGGCGCCTGCCGCGTGCCCCGCGCTTCCATACACGCCCCCAACGACTCCATTATCAGGTCAGTTCATAGCAGACACCATTTACAATAAACTGGACTCAATATTCCATTTTTATGGGAGGTAACTTTTTTTATGGGTTTTCTAGATATACTACTGATGGCACACTATAGCCGCCTGTAAATCTCGATAGCGTAAAAGACCCATTTTGAAAAAAAAACTTAACTTTTTTGTGTGTACCATTTTTTGAGTGTTACCAGATATAGCACATATAACATATTTTAAGTGTTCAATAAGTGTTGTCGATGACAAAAATGTTTAAAAAATCTGTAGCGTCATTTTTGAGAAAAAATTTACTTTTACTTCTTGTATATGGAGGTCCCTTTAATATTTTAAAAATAAAAAATCCAAAAGGTACTCCTAGAAAGTAATTTAAAATATTCATGTGCAAAATTTAATCAAAACCGGTTCAATAGTTTATCTGCAAATCGAAGATAGATATACACATACGTTTTTTTAAAAACATTTTTTTGGTGTCTGTATGTGATATAGTGTAATTTCATAAAAATCCTGTACTCGGTTTTTGGACAAACTGAAAGCGGGACGACGTGATTTTATAGAACATGGCATTGATGTTGTTTTTACCTCAACGTTTCAACTAAGCTTCGGTTTTTGGGCGTTAATATATCCTTCTATTTGCTATTTACGTCGCGTCGCTCTTAGGTAAAAAGACTGATTAAGTAGCTTGCGTAACTCAATTTATTAGCGACATCTATTCGTAGTCACCACTTTGGGATGTCATATTAAATTAATAGTAAATCTTGGATTATTATCTACTCTGCTGATATTTTAATCACATCTAAACTCAGTGTCTCAAAGTTTGGTTGCGAAATTAACGAGTTTTGAGCAAAAAAAGCTTAATTACTTACGCCATCTTTTTTAAATATCCACGATTAGTAAGCCTTTGGCATCACTCACCTGATGGTAAGTGACGATGATGCCGAAGATGGAAGCAATGGGGAACTGGCTATCTTATCTCCAAGCCGGAACACATCAATGCTGTTAACACTGATGTTAGGCGGCAAGACTCAGATAAGATGGTGTTAGCTAGCCAGGCGGGCTTAAAAAAATCCCTTCCACCTACCAAACCGAGTCTTACAAAGTTAGACTCCGCCGGGAATTGAACCCACGCCACGAAGGCGGTTAAATGTAGGTATAAAATATCTGGAACTACGGTCTTCAGTATAAAGGTTAGCGGTCTATTCTGACTAAAAGTTATAGCATCCTTGGTTCACACACCAGTCAACAGAAACCTCAAAGGTCTCACAGCAAGAGTTCAAGCGAACGCAGCAATTAAAATATACATTTTTGTGTACAGTTACGCGGAAGCAGGGCTCGGAATCTTAATACTGGTTAAAATCGATGTCGATTTGTTATGTTTATCAAGAAAACAGTTTTTATCAAATTAAAATCATTATACGGTTAAATACGGAGAATGGCGTTTTATCGCTTGCGGTTACCTGAATACACCGGTTTGGAGAAGGGGGAATGCGTTAGGGAGGGATGAAAGGTGGGTGTTATTTATAGCTTAAAGTACGTGTAAACTTTGTAAGCTTATTAATTAATGATTTGTATTTAACAGATTTATTTTTGTGAATAAACCGAATAAAATACTGGTAATTTAAATAGAAAAGGAAACCGGTTTCAGAAAAATACCCGTTTTCCGAGCCCAGCACGGCACTGGTTATGTAAAGGTTCACAGACGCATGCAAATTTATGCTTTTCTTGTTCGCCTCAACTCCTGCTGCTAAATGTGGACGAATTATTGTGTCCGTCTTGCATTGGCAAAGAAGTCTTGCTTCCTTTGCAAATGTTTAAGATGACCAGTATTAAATTAACAAGTTGTAAAATGCATAACAATATGGCATGGTCCCATATAATTTATACCCCATAGAAGAACAATAGACGAATCTTGAGATAATTCACAAATATAAGGAAATATCCATTTAACTCAGAATTTAGTGTAACTATATTACTTACCTGAATATTTTTGTAAAATATTTATATACGTATATTATGGCTTGTGCAAGTGAAGTTTGTGAAGTAATGAAATGTGTCTTTGCTCAGCCAACTGGCGACCGTATCCTCCATCAATCTCGCAATCAACCGCATTGCGTAAGTCACGCCGCATACCGCATGCTAGTCTTTGTGCACCTAACGCATGGACATTAAACATCTGTTTTACTACATTCTGTGTCAGTCCATTCATTCTGTTGTTTAATGTCTAGGCTGTGGTTAGTGATATAATACCTATAATCAAATGGGATAGCCACAGCCTTGCTAAATTATAAGTATTACTTGTTATAACTTAGTGGCCTTTTAGACAAAGAATAGACCTCATTACGGCCTATCGCTCTTAGCTGTTGGATCATCTCGCTAGTAGTCGGTACTATTAGTCTTGATTTATTTCTCGTACACATCTTGCGGGCACAGAACAATGCATGCTTCACTCGACACTAAAATCAATTTGTTTTTACTGAGTTTTGTATTTCTTTTTTTATTACAATAAGTTTGTAACCTTCATTTCCTTTCTCATCCGACACGAAAAGATCGCCGAATAGAGGTCCGTGTAAAACGAGCACGCCTCGCACGCCCGCCGATAGACGGACGGAAATGGCGGCGCGCACCGGCGGGAAAGGGACAAAAAATTACAGGCTCGCGGAGACGCGCACGCGCCGCGTGGAGCGCGACGAACGCGCGCTCGATGACAGCGACGTAATGCAGCGCGCCAGCCAGATCGTCATGTACGTGCGGACACGCCACCGCTCTGTCTCTTTGCCAATAAGGTTGTATATCTTACAATAGAGAAACAATGTCTTAGCACGGCTCAACGAAGAAGTGCAGTGATCTAATAGAAAGTAAGACGTAGATGAGAAAAATAAACTGTACGAAAATTTGTTTCACTCTCACTACAAACCTATGAGAAAGGAGTGGTTCGGACGGCACCCTTCACGTGTAGCCATGGACGTGACATTGAATCTTCCTCTGGAGATATAAAGCCTCATTGCTCTCTGCTCTTCCGCATTCATCAAACAAAACTGTACTAACGGAAATAGCTCGGGCTGGGATTGGACGTCTTTTCTTAATTTATGTTGTTAAATATTTTATTGTTGTAACAAGATACTTTTGTGTTGTTGTGGTGGTAAATTGCATTTTATATTAGTCTAGATACATTTTATTTTAACTATCACCCATTGCTGGCAAGTTGTCACCATAAGATTGTAACGTCGTCGTAGAATGAATCATTTTCATAATATTTTTTTCAAGTTTTGTTGATTTTTTGTTTGATGAATTCCTGTGTTTCGGTTGGGGAATCTGGTTTTCGGTGATGGCTATCGGGTTGTTTAATTTTCCTTTCATTCATTTATTTATTGTGTTAATTTTGTGGTTTTTCATTATTGTTCCATCTTTTTGTTCTTAGCAAAATGTCATATTTTGTATTATTTGGATATATTGTTGTAGATAATATACATTACAGCTGGGTAATTTTTAAACTAGATTAAAAAAAGTATATTTTGTTAAAGTACGCAATTTTAGATCTGAAATCAATAGATTTTCAGAGCTTTATGTGAATCAGTGCAACATAGTCTCAGAGCATGATTTGTAAATACACATCAGTTTTCTTCGGTGGTCGGTGTACGTGACCTCTGTGATCCTTTACTGAAGGTAGTTCGACTTTAACAGGAAGAACAAGTCGTTCAGACCGCGGGAGCGGGCGAAAAAGGGGCTTAAGAACCTCCAGAGTGTGAAGACGTTGGCTGGGAGGACAGCCGCGCCCACCGGCAAGCGGAAACAGCCGCTAACTGTTGCCGCGCAGTTTCAGCATTCGCTGGCGGCGCTCATGGAGACCCTTAACCAGGCTAACCCGTTCTTTATCAGGTAATGGTCAATGCACCAGATGGATAAATGTTTTTTTACTAATGTTTTTTCCAGATTTGTGGAGGTTAAAGGACTGGTGGCGAACCCCACTGTCAGAAGTTTTAATGCCGCCTGTAAGGCCTATGACAAGCCTCCACCAATTCATGATTGACCCCAGTGTACGAAGTATGGCCTAGCCTTCCAGAATTTGGGAAGAGACGCAAGCTCCAGCAGTGGGAACGTAATGGCTTGTTAACAATATTTTTTCAGTTTTTTCCAGTTTATAAGATAATTTTTGAAAAACCTAAAAGCTGTTAGGTACAAGCTTTCATTTGAAAAAGTTTTTATGCTCAAAAGGCCAAATGCTCAAAAGAATATTAAAAATACACGGTTCCCCATCCAAAAAAAAAACGAAAATCTTAAATCTTTAAGGTGCAAGCTTTTAATATTGCATTGTCACGCTAAATACATATGCATGCAAAATTTCAGCTCAATCGGAAACCGGAAAGTACGTCAAATTTAACTTGCAAGATTCATTACAGACACCGGGACAGGTGAAAGTAAATAAAAGTTAGTAATATGAAAGGTTTCTAATTGCCTTTGTAGCAAATTACTAAAGTGTAATAAAAAAGCTGTCATAAAAATTGCGGATTCAACAAAATATAGTTAAAATAAAGTTTTGGTATAAAAGCTTCTGACGAATCTAGCCAAAATCATATAACATCTGAATTTATTTTTTGAGTAGTGTATCTTATTGCATAGGTAAAATTGCATCTGGCTGAAAGAGCATTTGCTTTTGATTTCCAATTCAAATCGTTCATTCTCAAAAATTTGGTTCATCCGATAGACGTTCTTTCTTGAACGAACATAGCCTCAGCCAAAGATTTACACAACAACAAGTCCCGCGTTGCCCCACATCCAGTGGCTTCCTGTGACCTTCACCGGGTTCTTCGTTTCGCCGAGTGGAAGGCCTGCCTACGCTACGCCTTCCGGTGCACGGTCGCCACTCGAGAAATATCATATCTAACCCAACGGCCGTCCGTTGATTATCTTTCTCTGATTCATAATCATCATCATAGCCGAGAGACGTCCACTACTGGACAAAGACCTCCTCCCCAAGGATTTCCACGATGTCTGGTCCTGTTCTTTCTCTGATTATCTCGACCAAACCACAATCATTTCTTTTCATCAACAGATGTATAAAATCGAACGGCGACAAAGTTCCAAACGTGTTCGACGAGGAAACCGTTCAACGGCAGCTCCGGTATACGGGCATGCTGGAAACAGTGCGGATACGACAGGCTGGCTACAACGTGCGGCTGACCTACGAGGAGTTCATACAACTGTACAGGATACTGCTGCCGAAAGGACTTCTTAGCTCGCAGTCGGACGTGCGACACTTTTTGGCGACGTTGAATTTAGACAGAGATAATTATCAACTGGGTAAGTTGATGGAATTGTTGAATTTATCAATTACTAGCTTTTGCCCGCGGCTTTTGCTCGCGTGGACATCGTTTTTATGACAGATTTTGCGGGTAAGTGGTGCGCGAGCCGCCGGCTGCAAGCGAGCGTAGGCAGGGATTTACTTCAGAATCTAGAGCCCTCGGAAACTATATCGGGATATTCTGATTAGCATTCTATGTCACTTCCCACCCCCTCATAGAAAGTAAGTTTAGCAGTAAGTTTTCCCTAGATCTCTCTAGCCCGAGCTAGTTGGGCTATGCTAATTAATAGTCTGTCATTTTCCACGCCTTTAACCATCTCGGTGCAATAAATCACAAGAATCCGTTGCGATGTTAAAGAAATCAACCAAAAAAGTTTTTCAGTTCCTTCAGGTACTGCATCGGACTATGCTATTCACATGGGATAAAAATAGCATATGTCCTTCCCTGTGACACAAGCTACCTCCATGCCAAATTTCGTCAAGATTGGTTGAGGTTTTGAAGCGTGAGGAGGTAACAAACAAACACATTTATAATAGTACTAGCTGTCCCGGCGAACTTCGTACCACCTTACACTACACTACACACCCTACCCTACCCTACACTACACTACACTACACTACACTACCCTACCCTACCCTACACTACACTAAACTATCCTACCCTACACTACACTACCCTACACTACACTACCCTACCCTATCCTACCCTACACTACACTACCCTACACTAAACTACCCTACCCTACATAAGAACCTTCTCCTGACAATAACGAACTCGACAAAAAAAGAATTAGCGAAATCGGTCCAGCCGTTCACGCGTGATGCCGTAACGAAGGGAAATAGGGATTCATTTTCATATATATAGATAAGGATGACTATTTTAACGAATGCACTAATTAAAGATCCCTAAATTGATTAAAAGCTCTTCGATCACATTTTATAGTAACTTGCGACGTCATTTTTGACAGCATTACAGAGTCACTCATTGAGTCAGCAATGAGTGTAAACTTTAATCTATTAAAAAGTTTTTTCTAACGTACGGATTTCGGTGTAAAGGCGGCTGTACACTCTCGCCGAGCCACCCCGAGACAGGCCGAGCGCGAGAGTGTAGATAGTGCGTTCGTCTCGCTCGCCTGTGTAGTCTCGGGTCTCGTGTGGTCTCGGCTCCATGGCGGTTTTTTTGTGTCTGAGCCAAAGGGTCTTGCGTATATCATGAGCGCGTCCATTACACTCTCTCGCTCGGCCGGTCTCGGGGTGGTTTTAATAGGAGATTGCACATGTCCTAATGCGTCCATTTTAAACCAGAGTTAGCCCTGAAGGAGTAGACGAGAGTGTACATGGCATGGCTCGCGACAAGGCCGCTCGTAGTACAGTCCGCATAAATCACTGTTCGTCTTGGTCCAGCGGACAGACGGATCGTGTGTAGGGCCCTCTTGAAAGAGTAAAGACCAAATTGATGAGTCTTTAAGATCGACGGCCATTTTTTCCAACTTTTTACGGCCCGAGGACCTTCTAGCAGGCCTTAAACCGCTTTTATCTAAAGATCCTGTAATAAGAGCCTTCGTCGTTAATGGCAAAAACTTAAAAGTCGTTTCGGTCTTACGAGTTTAAACTATTAGGATAATAAAAAATAACTCAATAAAAATATTCCAATCTATAACTGCTATTGCCCGCAGCTTACGCCTGCGTGGATACGGTTTTCATACCTATATTCCAGGATGCAGTGGCGTGCAGGAGGCGTGGAATTATTTTTTTCCCAGATCACTCGTGTAATGTGCATTTTTCCAGGATACGAAGTATCCTATGTTGTACTTCGGCCATTACTGTAGCTCTAAACCAAATTTCAGAAAAATAGGTTCATTACTTTTAGCGTGAAAGTGTAGCAAACAGACTTGCAGACAGAAAGACACACTTTCACACAATTTATCTAGCTTTAGCCCGCGGCTTCGCCCATTTTTGTGCAAAACACACGTTAATGTCGTTAAAAACACGTTGTTCCGTTACTACGTAAAAAAATTACAAACAAAAAACAGTTTTTTTTCAGTTCCCAATAAAACCTATATCACTTTTCTCACCTCGTCATCAACTATTTCTGTGCAAGAATCACGTTGATTCGTCGCTCTGTTCTGACGTGAAGGAAGGACAAACAAATACACTTTCACTTTTATAATATTAGTCAGGATCCTTATCTATTACCGACTATTATCCTTATATTCTATACATATTATAAAACAAAGTCGCCCCGCCGCGTCTCTCGGTCTGTCTGAACGCGATGAACTCAAAAACTACCGAACGGATTTTCATACAGTAATTTTCATCCATAAGCGGATTTATAGTTTTCACTCATGGTTGCCCATTGACAGAGTGATTCATGAGAAAGGTTGAGGTGTATAATTCCCCTCGCACCCTCTAGTATTAGTAAGTACAAGGATATAATATAAACAATGAACGAATAAATCCAAACAGGTGCTACTAAGATCTTCATGCGCGAGAGCGAGCAGACGAAACTAGAGTACCGTCTGCACCAACAAATCATGGCATCCATAATCACCATACAGAGATGGTTCCGCGCCGTGTTGGAAAGGAGGCGGTTCCTGGCTCTAAGGCGGGCGGCGCTCGTCTTACAGGGATACAGCAGGTAAGAACGGAATGCAATGATATACGTACCGCCTCCGTGGCTCAGTGGCCAGTCCACTCGCTTCAAACCTGGTGATCGCGGGTTTTGTTACTCTGTTTATCGGCTACTGCAATCTTATCAAAGTCTTGCCGCTAAACATCAATGTTAAAAGCGTTAATGTGAGTCGGCATGGAGGTAAGATAGCCAGTTTCCCATTGCGTTGGGGAATCTTAGTAAGCCCGCTTCTATCTTCGGTATCATCATCACTTACTATCAGGTGAGATGATTCCAAGGGCTTAACAATTGTAAATAAAAAAGGAAAGCATTTAGGGCAAGTTAACCTTCCCGAGATTAACCAGTGGGGATGTTAAGGTAAAGTGTAATAATTGTGGCAAAAAGCTATCTTTTTTAATCTAAAAAGGAAGGTTTCTATAAATGTAGTTAACTATTTTATATTGTTCTTTTTTGGTCTATGGACCTTAGATGCCTAATTTAAAAAGGAAATAAATAAAGCTTTGTTTTAGAGCATTTCTCTTTCTTTATTCATCATCTGATCAAAATTATGGTGTCTGAACAAAAGAAACATAATAACATTGCAGAGATCAAATAAACTTCGAAATTTTCGAACGGATATGGCTAAAACTGAAAATTTATTTCTCTCAAATGCTCGTCAAATGTAGGATGGTAATTATTTTACCAAAACAAAGATTTGTTTGCTGTTAGAGAACGCTTTGTCATACTTTTCTGGTCGCTTTATAATTGAACGTCATCCAACTTATGCCACGTAAAAAATAAATAACAACTAAAAGTCCCTTTGTTGTTATTTTAACTCGGTTTCTAGTGCTTTAGATGCTGTTCTGAGGTACTTACTCTTCTTCTTTTCCAAAAGGCAATGGCTAATAGCGCGTTACGAGGCGGCCACAAAGCTACAAGCGTGGTTCCGCGGCAGCCGCGTGCGGCGATGGTATCTACAAATGCGCGACGCCGTCGTGGCGTTCCAGGCCGTCGCCCGGGGATACCTCCTCAGGAAAACATTGCCAGAGTTGAGGAGACAGCTGCCCCCGTTAACAACCTCCGAGGTTAGTTCTATTCAAATTCGATGGGTTGCGTTTGATTGTTGTGCATAGATAGTGACTTTCTGATGAAATAGAATAGGTTAAAAATTAACAAGCAATAGTCAGCTCGTCTTCGCTAGCTCGGCCACCTACAAAGGATGGAAGATGACCATGCGGTATGTAATGAGAGTATACATGGGACCACACACCGGAAAACGCTCTGTGTGACGCCCCAGGTGCGAATGACGAAGATCAAAAAGACCCGCCACAGATTGACAATGGCTTGAGTTCGATTCGTCATCATTTAACAAATCGGCAAAATAAACGGATTTGATAAACCTTATAAAGAAAAAACTCGACTATTTCGACAAATACAAATACAAATATTCTTTATTTGCCATTAAACAAGGTACAAAATTGATGTTAGTTTAAAGACCGTAGACTCTCTTGTTTAGCCATATTATGTTATAGCATGCAAATTTATAACTAGAAACATAAAAAAAACAAGAAAAGAATAGATTAACAAACAAACAAACAATTAATTTCACTCCACATATAGAATACGAAAACATGTCAATATTTTAAATTAATTCACATCATGTCATGTTTAAATATAGTTGTAACAATAATTTCTATAGGGTTATTTATGTGTCAAAAATTCATTGACTGAATAAAACATATTTTGAAGCAGCCACGCATGCAATTTGTTCTTAAATTTTTTAAATGGTAATAATGTAATATCATCAGGTACTTTGTTAAATATTCTTTGTCCCATCCAAAAACAGTTTTTTTGAAAACTAGTGCTCTGGGGTATGTCCTCTACAATAATTCAACTTAAATTAATTTAAATTAATTATTAATCTGTTGGGGTTTCTCCTATTTATTTGACGACTCCGTGTAACGCATCAAACTCGAACCATTATGAATTAGGGGGTTGAATGCCCTCATTATTGTCGATTGGCACGAAGTGGTGCAAGATAGAACAAGGTGGCGTGACTTAGTGTCGTAAGCCAAGATCCTCTTTGGGTCGCCGAGTCAGCGAAGAAAGTAAATAGTAAAAATTAACCAGTTAGTGAAGACACTTGTGACAAACATCACGTTTGGTTGTTGTTTACTTGATTAGGAAGACTTGTATCACGTTTACTAAAGTAACTTATTGTTACAGTTTTCTATTGAGATTCACAAATAACATACACCTTACTAATTCATTGTTGCAAAGTGTTTTGAGACACACAGTCGCAAAGTTTACATATAATATCGACAGGCTAATCAGAACTTGAGTTTTGGAAAATAGTTGGAAACGACTTTGGTCTCTGTCGTTTCTCGTTGGACGAAATTTTGCGGCGATGCCAATTTATACTAGTCTTGTTCACATGAATAAAAGTAAGGATTTGCTTGTCGATATGTAAATACAAAGTGTTGTATGGTGTTGTGTTGACAGCATGACGAGAAATCGTATCAAGAGGGGGAAGTGTACAGGAACAGACCGCCCAGTATCGACCGGCTGAGGACTATTATCGACAGGCAACTGTGAGTATACGTCAGGCAAATGCACACGCTTTACGGTGTGTATCAGATAGGGTTACCGATATTTTATGGCCATGTAACACACCATATTTTATCGACAAAAAACCCCCCATTAGGTCATTTTTAATTATTTTTTTTGTAGTTGTTCATGAAAAATAGGTTTTGTCTTGAATTAGCTGCAGTACAGACTTCAAAATAGTCTCATTTAAAAGGTTATTAAATTTCTCTGGTGATACATACATAAAATTTATCAAAAAAATTGTGGAAAGAAACACAAAAGAAGAAGAAAAAATGACATAAAATATAATTTTATTTTTCTTTTTTTGAATCTACTGCGATAACGATGTCGTTAACGTGTTGTGTAATTCATCTTAGTCGATAGATTTTAGGCTAAGCTACAAAACGACACTAAATTATCTACCATTATTTACTTATGCAATGAAGCAAATTGATGTTTAAGGGACCCTTGTGCGGGGTGATGACAATCCTTTAATTGTAATTTCATAACTATTTAACATTTTTACATGTTTTTAAACGAAACACTACTTAACACAATTATTCAAAGTGACTGCCTCCATTCTGCAGACACGCTGTAGCTCTCACTACAACCTGCTGTGTGGCCCGTCTGACCATTTCCAAGTAACAAACCGCGAGCGTCGCGTATTAACCATTAATTGGCACACTAAGTAAAAATGTAATGGTACATAATTTGGTGAGGTTTTCAATCAGGAACTGCTTCGAACTGTGCTATTTTCACGGAATAAAAAGTAGCCTACGTCCTTCCCAGTGACACACTACCTGCATTCCAAATTTCATCAAGATTGGTCGAGGTGTTGAAGCGTGAAAATGTAACAAACAAACAAACACATTTTTACATTTATCATATTAGTAAGCTAACTTAATATAAGGTCTATAAAAAGATGACCCCACACAGCTTTAAAAGATCTGCAACGAATGCGTGCATGCGTAATTAAAATTAAATAATCATAATCATCATTGTTTAAAATCGATTTATCTATCTAATCATCCAAGTAAACATATGAACACCTCTATATGCAAAGATAAAATCAATATATTTTTTAATTGATTCGTACCAGTAGACATTAAATCTGTCAGGATGCTAAGAATCATTACATCTAAGAAAATATAGAAAAAATATATATTTTAGGAACCTACTTATGCAAGAAGAAGCCGAAAAAGCGAGACAGCTGAGAGCAACACAGTCACTGCCCATTGCTTGGTAAGACCTTTCCCATATCTTCATCAATGCTCTCATTATGCTCAAGTATACATTAAAGAATCTAATCGCGTAATATTTCTTGCAGTCGAGAGAAAAAGCCCCAAAACTACGTAATAAAGGATTATGAAACTCAACAAACGTATGATAAAAAGAGAGTTACCAAAACGCAAAATATCACCGAGTTGCCGCTAGAAGAGAGTTCTGCGCTGTAAGTTGACTAATTACTACGAATAACAGCTTTGACAAATTTCTGTTTTGCTAATCTTTTCAGATTCTCTCAAGCATAGCTTCATTTGTTTGATAAAGAGTTTGTCATATACACACATCAACTTTGCCTAGGGATATTTTTAGTCTTTTCATACAAAACATGATTTTTTGAAGAATTACAAAAAAAAATTGTGCAGGGTAGAAACTTTCGAGAAGAGCAGTGCTATATTTAACCTCTCAGTTCTTATAAATTAGTTTTAAGTGGTTTTTGTAAAAACGCGCGGGAAATGAAAATTGTGTTTTTATATTGTGATAAAAGTTTAAAGGAACTGAGAAGGTACTCGTAATAAGTGTTATCACTTGCCCATCTTAAAAGTTTGTATACCCTGTACAGCGCATGTCCTAAGTAGTTTTTAATAGATTCTCAAAAACCATGTTTTACATGATTTTTTTTAATATCCCTAGGCAATTTTGAGCAGTGTATTTGATCTAATGTATGCGCAAATGCTTGTGTACATCATCATATCAGCCATAAAAAGCCTTTGTGTACATATGTCAGCTAATCTCAGACACAAAGCTATGACAAACATTTGAAGCTATATATGGCCACGGTATAAGAAGTATACAGTACATTTATATTCGCTGTATCATACAAGTACTTTGAAATCTTTGACGCTGTTGTATACAGTACATTTATATTCGCGGTATCATACGAGTACTTTGAAATCTTTGACGCTGTTGTATACAGTACATTTGTATTCGCGGTATCATACGAGTAGTTTGAAATCTTTTACGCTGTTGTATACAGTACATTTATATTCGATGTATCATATGAGTACTTTGAAATCTTTGACGCTGTTGTATACAGTACATTTATATTCACTGTATCATACGAGTACTTTGAAATATTTTACGCTCTTGTATACAGTACATTTATATTCGCTGTATCATACCAGTACTTTGAAATCTTTGACCTTGTTGTATGCAGGACATTATATTCGCTGTATCATACGAGTACTTTGAAATCTGTGACGCTGTTGTATACAGTACATTTACATTCGCTGTATCATACGAGTAGTTTGAAATATTTGACGCTGTTGTATACAGTACATTATATTCGCTGTATTATACCAGTACTTTGAAATCGTTGACCTTGTTGTATACAGTACATTATATTCGCTGTATCATACGAGTACTTTAAAATCTTTGACGCTGTTGTATACAGTACTTTTACATTCGCTACTTAGTATCTGTTCGATTTCCTTAGTAGGTATTACAAGACCACAAGCGAATCTTCCACGGACGAGAGCTGGAGCTACTCTAAGCGCCATCGGCCCGTAGGCGTGACGCTGCCGAACAAGATTACCGCCGAAGACCTGGCCAGTGAGCTGCTGTGGCTGCAGATCGATCAGAACTACCTCGCCGAGAAGAACAAGGTCAATATTGCACCGTAAAAAGTCATTTGGGTCTGTCATCTCTCAGCCAAAAACGTCCACTGCTAAACATATGCTTCTCCAGTTGACCTTCCAACTTGACTCGGTGACTTCCTGCGACCTGGTGGTGGCACTTGGAGGCCGTCTATATCTGCAGCTTCAGTTACGCAGTTGGCGCTCTAGAACCTTTCTTCCACCTTCGCAACGGTAATTCACTTAGTGCAATCACTATACACCATCAGCCCGGGGCTGCAGATTGACCTGAACTGTCAAAAAAAAGAGTCCTTAAAACCTATTTGCCACTAGCCCACAACATTAAAGCTATTATCAAGAGTAACCATTAAATACTATCTTTGACCGTTATCCTGTTCTCTCCAGCAACTTAGCACAAGACATCGCTTCACCAAGCCATTAAACGTCTTAAATACTAAAACTATGTCGTGGAAACAGGGTAAACTTCTTGTTTAGGTAATTCAAAATATATTGTCTTAACTGGAAGTAAAATAGTTATTTCTGTAACAAGAAGACAAAGTAATATTTTGTTCCGAGGAAGTTAGTTTAAATCCTGAGTTTAGCAAGTTTATTCATTAAAAATCGCCCGAGAATAAAATATTTTGGTCCCGAGTGACGCACACAATTTTTCATCACAATATATGAGAAAAATAAACTAGTATGTACCTAAAGACATTGTTTAGAGTGTTCTGTCTTCTGATTGGTCCGCGCTCGTATCAGAACACGACCGTGCATCAATCAGAAGTGAGAAACAAAACTCGCTACGGGAGCAAAATAGAATTTCGTTCGCACTTATTGAGCTGGTCGTCGTTTTACGAATAGGTGTGAATGTTTTGTCTGCTTTTTCACTGTATATATTTTTAAATATGTTTTCGCAATATTTTTTCTTGTCTGCAATAAATAATATTTACTTACTTACTTTTTCTTAGATTCGAGAAGAAAGAGAGCTGGCCGAGTCAATAGCGAGCAGCAGCGAGGAGTATTTGCGGCAAGTCGGTGACTGGAGTCCTGTAGAAAACTCTGAAAATAACAGGAGCGGTTCAAGGTATGTATCGTGGTACGGAAGGAGATAAGTGCAATAACAACTCTGTTGCGAAGATAGGGGGGAGGGTGGTGTACCTAACACTACTGAACTTCCTCAGGTGGCGTCTTAGTTGAGCAATAGACCATAGATAGTTGATTAAATATTTGGTTTTGCTTCCTTTTTAGACGCGGATCACCACAAGTGTACCAGCGCAGCCTGTCGAGCACGCAGCTGGAGCCGGCGCGCGCGCTGCTGAGCCTGCCGCCAGTGCGACGCGACCCACGCCACCACCCCGCCACCGCACACGACACCAGCCCAGGTACAGTACATATAGACTGGAAGTGTACAGCGCAGCCTGTCAAGCACGCAGCTGGAGCCGGCGCAAGCGCTGCTGAGCCTGCCGCCCGTGCGACGCGACCCACGCCACCACCCCGCCACCGCACACGACACCAGCCCAGGTACCAGTACATATAGACTGGAAGTGTACAGCGCAGCCTGTCGAGCACGCAGCTGGAGCCGGCGCGCGCGCTGCTGAGCCTGCCGCCCGTGCGACGCGACCCGAGCCACCACTCCGCCACCGCACACGACACCAGCCCAGGTATAGTACATATAGACTGGAAGTGTACAGCGCAGCCTGTCAAGCACGCAGCTGGAGCCGGCGCGCGCGCTGCTGAGCCTGCCGCCCGTGCGACGCGACCCACGCCACCACCCCGCCACCGCACATGACTCCAGCCCAGGTACCAGTACATATAGACTGGAAGTGTACAGCGCAGCCTGTCGAGCACGCAGCTGGAGCCGGCGCGCGCGCTGCTGAGCCTGCCGCCCGTGCGACGCGACCCGAGCCACCACTCCGCCACCGCACACGACACCAGCCCAGGTACAGTACATATAGACTGGAAGTGTACAGCGCAGCCTGTCGAGCACGCAGCTGGAGCCGGCGCGCGCGCTGCTGAGCCTGCCGCCAGTGCGACGCGACCCACGCCACCACCCCGCCACCGCACACGACACCAACCCAGGTACAGTACATATAGACTGGAAGTGTACAGCGCAGCCTGTAGAGTACGCAGCTGGAGCCGGCGCGCGCGCTGCTGAGCCTGCCGCCAGTGCGACGCGACCCACGCCACCACCCCGCCACCGCACACGACACCAGCCCAGGTACAGTACATATAGACTGGAAGTGTACAGCGCAGCCTGTCGAGCACGCAGCTGGAGCCGGCGCGCGTGCTGCTGAGCCTGCCGCCAGTGCGACGCGACCCACGCCACCACCCCGCCACCGCACATGACTCCAGCCCAGGTACCAGTACATATAGACTGGAAGTGTACAGCGCAGCCTGTAGAGCACGTAGCTGGAGCCGGCGCGCGTGCTGCTGAGCCTGCCGCCAGTGCGACGCGACCCACGCCACCACCCCGCCACCGCACATGACTCCAGCCCAGGTACCAGTACATATAGACTGGAAGTGTACAGCGCAGCCTGTCGAGCACGCAGCTGGAGCCGGCGCAAGCGCTGCTGAGCCTGCCGCCCGTGCGACGCGACCCGAGCCACCACTCCGCCACCGCACACGACACCAGCCCAGGTACAGTACATATAGACTGGAAGTGTACAGCGCAGCCTGTAGAGCACGCAGCTGGAGCCGGCGCGCGTGCTGCTGAGCCTGCCGCCCGTGCGACGCGACCCACGCCACCACCCCGCCACCGCACATGACTCCAGCCCAGGTACCAGTACATATAGACTGGAAGTGTACAGCGCAGCCTGTCGAGCACGCAGCTGGAGCCGGCGCGCGCGCTGCTGAGCCTGCCGCCCGTGCGACGCGACCCGAGCCACCACTCCGCCACCGCACACGACACCAGCCCAGGTACAGTACATATAGACTGGAAGTGTACAGCGCAACCTGTAGAGCACGCAGCTGGAGCCGGCGCAAGCGCTGCTGAGCCTGCCGCCCTTGCGGCCGGCACCACCACCTCGCTTCCGCACGCGACACCAGCCCAGGTACAGTTACACTGACAGCAAATGTACAGCGCAGGAGCCAGCGCGTGCGCCGCTGATTATTTTAAAAGTTGGCAAGAAGCTGGCGCTCTACCTGGTAGAAAGCGGCCACCATCGCCTGCTTTGCCTACCCTTGTAAGATGAAATGCCTCATTTTTATGCGAGCAATCATTTTATATTCAACCGCAGTTGGCTCTACTCGTCCATCACACTTTAAGATTAGATAAAAAATATTTTTTCATCTCTCCTGTTCGGAAAGTTTAATTTTCATGAGTAGATAGCCGGGTGGAACTTTGCTTTTCCATCCCTAGGGTAGAAAGTATTTCCATCCCTAGGTTGGAAAGTATTATCATCCCTAGGGTGGAAAGTATTTTTTTTTATTGCCAGCCACGGAGTCGAACTAAGAGGTTTTCATTTATCTAAACTCAGCTACACATTAAACGACGGGTTTACTATGATCTACAGATTGATATTAAATCATTTTATAGTTGGTCTATATTTTTCACAATTACAGAAGATTAAAATTTAAAATCATTCCTCTATTCTGCTGCGCGCCATAACGCCATGATAACATGACACTTGTTTTTCAATTTTCGGCATGGCCACCTAGATGCACGTCGTGACCAACTCGATTAGTTTCAATCTAGACGGCCGTGGCAAGCGGCCATTGCGAAAAGGTTGGAGGTTGGATATAGGTAAAACTAATTTATTGATATCTAATTAATATTTTATATCATATAAACAATTAAATTACAATAAATACATTTCCTCATAGTCGAAATGAAAAGTAAAGTGTTTAACTCGGGTGAAATGACCCATTTCACCCTCGAACTATTGGCGCTCTCACTTCGTTCGAGCGCCAGAAATATCTCGAGTGTAATGGGTCACTTTCTTCCCTTGATTAACAATCTACTATTACCGTCTTTAGCCGTGCAAATGTGTTTAATGAGTTTAGTACTGTTTACTTTACCTCTGTTAATCCATTCATGGAGATCTTTTGTAAATGTAGATTTTTCGCCATTTATTTTTATCTTAATGAGTTTGTTTATTGTTGTTAATTATTTTCTCCCTTTCCATGAAGTTTTATTTACTGTTACCAAAGTTCATTACATTCATTATTCTGTCAAGCTTCGCGCGTCATGTGTTCAAGATGTCTGTTCTTTCCGTGTGTGTCCGTAGAGGTTGTCAAGAGGAAAAATGTTTCACGTACTTGCTAGGTTTTGCGTTAGTGCTAATCATGATGGGACATGTTAATGTGTGTATTAAAATTGTGTTTTATTACTATGGTAAGTGGTTTTTAGAGTTCCGTACACCCAACGGGTGACCAACGAGACCCTATTACTAATCCTCCGCTGTCTGTCAGTCCGTCCGTCAGCGGGCTGTATTTCATGAACCGTAATAGGTAGACAGTTGAAATTTTCACAGAATGTGCATTTATGTTGCCGCTATAACAACAAATATTAAAAATTATAAAAAGTAAAATAATAAGTAGGGTCTCCACTCTCCATACAAAAAAACGAGTTTTTATAGGTCTTTAGTAGTTTTGATTTAGCTCTATCGTAAAAACGGTTATACATACAAGCTTGAAACTTGGTGGATTATAGTGATAATATTGAAATAAAACAACAAATAATAAAAATTGGCCAAGTGTGAGTCGTACTCGCGCTAAGGAGTCAGAACTGAATGACAAAAAAGGCATACTTTTGACGCTCGCGTTAATGTCTTGTGAATAGGTATCATTGTCATATTACTATGTAGTTGTTTGGAGAGATGTGGTGGTACGGAACTCTCGGAGTGCTAGTCCGACTCGCACTTGGCCGGTTTTTTATATGAATTATTATTTTAAAAGCCGCTGATTTTTTAAAGATTTAAATATAAGTAAATAACAAAGGATTGTAAAAATGTTTTTTTTTTTCAAGTTTGGTATTTTGATTTCAAGTTTATTATTATGGTGAAGACTTGTAACTATCATAGTTCTACACATGGAAAATTATTTTGCTGTAAGACTCCCCGAATGTTAATAAAAATCACTTACCGTCAGGTGTGATGATGTCAAGGGCTAACCAATTGTGGATAATATTTTTTTTTATCCACAATTGGTAAGCCTTTGTTATCATCTCATCTGACGGTAAGTAACGATGATGTCGACGATGGAAGTAGGCTTAGCCCTTACCGTAATCCCAAATCTCGGTCTCGCCCAACGTAACTAAAAGATTGCGGGATTTGCGAAATATCCATAATTGCGAGAGTTTGTGAAGTAACTTAGTCAATTTCTTTTCCAGCATGTGTGGCAGCACAACGGTCAGTGGAAACGTCGTCGGCGTCCCTTTCAGCTGGCGCCAGCAATGCGACAAGCAGCGCGGGGTCCCCGCCCGCGCCCCCCGCCCGCTCCTCACGCCGCTCGCCGCGCCGCGCGGACCGACTGGACCGGACTGACGCGCCAAGTCTTATTGTGGACCACCATGACATCAAGAGGTAAGTGTTGACGCATTGACTTCCCAAGTGTGGAACCCCCGATATGAGACATATAGATCCAGAATTGAGAGAATACAAAGGAAATTCCTGCGTTTCTTAGATTTCAAGACCCGTCAAACATCTCTTGACTACAACCATCGATGTCAGCGTTACCATTTCTTGCCTCTAGATGTAAGACGTAATATTAATGATATCAGTTATCTTTCGAAATTAGCATCGGGTGCTATTGATTGCCCTGAGTTATTGGAAAAAATAACTATGCGTACTGACCTCTTAAATTACAGAAAAAGACCTCTTCTCCATGTACCACTTGTTCGCACGAACTATAGACAAAATTCTTTCCTTATACGCGTATCTAGAAAATTTAACAGTTTATGTGATAATTTTGACCTCTTTTGCTCCAGTACCTTATCCATACGGCGAATTCTTGCTGCTGAGTTTTTCGAACTGTAATTTACTTCTTTCTTTAAGTTTTTGATGCTAGCTGTTGTTAAATTTATTTTTATTTTTGCTGTTGTTTGTTTTTTCTCTTTTCCACAATTGAATCACTTTTTTAATTGATGCGCTTTTTTAATTTTTATTGGTGGAAACTTTTTAATGGCATTGTTTTTTATCTACTTAAGTTTGTTTATTTTATTTAATTTGTCTGTAAGTTTTCCTAAAACAAATAAATAAATAAAATAAATAAAATAGACTCAGTAGATTTTTTGCGTTTATTGTATTTTATTAGTGACTAGCTGTCCCGGCGAACTTCGTTCCGCCTTACATTACATTACACTGCCCTACCCTACACTTCACTACCCTACCCTACACTACTCTACCCTACACTACACTACCCTACCCTACCCTACCCTACATTACCCTACCCTACCCTACATACACTACACTACCCTACACTACACTACCCTACCCTACACTACACTACCCTACCCTACATACACTACACTACCATACACTACACTACCATACACTACACTACCATACACTACACTACCATACACTACACTACCCTACCCTATAATTTCCTACCCTAAACTACACTACTCTACCCTACCCTACACTACCCTACCCTACCCTACCCTACCCTACCCTACATACACTACACTACCCTACCCTACCCTACTCTACCCTACCCTACATACACTACACTACCCTACACTACACTACCCTACCCTACACTACCCTACCCTACATAAGAACCTTCTCCTGACAATAACGAACTCGATAAAAAAAGAATTAGCCAAATCGATTGGTGCGTTCTGGAGTTATAGCGTCAGGAAGGAAAACCCGACTTATTTTTATATAGTAGATAAATAGTCCTTTATTTGCCGATAGTTTATGTATTACTTAAAAATCTATACCCTCCTTTCTTAACAAAGGTTAAATACATGATAGTTACATTTAAAAAAACACCAATATATCGCGGTTTAAAAATAATTGATAGTAACTAGTAGTATTTTTTTCAATTTTCAATTAATAAACGCTTGGCATCATTGTTATGATAAAACGTTAACCATTAAACCATAATAGGGGATCGGACTGCTAGTCATTTGAGTTACTTTTTATGATCTGTCATAAACGACATTTTGTTCTAAAAATGTTTGAAATACCCACAAGTGACGTCATATATTTTTAGTGTCATTGACGAACTTATTTTGTGAATTTGATCAATTAAACATTGAAGACGTGATGGAAAAACAAAACAAGTAACGTTTTTTGAAACTTCAAGAGGAGAGCAATTTAGGAAATCATATTTCAGAATTTATTTTTGAGGCAGTCCGATACCCTATTGGGCTAACTTTATGCATTTATACTATGATAACTACAGCGAGCTATATTACACAGAGTTGATAGTTTCTAAATAAACTACAGTACCTTTTCTTGCCACGGAGGCGGGTAAAAATCAATTGTTAGTCCATTCGCTTCATACCAGGAGGTCGCTGTTTCGATTCCCGGCGGGGTCACTTTGTAAGACTCGCTTTGGTTGGTGGTGGGGCATTTTAATAGCCCGCCTGGCGTGCTACCGCCATCTTATCTAAGTCTTGCCGCCAAACATCAATGTTAACAGCATTGACGTGTTCCGGCTTGAAGATAAGATAGCCAGATCCCCATTGGGGAATCATGATAAGTTCGCTTCCATCTTCGGCATCATCGTTACTTACCTTCAGGTGAGATGATGCCAATTACTTATTAACTGTGGATAACAAAATACAAGCTGATAAACTTAATAAATTACGTAAAGGTAGGCTTTCGAGCCAGGCGTCACAGAAGCGGCGTCTATAGCGTCGGTAACACCGCGTCTGAGACGCTGCGTCAGTTGGATGCTCGCGACAGACGCAGTCGCGTTGCCTTCGCCGAACTGATCTCTAGCTCCCGTGAAATCATATCATTTGTCATGGATCTACTAAAATAGAACAAAGAAGAGAAGGAGGATGATGTTCTCCAATTTCAGACCGTACATTGTCTTTCTTTCGGTTATTTTTATAATCTTTCAAACTTAAATTTAGTCGGGTATTTAGTGTTCCGATTTGTATGGGAACCTTGCAAATCTTCAACAAAGGAAGCCGCTTGGCACAGGCATACCTAGTGGTCATCTGAGCTGATTTAGCCCTGTACCCACGTGGTACCACCCTGCAGGTAGGTGGGGGAGGGGGGGGAAAATTCCATCTGCCGCGCTGCACTCTTTCGTCCATATCTCCGTAAGTTTAGCAAACAGGTCGTGTTTGGTATCGTTTTCGTATAATTTAAGGACGACGAATTCATTTCTGGAACAATATTTTCACTTGCCCATAGAATAAAAAAAGATTAGGCGCAAAAATAGAAAAAATAGAAATAAAAATTCTTACAAAATCTTTGCCTACAATTAAACCAGGAGAATATGTTTTATAAGAAAAATATGACTATGTAGCCTTGTTTATCTTGATAATACATACACAAACTTTCTTAGTAAATTTAACTTATAAATGTGTCAAAAAAAATCATTAGCGTCGCATGGCGGAGCTGCGTTTTAGCGGCTCGTTCCAACTCGACCGCTGCGCGGAGCGCTCAGTGACCATACACGCGTGTTCTCAGTTCAGTCGGTTCGCATCTTACTCAGTGATCACTACATAACGCAAGCACGTATTTTGAACTTTTAAAGTGTTTTCACTTTTTCAGGAGGATAAACTATCATAAACTAGTATATTTTTTTCATAGGATATGAGAATTGTAAGTATTTATTTAGATTTACTATGTTTTTAAACGATTTTATTTGGCTTAACCCCGTATATTTATGCCTTTCTTTGTTTCAAATCTTGTGAAAGTTTTTTTCAGTTGTACTGAATCGATTCTTATGAAACTTTGCTAGTAACGAAACAATATTATGGTAGTCTCAACTGGGCCTGATGATGAAGTCAGGAGGTGGACAGCGAAACTCTTCTAGTATTATTAGTAACCTTCTTGAGTTTGGGCTCATTTGGATGGTTTTGACGAGTCCCATATATTACTCTAGGTGAGGAGGGTCCGATGATGGATTCAGGAAGAAGACAGCCGACCGGTTATCTTAAAAAAAATACCATTTTTTATTTCTACTAATAAGTTATTATATAGTAGGTACCTACCTCAAGGTCTTCGATCAGTGTGTGTTGCCAGTGATGACATACGGAACTGAGACATGGTCGCTTACTATGGGCCTCATAAGAAGGCTCAATGTCACCCAAAGGGCAATGGAGCGTGCAATGCTCGGAGTTTCTCTGCGTGATCAAATCAGAAACGAGGAGATCTGTAGAAGAACCAAAGTGACCGACATAGCCCTCAGAATTGCTAAAGTTTAGGGCTCCAGGACTCAGCAAAACTGCTGACACAGTATTTATACCTTTCGTGAACAGAGAGCTTGTCAAAGTATCAAGATTAGATGTGATTTGGGACAGATACGACACTGACAGTCTCAAAAACGACCCTAGAGAAAAACGTGGCACCGGACAAAGAACACGTTTTAATTCAAATTTTATAATTCCGAAGGGTTGGGCAAATTTTCTCAGGGATAATTCCAATAAAGAGGAACTTTTCCATTTCCTAGCTCTACAGTGCCAAGCTACAGAATTCTTAGCTGGCAAAGACTTTTATACGACAGATGGACCCATAGTTTTCAGCAACAGCCCCAGAGATAAAAAAGCCCTGGAACCATGCAACCATGAAGAAGCAGATACGCGCATAATGGTCCACATTGGTGATGCTGCAGCACAAGGACACACAAAAATCATGGTGCGTACAGTGGATACCAATGTTGTTGTCCTTGCGGTTTCATGTGTGTCACAATTGCCACAGCTTGAGTTACTGTAGGTTATATTGGCACGGGAAAAAATCACCAGTTCTTGCCATGCCATGCTATTGCAGCTTCATTAGGTAACCCAAATAAATATAATATATTTACACTTTAAAATCTGAAAGTAATTCAGCTATATACTAGTTTATTTTCTTTTAAGACCAGAAAAGGCAGAAGTATTACCAATGTTTCACGCCTTTTCCGGGTGTGATACCGTTTCGTCTTTTAAAGGGAAAAAGAGTGCTTTCGAAGCTTGGGGCGCTTATCTACCGCGACGGAGGGGTTCACAAGCGCTAAAGAAGGAAATGTGGAACAAGCTTTACCAATACTAGAAAAATTTGTCAATTCTATAAATGACAAGTAATTTAAGTGGTGGTTGGCTTTTGTGATTTGAAATGATTTAAGTAATTATTGGAATGCATGTTGTGTACAATTTGTTTCATTTTAGATCTGGCGCGTGCACTGATATCAATCAGTGTAGAAAACTACTATTTACGAAAAAGCACAGACAGCTGGAGAATATTCCACCAACTAAAGATGCCCTGCGCAACCATATTTTGCGAGCAATTTATCAGGGAGGACATATATGGGGTCAACTTTTGCAACCTACACAAAACTTGCCATATCCTGCTGACTGGGGTTGGGCCAAAAATAATGGCAAATGGGAGCCTGTGTGGACCACCCTACCGCCAGCAGCCGCTGCTTGCATGGAGTAAATACGATGTAAATGCAAGAAAAAATGCGCAGGAAGGTGCAATTGTTTAAAAAGAGAGATAAGGTGCACCGAACTGTGAGGCTGCAGCGGAAACTGTGAATCTTCTTCTTCTACCTAGCTTTGTCCCGACTTGTGCCAGGGTCTTTGTCCGACATTTTCATAATAAATGACAGGTTTCAGGTATTATAAGGAGCGACTGCCGTCTGACTCCAAAAACCCCGAAGGTAACCAGTTTCGCCAGAGCCTCTATTGTTGCCTAGCATGGTGCACCGCGAGCAGGTGAGGTCGGCTTAGTTTCTAAAGATGTTTATCGGACCACTTACACCCCTGGACCACTTACACCCGGAAACGGTCAATAAATTGTCTTATTTATTAAAATAGACCTTTTATTCTTTACTCCATTATTACAATTAAAATAGGAATCCCTATGACAACTAACATGACTAAAATAAGCTGAAATTTAGGGTTATCTCGGTGATTATAAAACATTTATTTTAATGTTATGAACTCTAATATTATTTTTTAACAATATTAACTCTAGATATTTCTTCAAGAATATTATCTCTAGATGTAGATACACCTATACTAATTAGTTTCATTGCTCATTATTTTAATAATTGTTTACAATTTAGTGTCAAATCTTATCCAAAAATACTTACATCTCCCGTCGCAGCCCCACCGCGCGAGGCAATAAATTTTTTTTGACACATTTACTAGTTCAATTTATTAAGAAAGTTTATGTTTATATATTCTAGATAAACAGGGCGACAAAATCATATTTTTTTTATAAGACATAGTCTCCTGGTTTAATTGTAGGCATAGATTTTGTAAGAAATTTTATTTCTATTTTTGTATATTTTTGCACCTAATCTTTTTTTTTCTATGAACAAGTGAAAATATTGATCCAGAAATGAATTCCTCGTCCTTAAATTATACGAAAACGATACCAAACACGACCTGTTTGCTAAACTTACGGAGATATGGACGAAAGAGTGCAGCGCGGCAGATGGAATTTTCCCCCCCCTCCCCCACCTACCTGCAGGGTGGTACCACGTGGGTACAGGGCTAAATCAGCTCAGATGACCACTAGGTATGCCTGTGCCAAGCGGCTTCCTTTGTTGAAAATTTGCAAGGTTGGTGACACTAAATACCCGACTAAATTATATAGTTATGGGTTCTGAGACACCAGTGTAATGAAAAGTTCATATTTATCCTCGGTGAACACCTCGATAGACGCCATTTTTTATGAAATCTTACTAAAATGACCTCAAAATAAACGTGGGCGGCAGCGACACTACAAGCGCGTGCGCGGCACTGACGCCAGCGTCCCGCGTCACTGTTGCGGCGGCACTGACGCCGCGCTCGAATGCAGTTTCCTACATTTTCATAGCACATTCATCTGACGCTCTGCCGCGGCGCCACTGTCGCAGTGTCACTGACGCTACTACCTACGCTTCTTAGCGGTAGGTTAGGTACCTACAATAACAGTCAATATTTTTTGGAATGTGATAATTAAATCTTATACGATGGTACGGAATTCTACGTGTGCAAGTCAGACTCGCACTTGGCTGGTTTTATTTTACACTAGCAAATCATCATATGCTTTGTAATTTAATTCTTAAGAAATATTTAAGACACTTCACAAAAAAGAGCAAGGTTAATGTGTTTTCTCCAGATACTTACCAAAGTGTGACAAAGTACGAAATAAAATAATGAACTGGCTTTTTGTGTTGCTTTTTATCCAAAGGATATCTGTAAAAGCTTTGTTTTATTGCTTTTATCATAATGTGAACTTAAACATCAGTAAAATAAACAGTTTACCAAATTTGGATTTAATAATTTCCAAAAGAAATCACAGCGGTCGGGGCGCGGTAATGTACCTCATCCTTTACGTTCGGTAACCAATCTGCGTGACGGGGGGGTCAGGTCGAATCTAGAGAGCGGCAGGGAGTGTCCATACTGTACGTTAGTACTAATATATAAGGTGTAACAAAATTACCTGAAACTATTTTATCTGGTGCTTCTACCCATGAAACTGAACAACTTTCCCCATGACACCCATAGTCAAATCGCAAAAAAAAATTTGGCTCTCATACTAACTCGATCAGCTGAACAGCCAATTTTAGTATGGGAAGTTCAAATTTTTTTTTTGAGATTTGACTATGGATTTCATGGAGAAAGTTGTTCAGTTTCATGGGTAGAAGCACCAGTTAAAATAGTTTCAGCTCATTTTGTTAGACCTTATATATACTTTGACTTGACTCGAACCAGAATTAACACTTTAAAGCTTAATATTTCGCAAATCGGTTTGAATCGGTTTGGTTCGGTATCGGTACCTGAATCAAAAAATAGTTTTAGCGAACATTCAGTTGTTTTGAAAGCCCTATTCAACGATACTCCACACGAAAAGGTACGTTAGCAAAAAAGAACCCCTCTTTACATGTAGGGGAGGTACCATTTTTTTTTTCAAGATTTTATTGCACATTTGTCGGCGTGATAAATATTTAAACCATGCCAAATTACATCAAGTATTATTAGTCTCTGAGCTAAGCCGCGGACAAACAGACATGGCTAAACTGTAAGGGTTCCTTTTTGACTTCGGAAACTTAAAAATGTTTATTTTTGCCTCAATAATAATAGGTGACTCTGTAGGTGAAAAAACCCGTCTTCATGGGTTAAAAGCCAAGATATCTGAACGATATGCATATTATGTTTACCACCTTTTAATTTCTAATAGTCTAATAATGTTTTGCGCATAAATTTTGTTTTAATAACTATTTTTTTCACTGTTTTTTTCTTTGAACTTTTTTAATCCAGTTGGCAATTTCATAAGTAAAGACTTGGGTAAAGTTTATAAGAGGTAATCTCCCGAAACCACTCTTTTTTCTTCACTAATATTTAGAATAGATCTTCAAGATCAACATAGGCTAAAAAAAGATCAACATAGGCAAAAAAAAGATCGAGAGCCGCTTGCGGCTGCCGCAGCGCGCATCCTCGATATCCACGTGGGCCACTGCTGATAACCAAAATATAATTTCACCTCAAAACTGTGCCATAAGAGTTTGAATGTGAATGAAATGTCATTGAAATAGAAAATATAATATGACTTTCCAAAACTCGGTTCTAAATGTCGCTTATAAATTTAATAAAGCATGTTACTATAAGAATGTCATATCCCGTCTTCTTGTAAATGGTCTTTGACTCTAATATGGCTGACTCTCGCGTTATACTCGTGACCAGGTACTGCCCGTGTGAACTGGCCTACTCTTGTCAAAGGCATTTATGACATTCAATGATTTTAATGTATAACTTCTCGGGTCATATTGTTTTCTTGTTCTAATGACATAATTTGCTTAATATCAATGATGGTATTTTGACGTTATTAACTAATGATTGTTTTTTTTATATGTAATTACTATTTTATGACTATCAAAAAGATATTAAATTTGCACATATTTTGAATGAACATCTTGAAATCCATGAGATTTTCTACTCCGAATACGATTTAGTCACAATTGAATTAATTCAATATAATTTTTGGTAGAGCGGCCAGCGAGCTGATGACGCCACTAGACGCGGTGGCCCAACTACCACGTACTGTCCCCTCAGTGGAGGCGCTCAGGAGACGCAACTCGGACCCCGCGCCTTGCGACGTGCGGCCCGCGGACCCCAGGTCTACTGACTACATCGGCCAGACTGGCAACGGACTGTTTCGCATCGCTGGTCATAGGTGAGTCATTGACGATAACGTCGGCACGGGTTTCTTGCCATATTATCGCGGGAAGGTTCGGCCAAACTCCACAAACGAGGTCAAGTCTGGATTGGTAAGTTTTCCCTTACCCTTGTTCCTTACTTTAGAATGTTTAAAGTCTTCTATTAAGGTCCATAGTTACCCATCATATAAGTTTGATTTCTGACTTCTCGTGAAGCCGGCTTCAACATACATTTGAAATATACAATCGTAAACTTTGAAAATAATAATAAATTTTATTTGGCTATCAAAACACAGTAATACAGTTAATAGAGGTCCGCACACTAGGCTTGGCCTGTATCGTGGAATCCAAAGCATAAACTTTACCAGGTTATGTTCATGACATACAAATTAAATTAATAATTTATTACAAATAGACAACATAGGTCCATAATATGTTAGTATAGACTTACTAGTATAACTATTTTAGTAACAATAATAACAAACTAATTTATAAAATAAATGTGCTCAACAAAAAGAGATACTTAATTAATTATTTATTCAACATAGGTCCATAATATGTTAGTATAGACTTACTAGTATTACTATGTTAGTAACAATAATAACAAACTAATTTATAAAATAAATGTGCTCAACAAAAAGAGATACTTAATTAGTTATTTATTAGTTGTACATGTACAAAGTAAACTTATAATAAAAGGACAAAATAGGTGTGTATGAGATTTTCGGTTTAGTTATAAGTAAACAATAAAATGTCCGTGTCATACCTACTTTTCTGAAGGTTGGAGGCTCTACACTTGAAGTTGTTACCGAATATGTATACCTGAGACCAACAGTCCAGTTAGGTAGGTCCAACTTCGAGAAAGAGATCAATCGTAGAATCCAACTCGGCTGGGCAGCGTTTGGGAAGCTTCGCAATATCTTTACGTCCCAGATACCGCAGTGTGTTAAGACCAAGGTCTTCGACCAGTGTGTGTTGCCAGTGATGACATACGGAACTGAGACATGGTCGCTTACTATTGGCCTCATAAGAAGGCTCAAGGTCACCCAAAGGGCAATGGAGCGTGCTATGCTCGGAGTTTCTCTGCGTTATCGAATCAGAAACGAGGAGATCCGTAGGAGAACCAAAGTAACCGACATAGCTCTCATAATTGCTAAACTTAAGTGGCAGTGGGCGGGGCACATTGCACGTAGAACAGATGAACGTTGGGGCAATAAAGTTCTCGAGTGGCGACCACGCACCGGAAAAAGTAGTGTAGGCAGGCCTCCCATTCGGTGTACCGATGACTTGGTGAAGGTCGCGGGAAGCCGCTGGATGAGGGCAGCGCAGAACCGGTCGTCGTGGAAATCTTTGGGGGAGGCCTATGTCCAGCAGTGGACGTCCTTCGGCTGATATGATGATGATGAAACAATAAAGTGGCAGTTGGCAGGGCACATAGTTCGTAGAACAGATGGACATTGAGGCAGTAAAGTTCACGATTGGCGCCCGCGCATCGGTAAAAGTAGCGTAGGCAGATGATAATAATGTAACAATATACTTAGATCTATATATATTGTTGCACACTAAAAGCATAGTAAAAAACATAACTAAGTAGTAACTAATAATTCGCTCCGAACTAGGATCCAGTGCGCAGAAACCAATGATATTCAGATTATGTCATACAAATTCTCTTTTTGTTATTTAGCATCTTTGAAATTTCATAACAATCGGATAAGGCGTTCAAAAGTTATCCGTGGGAAAAAAGATACATACAAACAAATGCAAAAACTCTCCAACCTCACTCTGAAACCTTAACAAAGCAAAGATATAATGTCATTTTATCAACCTTTTGTGAATGCAGGAGACGAGAAAATAACCTGTTTAGTCAAATATTTTTTCTTCAACAGGTTTAGGAAAGGCACTAGATTTGCGAAAGGCGATAAATGCGTGTACTGCCACGAAGCGATCGACGCTTTCGTCACGCAAGGGCAGCGCTGCATCGATTGCAAACAGCTTTACCACACAAAGTGCATACAGAACAAAGGTGTTATCACCATGCCATGCTCCAGCCCCGTCACCGTCGCCACTAGAGGGCGCCACAAGAACAGGAAACGAATACTAAACAAAGATATCCACAACAACTTATTCCCTGATACAAAAGGCGCGGCTGCCTCGAATTTCAATCTGACAGGCACGTCGGAATTCATGGATAGGACGGACAAGATCATATCGGATGCGACGGAGCTGCAAGCAATGCAGAATTTCATCACAAAGAAAATATATCAGATGGAGTCAAAGGAAAATGAGAAGCAATCTGAGGTAAGAAAATCTGGGACCCATTAGGTAGATGACAGCTCATTACTGTATTTTTTATTCGGAGACAAATCACACGGTCATATGGCCCCAAACTAGGATTTCCTGTAAATGGGAACTAGAGACTGATAAAACGTTTGAATACATACATAAAGACACACATCAGACAAAGTTGTTTGTCACACGAATGTTTGCCCTGGGTGGGGGTCGAACCCATGACTCTCGCTCGGCCCAGCGGCACGAGTGCTGGCTGACCACCGGGTCAGTTTGCCGCTTTTCGTCGCCTTAAGTAGAGGTGTGGCGTAAAGGGTTTTTATCCACAATCCGGTATCTGACTGCTAGTCATTTGAGTTACTTTTTAGCAACTGTCAAAAACGACATTTTGTTCTGATATTGTTCGTGTTACAAACTTGTGAAGTCATTGTCTTTGACGAACTAATTTAACTAATTTAGTGATTTTGATAAATATAAAATTGCAATTAGAATAAAATGTTAAATGAACAAGTTTTTGTGCTTTTGTATGAGAAATGCTATTTAGTGAATAGTATTTTTTTAATTTATTTTAAACACTGTCAAATACCCTATTGACAAGTTCTTGGCAGCATATTATTTTATGGTTAGTGACAGTGATGCTGTAGATGGAAACAGGCTCACCAAGATTACCCAACACAATGGACAACTGGCTATCCTATCTCCATGCCACAACACATCAATACTGTTGACATTGATGTTTGGAGGCAAGACTTAGATAATATGCTGGTAGATAGCCTAACGGGCTTAAAAAAAGCCCTTCCATCAACTAAACTGGACTGAGTGTGAGGTAAATTACGCCACGGGTTGCGCGAAATGTCAGCCTTGTGCTACGCAACACCCCGCTTCGAGTACGACCCTATGGAAGCATTCTGAGTTCCTTAATCCGGGTTAAATACACTTCGATCACACATAAAGGAACTAGATCCCCGAATTTCATACGAAACGAACTACAAAAACCGTCCTGAGAATACGAGTATACTAGCTGTTTGAAAGGAGACAAGGATATTCATATATGTACGTGTAGGATATGTGAGGATTGCAGATGCTTTCTTAAATTTAATGCCTTCTTTTAATTCAAATTGCTTTTTATTTTAGTAGTACAATACTGTCCCCTTCACACTCACTAGTCTAACCACAGAGTTTAAACTTTTTATTAACTAGACTTGCTTGTGCGGCCACACATTCCCTACGTAGCTATATCAAACCGCTTGAGTTCACCTTCGTGAGCAAAAAAGGTGACTTTAGGTTCGGACACTTGACCGAGTGACCCAGAGTTTAACCGCCTCCGTGGCTTAATGATTAAGTTCATAAGCTTCACACCAGGAGGTCGCGGGTTCGATTACCGGCTGAGTCTAACTTTGTAAGACTCGGTTTGGTTGGTGGAAGTTCATTTCCTAAGGCCGCCTCGGTAGCTATCACCATCTTATCTGTCTTGCCGAAAATATCAATGTGAACAGCATAGATATATTCCGTCTTGAAAATAAGAAAGCTAGTTCCCTATTGCGTTGGGGAATCTTTGTAAGCCCGCTTTCATCTTCGGCATCATCGTTACTTACTTCCTGAGATAATGCCAAGGGCTTACTAATTCAGATAAAAAAATATTATTTTATGTGTGATCGAAGTGCATACCGCATCGTATAATGTTGTTTTCATAATGTTACTTCTTACAGGTCGACAGGGTATTCAAGCACGCACTACGCGAATTCAAAGACAACCTAGTCGCGACCTACAGCGTGGTCGAGACGCGAGGGTCAGCTCTCAAATACAAGGACTTAATAGGCAACTTTCTGCACGTAATGGAAACAGTTTGCGCGCGGGAAGGATCGACGTTGTCTATCACTATGGGTGTGAACGCGTTTAGAGGGTTCATGGACGAGTTTATGAGTCAACACGAGACGGACAAGTCCAGGACGAAAAGGAAAAAGGATAAAAAGCGGAAAGTAAGTATTAAATATGACAAAAAAATCGACGGTAAAATTTTTTCGCGACGCGCTTGTTGGCCCGACTGATGATAAAGTTTGTGACCACTTCGTACGAAGGTTCAGCATTGAATAAATGTGTGACAAAACTGTTTTAAAATATAATATTATACAGATTTATATTTTACTAGCTTGTGTTGTGGTGATTAGTAAATTGTGTCGTTTCCCACCTCGTTAATCATCTGTACAAAAAAACACAAAAATCCATTATTCCGTTGCGATGTAAAATAAATTAACCAAAAAAGAGTATTATTTTAGTTCCCTCAGGAACTGCATCGGATTATGCTATTTTCCCGGGATAAAAAGTAGCCTATGTCCTTCCCCGTGACAAAGGCTACCTGCATGGCAAATTTCATTAAGATTGGTCAAGGCGTTGAAACGTGAAAAGGTAACAAACAAACAAACACATTTTCACATTTATAATATTAGTAATTTTATATATGTTTTTACATATTTAAGAAGGAATCACGATTCTAATAGCAAATTGACTGAAAGAGCACAAACTATATAATTGCAATGTGATTCACACTTCATATATTTTTTGCCTTAAGGGAATCCTGATGAACTGATAGAACACCAGGATCCCCTGGGGAGATCGGCCTTGGAAATCCTGGTGTACTGACTCTAAATACATGATTTTTAATTTTCAACTACCTAGTGCACGTGAAATGTTTTCATTTTCCTCATTGAATTGTCTTCTCGAAACTTCACAATTTCAAATCGAAAAAATATATTAAAAATACTTACTTAATACCATTAAATTAAACATTCTATCCAAGTTGTAGGTATATCCCGCAATTAAAAAAACAATCTGTAAATGGCGGTCGGCGGTCATGTTATCACACTCACACATATGTCTGTCTATACTTACACAGGGCAGTACTGGGAGCAACGTGATTAGCATTCACTCTGTATCTCGATTGTTATTTATTTTTGTGTTTTGTTATTAGTTATATTTATTTCCTGTTTTTGCTGAGTTTTTGTTACGTTTTTTATGGTAAGCTGTAGGTTTTCTAAAATGAATGAATATAAATAAAAATATTGTTTACACTTTACAATCTATTTTGCTGACCCTACCGGAAGTAGCCGCCGCGATTTTCAGATGTTTTCTTTATCTACGCGGTTTATAGAGCTTCATATCCAAAATTGCAGCGCGCGCGGAATTGAGATAACGCGATAACGTATCCGGACCTGACAGGTTGATCATTGTTGCCAGGTGGACGACCCTATCCAGTACAAGGGACACACGTTCATTTTGTCTATGATCAACATCCCCACCGAATGTGAGATCTGCAAGACGTTCTTCATGTGGCCGATAGAGCGGTCACTCATTTGCCAGACGTGCAAGCTCGCCTCGCACAAAAAGTGCTACATGAAGGTAAGGGTTTTGGAAACAGTGGTATTTTTCAGTGTTTTCATTAGTCGTCCTTCTTGTATTTGGAAACAATTTGTTTATTCAGATTCAAGTAGGACAATGATGTAATTACGACCATAGAAAACAAATCTCTTAAAATCTCAGATCAAAAATGATAATAAGCCCAGAGATATGCTATATATAAGGGGATGTAGTTAGGTTATATGCGTCCTAAAAGTGAAGCAAATAAAAAATAAATAATTAAAATCTCTTTCAACATTTGAAAATCGAACCCATTTACACACACAATATTATAGGTATTTTCCCTTCCGTCCTTGCACCGAATGCTACTAAGAGATGCCAAATCATCCTTCATTTTTGATCTGAGCTTTAAATAGTCCCCCAAACATATGACATTCGCTTTGACGAAGAATTTGGCAAGTATATCGTCAATGGCGGCAAATTGTTCTTAGGCTGTGTCCCTCTCGGCACTAGCGTTTGTCGTAAAGGTGCGTACATACTAGACAGGTTCGGGCTAACTCAGGATGCCTCTGCGCATTTGCTCAAATGTGGACGCGCTCACCCAAGGCACGCCATGCACATACCTCGACCCGAGCGATGCTAGGCGCCAGTAAGTTATCTCAGAGTACGTAAAAATCTCCATAAAGCTGCGTTTAGTCTGTACGCACCTTAACGCGAGTGGGTGGGTGAGTGGTGGGTGAACTTTAAATCAGCTAATAGTGAATCAGTAATCAGTGAATAGGCACTATTTGAGCTTGCGTGTTACATCCTCGGCTGCATCAGCACTTACCATCAGGTGAGGTGCAGCCAAACGCACTCAAATTTTTAATAAAAAAAAAAAAGCTTTTTATGTATTTTAGAGGATATATTCCACATTTTTTATCTACCAAAGTCGAATCCCGCAAATCTCACAGTACTTCCAACTAATTGGATTATTTGTTATCAACTAATTTGTGCTTTATTCTCTGCAACTTTTCATTTGTTTCATTCAGGTGTCGACGCAATGTCGCAAGGACGGCGGGGCACCATCGGCTGCAATCGTGGGCGCCATGGATGCGAGCGGCCGCGAACAACTGGGTCTCAAACGTGGCAAGGTTAGTTGTTCCATTTTATTGAACGTAATTTTAAACACTTAAAAAGTGAACCGTTGTTATTCTTCGCAATATTGAAATAATCTTGGTCCCTATAGTGGGCCCCTTTTACAAATGACATTCAATACAGTTGACATACGTGGCACTATCAGAGGGATGCTCGTGAACAAAACCGTGATAGAAAATAAAAGTTTCATAGTCCGCCGCCGTATAGGAATTTCATAGAAAATCATGTATAGCTGTACCCAGATGTTTCTTAACTTGTGTACCAAGTGTAACTTCGTGCCGAATGCGTGTAGTTGAAGCCACGACTGTTTCCCACTGCGTGCAGATTAAATTCACGGCTGCACGCAATTAAAGTTAACAAATACTTAACTTTAGTTGACTCTTTTGTCTAGTGTGTTAAATCGTGTTTTTTGTTGTTGTAGGTGTTCGGAGTGCCTCTAGGTGAATTGCCAACTGGAGAGACGAATATACCTATAGTTGTGGACAGATTGATCACCACCATCGAGATGACAGGGTTATACACAGAAGGGTTGTACAGGAAGAGCGGGCTTAGTTCGAAGGTGAGACAAAAATATGCATGGCCCTTGTAACACTCGATATGATCATCATCTTGCTAGGCCTTTCTCCCATTTACTTGGGGGTCGGCCTCTTTCTCCTCCCCCAGGTCTCTGTTCTCTGTCCTCTTAGCTTATGTCTAGATTATGTCGTCCACAAAAGTTCGAGATGACAATTACCTCATTTAGCTGGTTTAAAAACTGTAATAATACCAAAACCCGGACACTTCATACAACGGGCGAGAAATTACATTTATATAAACAAATGACTTATGTATAGGCATTCTTCTTCATTCGGTAACTATCGAGTACCAAACTAGGTATTAATCTGGGTGGGCAGGGGGTGAGGTCGTATCTAGAGATTAAGGGTCCAGAAACATGGACTGCATTCCAGCTGTAAATTCGTAGTTTGGATGCAGTTCACCTAATTAGTTGCGGTTTAACTGCAGTCGAAATGCAGTCCGTGTGTCTAGACCCTAAAACAGGCCCATCGGCTTTGAAAATGGCAGCGCACTATTGCAAGCTATATCAGCTGTCAATCAGCAGTGACTGTCTACAAAGCAGGTAACTACACTTCAGATCGAACGCATGCGTAACACTGTTAGGTAGCAATAGTTTCATACAAATTTTCCCAAATGATGTGCTGTCGCTTGTGTAATGACTAATGAACTCTTTGCGTACTGCTCAACAGTGATGGTTTGTTTTGCCAAACAATAAGAACACGCGAATGGGTTAACGAATACATACATGTCCTGTTGTATCACAGCGAGACGTTTAACGCCACTCTTTGTCTTCGTGACGACGACGTCACAATACATGGGATCTGCATTGTAGATTTAACAGATGGCGCTAGTTTTTATGGGAATATGCGTTGCTGGTAACCGGCAATAACGCCGGGGAAAATGCAAGTCTTTATTTTAACCGCCTCCTTGGTTTCAGTAACCAGTGTTAGTCTATTCATTTAATTCCTGCCGGGGTCTAACTTTGTATAAGACTTGGTTTGGTTGGTAGGGCATTTCTAAGTTTGCCTGGCTAGCTGTTGGTAGGGCATTTCTAGCTATAACCATCTTATCTAAGTCTTGCCGCCAAGCTTTAATGTTAACAGCATTAATGTGTTCCGGCATGAAGATAATATAGCCAGTCCCCGATTGCGTTGGGGAACCTCGGTAAGCCCGCTTCAACCTTCGGCATCACTTACCATCAGGTGAGATGATGTCAAGGGCTTATAGATTAGATTTATTCATCACACGACACAAATTCATAAAATATACATGTCAAATTATAAAATATGTCATTGTGAGGTGATCGTCAAAAAGAAAATTTGCAAATTATCAAAAACAAAATGTCAAAAAATAAACTGAACAATGAGTAAATAAATATAAATTAATACATTGAAGTATGTCAGTATTTTTTTTTTTATTCGTCAATTGAATAATATTCCTTATCCAACAAGAAGTTTTTCAAATGGCGCCTAAATGTTTTGTCATCTGATATTTCCCGCAGTGAGGCGGGTAGCCGTTCATAAAATATTGTCCCAATGACGCGCGGATTGTTCATGGCTAGTGTAGTGCGCCGGGGCACAGCTTGCAACCTGCCAGTATTCTTCAATACGCGATTCCCTGCGCGTACTTTTAATTGAGACATGTTTTGCCTCACGTACAATATTACTTCAAATAAGTACATATTGAGAACTCAAAGTCAGAATTCGATTTTTGGAGACACGTTGTGGATATAAAAATTATGCAATCGGACAAATCTCCATTTCTGTTTTCAAATATTCAAACTAGCAAATTACTCTCTTTCTGATGTCATTTGTAAAAAATAAAAAAGGTACAATCATTAGTTAATGACGTCAAAATACAATCGTTAGGTTAATGACGTCAAAATACAATCATTGATATAAAACAAATTATGTCATTAATGCCTTTGACAAGAGTAGGACAGTTCACACGGACAGCACATGGTCACGACTATAACGCGAGAGTCAGCCATAGCTCCCCTCAACCTAGAGGGAAAGGAATGACCTGACTCACGATACGCCACCATCCGCACACACATTGAATAGAGAGGAGATACTTGCTTTTTGGCTGACGTTTTTATTAGTGCTTGACCGCCCGGTGTACGGCAACGCTATTTAAGAAGGCCCGTCTTTGCCCGGCAGTGACAACGTTAACTGTCGCTTGCACTTACATGACGCTTTTACCCCCCAGGTCCGTGAGCTGCGTCGTTTACTGGACGAGCGGCCCGAGGAAGGCGTTGAACGACTGGACATGTACGTGGTGCACGTTCGCGCCTCCGTGCTCAAGAGCTTCTTCCGCGAGCTGCCCGAGCCGCTGCTCACCTTCGACCTGTACGACGACTTCATACTGGCCTCACAAATATCCGACGAGCAGGTATGTCAAAGTATTTATACAAATATATGTTGGCGGCAGATCGTAAAAATACGGCAAATCATGATCTGCCCATATATTACTAAGCCGACGTAGTTCCGTTTATACGATAGCACCAGACTTGCTAAACGAACCTTACCTTGGAATGCCTGGGCCTTTCACTATCTGCCTGGGAATATCTGGGCATACCGTGATCTGTCGGATTCTTATGATCTGCCGCCGACAAATACAACAAGTAGAAACAGTGTCAGCTTAAAGTGTCCAGGCACATAACCGAGTAAACCGCTATTAAAAATGAACTCGGTCTAAAAACAAAATTGAAATATCAACATAAAGCGAGCCGTTTTTTATAATTAATTTTGTGTAAAACCGTTTGAGACCCGTAATCTTCTTGGTAGGAACCATAATGATATATCAATGAAATATGTCCTAACTACATGGTTCTCCAATATACACACATAAACTTTACCTAGGGTATTTTTTTAGACTTGTCATACAAAACATGTTTTTTTTAAGGTTTTTTAAGAACTATAATTAATACTTAGGATATCTGTAGGGTAGAAACATTCGAGATAAGCAAGTGCCATATTTTTCTTAAAAAAATTTAGTATAACTGCTTTTTATAAAAACGCGCGGAAAATGAAAATTGTGTTTTTATATTGTCATAGAAGAATGACACAGATTATATGAAAATAGTAGAACCCGTATTTATAAGAACTGAGAAGTTAATTACTCGTAAATATAGCACTTGCCCGTCTTCAAAGTTTTTACCCTGTATTGCACATGTCCTAAGAAATTTTTAATAGCTTTTTAAGAAACCATGTTTTGCATGAAAATTTTTAGAATATTCGTAGGCAGTGTTGATCAGCGTATACAGGATGTAACAAAATTGGTCTAAGTCCCGTAAACGGGGGCTTCCACTCATCTTACTGAACAACATTTGTACTACGACTTTGCTGAAATCGCAAAAAAAAAAATACTCTTCATACAAGCCGAGCAGCTAGCTGATCGACCAATTTCGTGCATTCTAGTATGGAGGGTCCAATTTTTTTTTTGAGAATTGAATTTGGGTTCCCTGGGGAAAATTTTCGGTATGATGAGAAGAACCTCCAGTTAACGGGTCCTATATACAACCTGTATATATATTGTCGTAGCGATATCATAAAATTGACCATTTCATAAATTGGTCGTCGTAGAATTGGCCATTCCATGAAATAGATTGACCAGATCATGAAATAGCCGGCCAAATCATGCGAAACGAACCTAACCTGCCCTCCACCACCCAGTCGTACGACCGGCTGTCGTCCGTGTAAAATTTAATGTAGCCTAAAACGATTTCTACGAGCTATGTGCCCTGCCCACTGCCACTTCAGTTTAGCGATTCTGTGAGCTATGTCGGTTACTTTAGTTCTCCTGCGGATCTCCTCGTTTCTGATTAGAACAGATGGCCGATGGGGCAGTAAAGTTCTCGAGTGGCGACCGCGCACCGGAAAACGTAGCGTAGGCAGGCCTCCCACGCGGTGGACCGATGACCTGGTGAAGGTCGCGGGAAGCCGATGGATGCGGGCAGCGCAGGACCGGTCGTCGTGGAAATCCTTGGGGGAGGCCTTTGTCCAGCAGTGGACGATTTGTGGCTGATATGATGATGATGATGAAAACGATTTTCTGAACTGTTTTTCTTTTACAGGAACGAGTGTCAAGCATATATTCAATACTGAAAAAGCTGCCAAAACCTAATTTCGATCTGGTGGAAAGGCTGATATTTCACTTAGCGAGAGTGGCTTTGAGTGAAGACCGGAACAGGTAGGCCTTTTCATTACTATTTTGTAATAATATACCTAATAAAATAAAGAAAAATCTGCACATAAGTTAACTGTCCATTACCAACTTAAGACTACTTCATCCTATTCTTATACTTGATTTAGCCCTAACATCTGGTACCAAGCTTAGACAAACCACTGAATTCAACCGCAAAATAAAGTATTACTTGTTTAACTTGTCTCGAATCATACAGTATTATAATTATGTAAGTATATTATACTTACCTTACCTCTTTATCACATAGGATGGGTGCGAATGCGCTGGCGATAGTATTCGCGCCGTGCATTCTGCGCACGCACAAGGTGCAGCCCGCGCAGGACTCGCTGCATGACGTGGCGCGCCAGACCACCTGCCTCGAGGCCATCCTCGCCGACAAGATGCGCACCGTGAGTACACACGTCAACGCCATCTCACGACCACTGTATTTTTAGGCTTCCACTCGTCCATACTATTTTGAACTTCCCATACAAATTTGCAGCTGATCTATTAGTATGGGAACTCCAAAAATATTTTACGATTACAGCAAACTTGTGGAGTAAATATGCTCTATTTTACCTAACACAATCATAACACTACATCTCTCGGTCATCACTCGAGAACCGATCATACCCTCGACTCGGAAGTTGTTGACACTGGGCACTTAAACATTACAATGGGTATTTTTAAACGAACGCTCTTACACGCGTTCAGTCGTAGTGAATTTGTGAGGGAAAGAATGTGTAATATGTGGGAGAAACTTCTCGTTTGCTTTTCTAAAGGCACCATGGACACAAGATTACTCACCCATATATTCACAAAGTAAAAAAAAATGCTAGCTTATGACTAGCCGATAATGAACTTTCCAGCGGCCAACAAACTCCGAAACAATCTATTTAAAAAAAAGATTTGCCCACTGTTTGCGACAATAAAACCAACCCGAATCTGAAAGGCGCTGAATTCAGGAACATTTAACCTCGAAATAGTCGTTATTTTTTTCTGTTGGACTCTTCCTTTGCATCACAAGCCATTTAAGTTATTTTCTAGATACTAATACCCCGATATACTCCCAGGTGCGCGGCCTCCTGCAAGACATAGCGACACTCGACAGCGCGTGCGTGACCGCCAACAACAGGCTCTCGTCGCTGCGCTCGCAGAGCCAGGCGCAGACGGAGGAGCAGACCCTAAAGAGCCACCTTGTGGTGCTGCAGCGGGAGAAGGCGGCGCTCACTTGCAACCTGCCTACACTCATTAGGTTAGTCTGCATGCCTCCTATGCTACAACTTGCTTTGAGTCTAGGCTACAACCGGCTCTCATCGCACTTAGGTGCTGACTCTGAAGAGCCACCTGGTGGGGCTGTAGTGGGAAAAAACGGCGCTGACTTGCAACCTGCCATGTATGCATGTATGCCGGCTAGGCTACAACTGGCGCCCAGTCTAGGCTATAACCGGCTCTCATCGCAGATTCAGATGCAAACAGAGGAGCAGACTCAACCTACCTAGCGGCGCTGCGGTGAGAGAAGGCGGCGCTGACTTAAAAGCAGCCTATACTCATCAGGTTAGTCTAAATGCTGACAAGGAACAGGCTCTCATCGCAGATCCAGCTGCAAACAGAGGAGCAGACTCTACCTACCTAGCGGCGCTGCAGTGAGAGGAGTCGGCGCTGACTTACAAGCAGCCTATACTCATCAGGTTAGTCTAAATGCCGACAAGAAACAGGCTCTCATCGCAGATCCAGCTGCAAACAGAGGAGCAGACTCTACCTACCTAGCGGCGCTGACTTACAAGCAGCCTATACTCATCAGGTTAGTCTAAATGCCGACAAGGAACAGGCTCTCATCGCAGATCCAGCTGCAACAGAGGAGCAGACTCTACCTACCTAGCGGCGCTGCAGTGAGAGGAGTCGGCGCTGATTTACAAGCAGCCTATACTCATCAGGTTAGTCTAAATGCCGACAAGGAACAGTCTCTCATCGCAGATCCAGCTGCAAACAGAGGAGCAGACTCTACCTACCTAGCGGCGCTGACTTACAAGCAGCCTATACTCATCAGGTTAGTCTAAATGCCGACAAGGAACAGGCTCTCATCGCAGATCCAGCTGCAAACAGAGGAGCAGACTCTACCTACCTAGCGGCGCTGCAGTGAGTTAGTCTGCGCTGACTTACAAGCAGCCTATACTCATCAGGAATCACATTAGTCTACATGTCGGCTAGGAAAAAGCTCTCATCGCAGATCCAGCTGCAAACAGAGGAGCAGACTCTACCTACCTAGCGACGCTGACTTACAAGCAGCCTATACTCATCAGGTTAGTGTACATGCCGACAAGGAACAGGCTTTAATCGCAAATCCAGCTGCAAACAGAGGAGCAGACTCTACCTACCTAGCGGCGCTGCAGTGAGAGGAGACGGCGCTGTCTTACAAGCAGCCTATACTCATCAGGAATCACATTAGTCTACATGCCGGCTAGGAACCGGCTCTCATCGAAGATCCAGCTGCAAACAGAGGAGCAGACTCTACCTACCTAGCGGCGCTGACTTACAAGCTAACTTATCAGGTTAGTGTACATGCCGACAAGGAACAGGCTCTCATCTCAGATCCAGCTGCAAACAGAGGAGCAGACTCTACCTTCCTAGCGGCGCTGCAGTGAGAGGAGTCGGCGCTGACTTACAAGCAGCCTATACTCATCAGGTTACTCTACATGCCGGCTAGGAACCGGCTCTCATCGCAGATCCAGGTGCAAACAGAGGAGCAGACTCTACCTACCTAGCGGCGCTGCAGTGAGAGGAGTCGGCGCTGACTTACAAGCAGCCTATACTCATCAGGTTACATGCCGGCTAGGAACCGGCTCTCATCGCAGATCCAGGTGCAAACAGAGGAGCAAACTCTACCTACCTAGCGGCGCTGCAGTGAGAGGAAGCGGCGCTGCAGTGAGAGGAGTCGGCGCTAACTTACAAGCAGCCTATACTCATCAGGTTAGTCTACATGCCGGCTAGGAACCGGCTCTCATCGCAGATCCAGGTGCAAACAGAGGAGCAAACTCTACCTACCTAGCGGCGCTGCAGTGAGAGAAGGCGGCGCTGACTTACAAGCAGTCTATAATCATCAGGTTAATCTACATGCCGGCTAGGAACCGGCTCTCATCGCAGATCCAGATGCAAACGAAGGAGCAGACTCTACCTACCTGGTGGTGCTGCAGCGGGAGAAGGCGGCGCTCACTTGGTTAGTGCTCCACTCATTTCTACATTATTTTCTTTATTTATTAAAAATTTGAGACCATTAATGGTAGGATCTATGCAAGATCCAACTAGGTGGGTCATGCTTACTGCTACATAGACCTGTCGCCAAGCAGCTTGCTGCGTTATGGCGGGCATGGAGAGACCCAGTATGGATACCGGCATACGAGGTATTACACCTTAATCCTTGATACTCGGCAAAGCACTGATGTGGGGACACTATTAGTGTTTAGACTACTAACGGTCATAATACTGTCAAAGTATATATATTAGTACTAACATACAGTATGGACACTCCCTGCTGCTCTCTAGATTGCGACCTCACCTCGTCGCCCAGATTGGTTACAGTTTGGTTGCCGAACGTATAGGATTTCGTCGCCATTTTGTTTGTTCCGTCGTTTTTTTTTAAAGGTCATTTCTGGCCCGTTGTATGTTTTAAGGCGGTAGTGGCCACTTCATATCGAGCGAAAATTAAAAAAAACGCAGCAATTCGGAGATGTTTAAAGGACGAATCAGGATGCCTGATGATCTTAAACATAATTAAATTACCAATATCCACATTTAATTGTCAATTCACACACGCGACCACCCATGCAGTTTCATTTAAGTTATGTCTTTGTCCATGTGATCAGAGCGACGTCAGACGATGACCTGCTCTCGAACACGGACCACGATGGCGAGTTCGGCAGCAGCGACGACCTCAGCGCCGGCGCGTCGCAGCTGCGCTCCCAGCGCTTGCTGCAGCGGCAGCTCTCCTCCGACGACCCCATTATGGTGTAGCCGGCAGCGAGTTCGGCAACAGCGACGACCTCATCACCGGCTCATCGTAGCTGCGCTCCCAGCTGAGTTCTGTCGCCCGTTGTCGCCGGCAGAAGGTAATATTGAGTCCTTAAAACGTGGTCGAAATACATCTAAGTCTGACGCTGAACTTTTATAGCCACTAGTTGTTAACAGTTAAACAAGAAAGCGTCCTACCTAACCAAAATTATGGCAGCGAATGTGGCCGTGATGGGCATTGATACTCCTCTTGCAAAGTGGCTAGTGTACTGGCATCCAAGCTAGCCAGGAGCGTCTAGTCTTAGTGAGGTACACATAATGTATCTTCTAGTGCAGACGGATCAACGTCTTGCCTTTTTTATTAGTCCCATTTGTTTGGGGTCGCCCATGTGTATTTAGCGTCTCTTTTCTACAGAATAGCAGGTTGAAATAGCAAGAGAAAGCGCAAAATAAAAATCCAATTACAAGAATAGTGGAATGTAGCTTCTGTAGCAGACAAACTTGTTACAACAGCACACACTGCTTTATCTTTATCGGTTAGAACATTGCAAGTTGGTCTATTTGATTCCTCGATACTCCATCTATGTCGCTTATAAAGCTTTCTGTGATGGTCTTATGGCTGGTGCCATGATAATGAAGAATATCGGCATTACACTTTTCTAAAATAAAGACCAGTTATTGTGTCAGTTTTATTATCCAAAAAAAATAATTATCATGAGCAGATTTCTCCAAGATCTTCATAATTACCTATTCAGCATCATTATATATAAGTAACTACTACTATAATTTATGTAAATGTCTTAGCCAAACATTAGAATGTAAAACTGCTGGCTGTTTCAATCGAAGGAACAATCCAATAATAGGAATTATAAACCGTCCATACTAAAAGTATCTTGAAATGACCATGGCCACTGATAAGGTCTACATTATTTAGAGACATTTCAAGATCGGAAAAATACGTCATGCTAGGAAAAACCACTCAAATCTTGCCATTTAAATCTGTAATTGTAATAATTGAAAGCCCGGTCATAAATGATATTAACGCTTAGAAGTTACTTTATGGTTTTTGTTTACTTAACGGTGTTGCTCTCAGTAACACTACTATATTGTTAGTGTTAGTAAAGTTACGAGCTTAATCCTGTACGTATGGGCATAGTAGAAGTGTATGTCCAAATACATCATGTGTATCATAAAATTAATACACCTAAGTATATTTTTCTTATATGGAAACATTTATCCTTGCATTGACATTCTATGATATATTTTTTATCTCTGTAAATATGTACCTAAATCTTGTCTTTGTGATTATAAATTTAGTTGTTTTTATAAGATTAATATGAATTCAATTTGTTTAAAACTATCAGGTTCGTTAGCGATTGTGATGATTTTATAAATTTTTGATTAGATATTAAGAGTTAGGATGATTTTATTGGAGTTAAGAATCGGTCATTCCAAAAGCATTTTATTAGGGTCTCAGTCATTATATTCGATCGTTTTAATTTTATTTGTCAGAATCGTGTAACGAATCAAGCAATTATAAAACTAATAAAAAGCTTTCGGTGCATTGTTTCCTATTTTACGTATTTATATATGTTCAGCACCATGACAAAATATGCATTGATCAGTTGCCATTTTAATGCAATTTGTCAGTATATTATTTTTACAAACTTATAAAAGTTTCGAAATAAAGACGAATCCAACTCGGCTGGTCAGTTTTCGGTAAGCTTCGCAATATCTTCACTTGCCAGTGATGACATATGAAACCGAGACATGGTTGCTTACTATAGGCCTCATAAGAAGGCTAAAGGTCACCCAAAGTGCAATGGAGCGTGCATTGCTCGGAGTTTTGATGCTTTCGGCAGTGGGCAGGGCACATAGGTCGTAGAACAGACAGCCGTTGGGGTAGTAAAGTTCTCAAGTGGCGACCTTGCATCGGAAGATGTAGCGTAGGAAGGCCTCCCACTCGGTGGACCCACCTGGTTGCGGCTCTGGATGCGAGCAGCGCAGGACCGGTCGTTAAGGAAATCTTTGGGGGAGGCCTTTATCCAGCAGTAGACGTTTTTCTGCTGAATAATAAAGTATATGCATAACTAAATTTATTTACTTTCTTAAACTGCTTACATATTCTAAAAGACTGTCTATTGATAAGCTGAATTTATTAATAAGTCACAAATATTTTATCCACGTTTTAAATTATAGTTAGTAGTTGTATACTATTCTGACAACGAATATCTCTGTGAAATCTTACTTGTATTGTTTATGTTTCATCTCAGTGTGGCCAATACTCGAGATGGTTAAGCTCAATATTTTTATGCTTTTAACATTTGTAAATATAAAAAGTATGTTTCGAATCTCATCTGGGATCGTAAAATTTCTATTTCAACAATCTGTTTATATTCTTTGAAGTGCTAATGCTCCATTTTAAAGCTGTTATGTGCACAGATTAAAAAATGTTTGAATAATCGTCTTTAAAAGAAATACTTTGTTAAGGTGCCGAACAGAATTATTGATTGATTGATGTAGTAAAATCCTGTTACTTCTCTTCTATTGGGGTTGTGTCGCAGTAATGTACTGTATTTTCTGTGCCTTCGTATAGTTTGCTTTCAGCAGTCCATGCCTTTGATGAAAGTTTAGATTTTACTGTTGTCATTTTAAAATGTTACTACCCAATATTACAATACTGTTAGTCATTCTATTGAATATTTAGATTATGTATTTTAACATGTTTTAGACATTGTTGTGTATAGATAGCGGCATCATTAGTTACTCGACATTCTTATCTGTTTCTAGATCCCCATCAGTTAACATACTCATTATTGTAAAATTACTATGTAAGTTTCTATGTAAAAATATGAATGTGCAATGTGGCTACATCTAGCAACTATTAACACTAGAAGTGTTTGTAGATAATAATTTGCAAGTTCCATTAAGGTTTATGTATATACCTAACTTAGTTAATACATAATTTTAGCGTAACATCCTCTACTTTTGTCTAAGGAACTCTTATATCGTGTAGTATTTTTAATTTTGAAAGTGCCTATCGTATTTTATTCTACTTCTCAGTTTTTATTTTCAAGTGGTGTCTAAAAGAATAAAATGTATTAATTTTGAGATGGTATAATTATTCTTGTTATAAAATTCAAGAGAAGTATCTATATAATATACATATTTGCATGACATAGGGTGAATAACATAAACTTTGGTTTAAATAAGATAATGTACTTAATATTTTTATCCAAAATTTGTTTCCTAAAAGGGCTGTTTCCCCAAGGTCCCACTAGTTTTTTTTTACTGTAGCCAATAAAGTTACTTAAACCTAAGGGCAATACAATGCATGTATGAACTGAAGATGTATAAAATTTGGAATTTGATGTAACCAAGCTACATCAAATTCAAAATTTTATAATTTCTACAGATATTTTTTTTTATTTATTGTTAGTTCAAACTGTTGCAACATATAGTTGTATTTGCTAAGGACCAAGACTACGCCGCCGTTTATTCAAGTCATTTTATATTTCTTAAAATTTCTGGACTGTATGAATTTTGTAATATAAATATAACATGTATATTGTTCGATTTATTTTTAGGGCTCCTATAATGTGTCAATATAATAAAATGTAACCAAAACATTATACTGTATACAAATCATAAAAAATAAACAATTGCTGTGGAATTACATAACATTTTATTTCTTTTTACTCCATTTGATTTACTTGCCATGGTAATACACCAATAGGGCAAATCGCCCAACCATAGTTACTTGAAGCTAACTGCCAAATACCAGTTTTAGTTCTTTTCTCTACTGTAATCTCCACCTCCATTTCTTCAGTGAGGACCTCAAAACAATCAGAGTCGTCCTGCTCTTCTACCTCTGAAGAATACATATTTTTTATATCGTCAAGTGTATAGATTCTAGTAGATGTTTCAGAAAATTTTTCAGGTGAAGATATGAGTTTTGCTAAATTACATATTTTCTCAGAAGTGTTCTTAGGCAATGGGGGTTCAACCAGATTGAGGAGGTCCTTTATGAAATAAGTAAGATAGGGATTGTATGTGGATATGATAGGTTGAATGAAGTTGATGCTCATCAACTCTTCAGGAACAGGTTTTTCTAAATCAAGTAAGAGTCCCTTAGTCTTCTCGTTAGGAAACCAGTGATGAAACAATTGCTTCAGTTCTTTTCTGTTCTTGGTACCTGTTTCAGAACAATTTAGTCTGAAAAAGAAAAGAATAGTCAATAAAAATCTAGATAAACTCAACTCAAATGTGTAGGTTAAATTTCTTTACTTACTTACTAACTTTGGTGATAAAATTTTTTGTCTTTCTCAAGGCCTTCACAATTTCTGAAACCCAAACAGCTGCAAGATGATGCCTAGTATCCTCATTGTCATCACACTGAGTTATCCTTATAAGTTCCAAAATAAACTCTAGCAACAAATCATTGCTGTGCAGAAACGTTAGTAACACTTCAAAGCATTGCTTGTACTGCCAGCTCAATTCATTTTTTATATAAAATTCTGTTCCTCCTATGTGATCAAGTAGTTCAAAGGATAAAAATAGTGAATCTTCCCCTAGTAAAGCTTTATTAACTTGTTTATAAGTAGTATCTTTTGCTTTCAATATCTTCTTTGCTTGGATATTCATAAAATTGATTAGGGCCATGACAGAAACTTTCTTAAGGTTTGAGAAGTCAACATAATTACCAAACAAGTCTCTAGCATCGTTTACTATTGACTCTCTCATGTCGGCATCAGGTATATCTGCTAAATTTCTAATTTTTTTTTTGGAATTAGCACAAACACTTAATGAAATGCAAAAGCTCATTAATGCAGAAATTTTATACTCATCACTATTATCTGCCTCCTTTTGACCTGATCTGTAATCGCTGATTACTTCTTTGTATTTGTCCCAGTAATGTTTTTGGAGCCAATCTAAGCTAATGAGTGAAGCTTCTCTCAGTAGTTGAATGGAAGGCAGATTATTGCTGTGTGCTGTATCATGCCTCAGGTCAATAATCCAGTCTGGGACGCCTACGTTTTTGGCCGCCTGATACAAGCTAGTGCCCTTTGCTGTCTCAGTATCAAGCATGTGATTCACAAATCGCATTATTGCAGATGAGTATGCCAAGCGAAGCAATTGTTCTTTGACTAAATCATTAGAGCTACTTATGTCCTGAACGTGGACCTCGAGCAGGGTCAGAGTAGACTCGATTCCAGCTGGCAAAGACGGGCATCTCGCTTTCCAAATGAGCAGCAGTTTCAGAGCTTCCTGTTTATCTGTGAGGGTAGAAATTGGCGAATATATGTCACTGTAAACTTTACACCACTCATCACTATTGTACCAGGGCACAACATGGTAATATTCACTCATTTTCTATCACAAAAACATTAAAATCACCGTCGACCGTGCTTATTTCTAACTTCTAACCTCATTTCTAAGTTTTTGTTTTTTTGGTTTCTTCTCTCCGGCTTCCAAAAGCGCTGAAAAGGCAAAGGTATCTATGACCATACAGCCTAGTCTGTAGTATTTTAGTTTCCTTTAATTTTTTTTGATTTGTAATGCTAGTGCCCGTGGATTACAAATCATCTCTGAAGTTCTTGACAGCATTTGCAGCAGCCTCATTCTGAAGTGGAACACCCAGTTGCTGTTGGGCGTCTAAAAAACTGCACCCCAGAGTAAGTTGGGTTCTCACGCCCTCCTTCGTTTTACTTTCTTGTTCTCCACATTGGTCACGTACACTAGACGATTTTCTCCAAAATGCACCAAATCTTGAACAAAATCCTAGCAGAAAACAATGCAAAAACAACAAAATAAAACTATGAATGCGTCCACCACAAATCCCGCCAAAAAACTCCATCGCCGCCGCCGGTTCGTTGGCCGTTGGTTTGGTTGGTTAGAATATATTAACATCTCTGGGTAAAAGCCCTTTCGAGACAGTCTTAATTTCTTTCTACATTTGAAATGCTGGTGCCAGTGCATTACAAATCTTCTATGTAGGTCTTGACAGTTTTTATAGCAGCACCACATATCACCACAAATCCCGCCAAAAAAACTCCCAGTTCAGTCTGTTATTTTGTTGTGAATTTTTCTTGGCCATGGAAACTAGTCCTTCAGCCGGATTCGTGAATAATTTTCACTTTCTTCATTTGTTTTTGGATTTGTAATGCTAGTGCCGGTGCATTACAAATCTTCTCTGAAGTTCTTGACAGCATTTGCAGTAGCTGCATTCTGAGGTGGAACAAGCAGTTGCTGTTGGGCGTCTATAAAACTGCACCCAGAGGAAGTTGGGTTCTCACGTCCTCCTTCGTTTTATTTTCTTGTTTATTTGGTACCCAGGTTCCGCGTGATGTGAACTCGGTGCACCAGCGTTCCACGATACGTAGCGCAGACCGAGTGACATCGCAGACTATATTTGCGAAATTACCTGATATAAAGATGACCAAGTCGTCTTGCATACCCTGCCGAACCCTGAATTAGTGATGTCTTTAAAGCGTGGTAATCAGATGATTTACCACCAGGGTCTACAGTAACGGTGATACTACACCTACTCGGGGGCATCCTTTCGCGACTATGGCTGTTCGTGTCTCACCTCTACCCAGCTGGACAACCCGCTGACTAAGCATGATCCCGATCCACTTTGTCATGGTCGGGTTCACGCCGTGCTTGCGGAGCGCCGTCTCTATTCTGGCGAAGTTTGGCTTGTCCAACGCACTTTCGATGTCGATGAAGGTGCCTAGGCACATATGGCCTTACTTTGTATTGCCACATCAATCTTCCTGACAACAGCGTGAAAAGCTAGCGACAGACGCGCGAGCAAGTACGCATATTTAAAGCTCGACGGCCTTATTTTGTCTGAGTGTCACCCTAAGTACGCAAACTTATGGCGACACACGGGCGAAAAAGGTCGTAGAGCTTTAAGAACCTACGCGCACTTGCTCTCGCGACTGTAGCTGGTAATGAACGCGCGAGCAAGTGCGCGTTCTTACTTTTTCGTCTGTGAGTCACCCTTTTACGCGAACTTTAAAACCGTCATTAAACCGTAAGTATGTATGTACTTACATACACCCGAAGAAACTATCCTTATAAAAACCGGGTAAATGGCTTCGTGTAGATACTCGTCGTGTTTGCTGCCTGCTGGAACTTGGCCTGGCGAACTGCCATGCGCTCAGATAATAAATAGAACGTTTGTAAGGTAAATAAAAGAAACTTATAAGAATTACATTTTTATTAAAAAAAAATCTTTTCCAAAGCAAATATATTGTTCATAATCTCATTCACATGCAGTCAGAACACCATTTACTGTATAAATAAAACTTGAATTAAGTACCTAACTCAATTTTTGTAATTTGTTATTGTGGAATGAATTAAAACCTAATTAACAATTCCAATGACACTTGTAAGCTTACCACATTAACAGGTTCTCATGAAGTTTGCAAAGTCTTAACCCTTTGGCACTAGCTTCAATATAAATTCTATATCTACTATAATATCATTATAGCATTCTTACTGCCTGTGAATTACTTCAAAGTTTTAAATGCACACTTTATTAGTGTTTCGGACACAGAAGGCAAACAGAAAGCTTGTAAAAATAGCTAAAAACTGTAACCGATGCTTAACTAACAATTATACTGAGATGGGACGACAAAGAAAAACAAAAAAAAAAAGAACTATATGAACTTATTTAAGGAATCATCGATTTTGGTAACAAGTTATTTATTTGCAGTTTTGATTTGATTGCAAGGTCGAGATCCGTGTGTGCACTGCGCACTGCACTCGGAGTGCTGTTGAACGGAACTACGATATCTACACATACAAAGAAAGGTTAAGAAATAGCTACGCTATTCCGATATAAAAGAGTAATCTTAGTATGTACCATAATAATAAATATCTATCAATATATACTCTCGATCAACAAATATAATTTATTATAGGCAATAATACGAACTTTTAAATCTATTAACATTATCACATTATGAGTTTCGACGACATTGTGCCGTCTATTTATAAAATTATGGTTCGTTTGTAATCGCTTAGTATTTACAAACTATCGATCTTATATTGTACAATTCGTCTTTTTAAGAAGAAACTACAGATAGTAAGGGCCTATTCAGACGGACCCAGCGACAACAACACGTCAGTGACAAAAATGTCGCTGGGCAGTGGTCGTGTGTGAATAGTGTCTCTAGAGTAGCGTCGTCGCGACGCGTAAAGCTGCGTTTTTCTAGAGACAACTCTTCATAATCGAATCGTATTTCGGAGCGATAACACGCTTTTGGCTAGAACTCATGGCACCGTCGCGTCGTCAGTCGTCACGATGTGGTCGCGTTGTCACAACCACAAAGCTGCGAAGTCGTCGGTATCGTCGCGACAGTCGCTCGAAGGACCCGCACTTGTGAATCGTGTGAATGAACTAAGTAGACGTTTTTATACAAATTTGTTCTCGGCAACATTTTTTCGCTGTCGTGTGGTTGTCGCATGATCCGTCTAAAAAGACCTTAAGATTTGATCGCGTTGCGTCGAGCACTCGATCCCGAGGCTTTCTCGCCACTACATTATTATAAGTACAAAACAAGCCTCGCCTGGCAGGAATAGGTACTATTGATATCGCGAGACTTACGAGATCGATCAAACGTCGTCCGCCAAACCCCACAGATCGAGCGCTCGAATTCATATTTTACAATCCATCACAAAACTTTACATCATTCAATCTCGCATCGAGTATTTGTATAAATTACATTACATACAACGGCACCTGTCGGGCGATAAGGTTTCCTAGCTCCACGAGTGTCAACGCTAAACAATCAGAAGCACTCGTACAAGTCTCGAAGCTCATAACTCGACGGAACCGAGGTCCTGCTTGGGCGCGCGCGGGGAGGGCGGCGTGGAGGGCGCCGGGGGTGAGGGTGGCGAGGCGGGGGGCGTGGAGGGACGCGGCTGGAACTTGCCGGGCAGCGAAGAGGCGAGCGCCGACACCGCCGCGTCCATGTGCTGGATGCGCTTCATGATCTTGCCGGACGTGATCAGCCGCCCGAAGCCCTCCTGGTGCGCGAAAGCGTAACCGGAACGCACTGATCTGCACAAAAAAGAGTAATGTGAGTACGAGTCGACCGAGGGGAATGCGAAGGGCCAGGCGGCCAGGTGGCCAGGTGGCCACTGGCCAGGCAGTAGTTATAGGGCAGGCGACCTGATTTTCCTTATCACGGCTGCTATCACGAGAGAGTAACCGGAATCACTAAAAATAAATAACTAATTAACAAGTGAACATGCTCGTAAATGGTCCACAAAAATACTGCTAGCACTAGCAGCTAAACTATTATGTATTAATTGACCATCTCCGGAAACGCTTAACCTGTGTGACGGAGTAAATTACGCAATCATCACGTTGGGGCTTAGTTTGTTTGTTTGCAGTTTGAGCAAAAGAAATGCACAAAAGATTGACTGGTTTACTAGTATTTTTATAAGGAACTAATCAAGAATAATATTTTAATAGGAACGAACTGTTTCTGGAGAGAAAAGGCCCTCGACATGGTGTTGAAGGATTTTCACAAGATGGACAGATGATATCGTAGGAAGTTGCTGGATGCGTATGATTCATGATCTCGCTAAGTGGAGATCAATAGGATAAGTAAGTGGAAGTGAATGGGGGCAACGTGGTTCAGGATCACCTTAAGTTTAGGACAATGGTGGCAATGAGGTTAAGGATCACGTTAAGTGGAGGTCAATGGGCGCGCTCAGTGCAAACAAACGCCTGAAGTGATAATAAAGATGCAATACCTGCGCGCACGGCGCGCGGAGGGCGTGCGCGGTGCAGGCGGCTGGTGGCGGCGGCGCAGGCGCGCGCGCAGCCGCTCTGCCAGCGTGGGCCGGGTACGCGCGCAGGCTAGCCGCCATGACACCACAGGCACCATCAAGATGATCATCTGCCGGAAAACACGCCAACGTCAACTATAAATTTGTTTTATACATTTTGCTTCATTTTGCAACTAGCTTTTGCCTACTGCTCCGACTGAGGGGATAGTGTTTATGATGGTGTTCAATGTGTGGAAATGATTTACTTCTCATCTTTCGGGGCCTGTGCATTTTTTCGGGATAAAGTGTTCCTCGTTGTTCTCCAGCTTTCCTTTAATCTGTACCAAAGTTCAGCTAAATCGTTTCATTACATAGCTTACGCGTGAAAAAGAGTCCAAGAGTTTAAAAAGGAAATCCTCTGGTCTAAAACAAATAGGGAGGGTTGGTTAAAAAGGGGTTCAAACTCCTAAGCCAACAAAAATGCACCTAATGTTTTGGGGGTAGGTACAAGGATTCTGGAGAAACTAATAAAGGGGCAGCATCATAACATGAAGGTACTCACGGTGAGCACGGCCGTGAACCAGAACGTGGCCTGAGTGAGCGCCACGGTGAGCGAGCCCACGTAGCGGCCGCCGATCACGTAGTTGTAGAAGTAGTCCAGCACGAAGTACGAGACGAGCGACCCCCAGATCGTGACGTGGTTGAACACCGTCCAGTACGTCGTGTCCAGAGCGATCTGAGACACACAGTTCAGCTGTACACGGGTGTTCATTGAAGTGTGCAAGTTGTTAAGGCGCTTCGATTTGCACACTAGCGCCGCTATCGCTAATAGTAATAATAAATAGCACGCACACTAATGATTATTTTCCACTAATTTTATAATAAGTATTTTAGCTGTCATTGTGAACTCATACATCGCCCCTCGTTATTTACTTAGTGCAATAAAGACGCTAGACAAAAGCACACGCTAGGCACAAGCAAGCAACAAAAAAAACTCTCCTGCTGTCCTGCACTCATACAATTCACATACATCGTTCGGGGAGCAGCCCGAACATAATAATTTACTCACTCTTAAGGACTTCAATCGAAATCATTAAGTATTTTGCGCACATACAAGGTGTTTTTTAATCGTTGTTGTATTACTTTACCTATTAGCAACAAGTTATATGTAAATTGTCAAAAGTGGCCACTTTTGACAATTTTGTAAAAAATAACTTGTTGCTAATAATTAAAGTTATAATTAAGCCCATCCATTTTCAATAAGTAGTAATTTTAAGTTTGTATGGGAAACGATTTTGTGAATACGCTCTTAAGATTCAGTCATTTCCGTAGCTTTTGTGCACAAGACGATATGTTTCTAGTCTGGTAAGCGTCACTTGTGGCCTGTGATGCGGCCATAGAACATCTCTTACGATAGAAGAAGAAGTTGCAACTTTCATAATTACCCCACGTCCGACAACTGAGAAAAATATCTCAAAAAATAGATAAAAATGAGTATTAATAAATTACGATTGTGTCATCCTATTTTTTTATTTTTATTAATTTTTTTTTTGTTTTTTTTATCTACCACGCGGTGGACAGACGACCTGGTAATGATCGCGAAAAGCCACTGGATGCGGGCAGTGCAGGATCGGTCGTCGTAGAAATCCTTGGGGGAGGCCTTTGTCCAGCAGTGGACGTTTTTCGACTGATATGATGATGATGATTTATTTATTTATTCGTTTTTTTTATATATTAAAGGTATTCTGCCCCTTAATTAATATTTATAGCAATTTTTAATGTGATAGCCAGTAAGGATGATCATCGGAAGTATATCGTTTTTTAATACTTACTTTTAGCGATTTATTGAGATACTTACGAGTATCTTTGCAGTCGGAAGTGGGGCATTTTTGCTACTTCTTCTTTACGATCCACTTTCATAAAGAAAGTCTTTGCTAAAGTCTTGTCACACATTTGAGGCTATGTCTGGGAATGCCTTAAATCTAATTGGTTATTTATTTCTATCTTAAGGTACAGTACTTACTTGTGTAGTATTGTCTATGATTAATATTGTTGCTACCACACTCCCTAGGAGCATGTGATCCGATAGTATCTTGCCATCGGGTGCCAATCCATCTTTGTAAGTACCTGTAACATTTGATATATTTATTTGCTGTAAAGTGGCAAAGGGTAGCAGATATTACTCATAAAACTGAACAACTTTCTCCAGCCCCATGGATCCTTCTGAAACACCTAATAAATCTAATAATACTTCAAGGGGTATTCAGCTCGAGAAACTGAACAACTTACTCCAATAAAACCTAGGTTCATTGCATATACTCAATTTTTTTGTTTTACTAAATTTATAAATTTTTTGTACGGCTGGTCCAAAATATTTTTGCGTATTCATTATTTGGTTCAGGTTCCTTGGAGAAAGTAGTTCAGTTTCATGAGCTGACTCCGCCTTAAATAATTTTCAGGTATTTTCAAAGAAATCTTACATATTTGATATTTTAATCCGTTTTCATTTTATATTTTTTTTAAATCACTAAATTAGATCTTCAAAGACAATGACGTCACATGTCAGTAACACGAATAATTTTGAAAAAAAAATTCAATCTAAAAATTAAACAACATCGGGCTATAAATTCTCTGTAAACAAGACTTCATTTCATTAAATATAATTCCGTTTACAAAAACAGGACCTCTTAATACAATAATGACACATATTCTTTAAAAAAATCAACCAGCTACCTATTATTGTTCAAAGAATACAGCCCTAAAATACAGAACTGACAGATAGACGGAAACTCAAATGACTAAAAATATCGTAATATTGATAACCAGTGAGGGAAGTATCGTCTGTCCCTTGGATAGCACTGTTAATAGGGATGACGAATGCTAGTCGTTTGATTTACTTTTTATGATCTGTCAAAACGACATTTTGTTCTAAAAATGTTTGAACTACCTAGGCGTGACGTCATAGTTTAGCAGCGTCATTTATGTACTCATTTTGTGATTTTAATGAATTAAAAATCGAAGACTTGATGAAAAACAAAACGAGTAAGGTTTTCCGAAGTTTAAGTAAGAGGGCAATTTAGTGATCAAGAGTTCATAATTTATTTCTGATGCTGTCGTCATTTAATTGTGCCACACTATGAGAGAAAGAGACAGAGAGAGTGTGGGAAGCCAATTTTTTCGCTTCGACTGTACAGGGGATTGGCTGTGAACGTCTAATTCTCCAATTGTTCCTTGGAAAGGTTTTACACATTTGCAGCTTTTCAGCGATAAAAAACCTCACCGAGCGCTGCGCGTACATAGGCTGCTTTATGTATCCGGAATCCGAACATTTTTAAACGCTATATCTGACCTCCATGGTAAAATTTAAACATTTTTAAATACTGGCCGCTATCGGCGGTTTTCGACGGGTTGAAAATGTCATCTTGCTGCAAGAATAACTCAACCGTGAAAATATCCGTGCTATGATGGTGCAAGAAGTTTTTGAAAAAATATAACCGTGGTGATTCAAAAACTGTTTATAATATTAGGTCTATAATATTAGATGAAAATTATTATTAAGAACAATAGTTATTAAAACAAAATTTATTCTCAAAATAGCATTAGACTATTAGAAATTAAATAGTGGTAACCATATGCCTATTGTTTAGATATTTTGAGAGCACGGTGGCTTTAAGCCCATGAAGTCGGGTTTTTTCACCTGAAAAAAATCGCCTTTATTGAGGCAAAAAAATACAATTTTTTAATTTTAAAGCTCTAAAGTTAACGCAGCAGTTTCTTCGTGACTAATGTCATATTTGGGAATATCCCGCAAAGATTTCGTCACTTTCAGTAAAATTCAAGAAAATTAACTAGTCATAAAAATTGCCCCATCTGACCACTAAGAAAACGCCTTTGTTCTATTCAATGGTACATAGCTCAGAGGATAGTTACTAATAAAAGACCATAAGTAGTGTCACCATAAGGTTAATAATAAAAAACAATAACTTTTTTATTTTCAAAAGGCAATTTCATAGGTAAAGACCTATTATCTGCATGATGCTTCTCTTCCTAACCTCTCTCTCACTGTGACGCACTCCCCACTACTGGCGACGATATATTTGCAGGGAGTTGAGTTTTGCATCTCTACGTAGTAATAGTATTCTTTGCTGTTACTTACCATAAGGTATTAAAAACAATACGAGCGACGTGAAGCAGCCGTGAAGCGTCGACTTGATGAACTCAGTCTTGTTGAACAGCTGGCTGGTGTGCCCTGGCGCATACAGCTTGGGGAACTGCAGCGAGGTCGCGTCCGACACGTCTTGCTCGAACACGCCCAGCGCGAGCACCGGGAGCGACGTGTAGAACAGGTTGTACACCGATATGAACATCTCGTCGAACACCGTCTGGAACGTAACACAAAGATAGAATAGAATTCTAAACTTCGTACTGAGAGAATCGTTCCCAAATATTGTGATTAAATTAATTGGCTTCAGGTAGTTTTTTGAGGAAGTCATACTTTTTAGTTTCTTTTCAATATGGTTTTGCCAAAAGCTAAATTATATGGCCTTGAAACTGTGTAATGTACACTTCATCATCATCATATCAGCTAAAAGACGTCCACTACTAGACAAAGGCCTCCCCCGAGGATTTCTACAACGACCGGTTCTGCGCGCCCGCATCCAGCGGCTTCCTGCGACCTTCAACAGGTCGTCGGTCCATCGAGTGGGAGGCCTAACTACTCTACGTCTTCCGGTGCGCACTCGAGAGCTTTACTGAACCAACGGCCGTCTTGGACACCATTGGACACTTAAAAAAACTAATTAGGTGCTTAAAGATTTGCTGATAATTTAATATAGCGATTCTAAAGTCCGCACTATAGTTGTCGCTATCTACACTAATGCAGGGTGACCAAATAAGAACGAACCAACTTTAAAATAAAATATTTTTAATACCAAATCCAAAATTACAGATATTTTTCGACAAGTACTTTATTTAAGCCTGGCAATTATATAAGGAAACATCTGTCAAATGTCCAACTCTTACTGCGTAACAAATGCGAGTTCTTTTCATCGCGTTTGTCATCAAATTTTCGCACACTTCTAGTGGTATCCTCAACAGCGTCTCGAATATTTTGTTTTAGTTTTTAAGATTCCGCAGCCTGTTAGCATAGACTCGTCCCTTTAGATAGCCGCACAGAAAATAGTCAATTGCTGTTAAATCCGGTGATCTTGGGGGCCAATCGATGTCACCATTAGTCGAGATCAATCGACTTGGAACATTCTACCTAATGTTGAATTCTTTTTCGCGCCATGGACGTGTGGCTCCGTCTTGTTGAAACCACATGTTTTCGAGATCGATATCATTGATTTGAGGTAACAAAATTTTTCACCTAACGAGTAATTGTCATTCACGAAGGTAAGTTGTTTGTACCGAATGTAGGGCGCCATTTTCTCAGCGTTTCCGCAACAGAAGATTGATTTGAGAAGGTTTTGAAGACTTAAATACGTTGTTCAACTGAAAAATGCTCCATGACAAATTTGCCATACCTATTTTAAATAATTGTTATAAAAAAATGAAAAATTTGACGCTGAAACAAAATGGCGGCAAAAAAAAAGTTGTTTACCTCTAAGTTATTATAAAGAGGTAAAGTTTATGAGTTCGTTTGTAGGAAGTAATCTCTGGAACTACTGAACCGATTTTGAATTTTTTTTAACCAGTAGAAAGCTACATTATTCCTGAGCGACATAGGGTATATCCACGCTCGCCAACCACTTCTGCGGCTCGCGCACCACTCACCCTCAACCTCAAAGACAGTCATAAAAACGATGCCCACGCGTGCGAAGCCACAGACAAAAGCTAGTCGCTATTAAATTGATTTATCCAAGTCACTACAGGGATTGTCAGTCTCCTTGTAAATACTCTATGATGACATTAAGTTTTATTAGTTCACGATTGGTAAGTCCTTGCGTTTGCAACTTGCGGGGAAGGGTTTTTAATTATTTTACCTGATGACAACGACTACGAAATTAAGTAAAGCTGTTTACAAAGAATCCTCAACGCAACCATGAACTGGCTATCTACTACAGTTCATACAAGATTTAGAACCAAACCAGGAACCAACAACAAGCCCCATCAATAAATGATCCTGAGAAGTCCCTGTATATAGCCACACTGTGATGCGGTTTTTTTGGAATCATTTAACAAGCCCCATCAATAAATGATCCTGAGAAGTCCCTGTATATAGCCACACTGTGATGCGGATTCTTTGGAATCATTTAACAAGCCCCATCAATAAATGATCCTGAGAAGTCCCTGTATATAGCCACACTGTGATGCGGTTTCTTTGGAATCATTTAACAAGCCCCATCAATAAATGATCCTGAGAAGTCCCTGTATATAGCCACACTGTGATGCGGTTTTTTTGGAATCATTTAACAAGCCCCATCAATAAATGATCCTGAGAAGTCCCTGTATATAGCCACACTGTGATGCGGATTCTTTGGAATCATTTAACAAGCCCCATCAATAAATGATCCTGAGAAGTCCCTGTATATAGCCACATTGTGATGCGGTTTCTTTGGAATCATTTAAAAAGCCCCATCAATAAATGATCCTGAGAAGTCCCTGTATATAGTCACACTGTGATGCGGTTTCTTTGGAATCATTTAAAAAGCCCCATCAATAAATGATCCTGAGAAGTCCCTGTATATAGCCACACTGTGATGCGGTTTCTTTGGAATCATTTAAAAAGCCCCATCAATAAATGATCCTGAGAAGTACCTGTATATAGCCACATTGTGATGCGGTTTCTTTGGAATCATTTAACAAGCCCCATCAATAAATGATCCTGTGAAGTCCCTGTACATAGCCACACTGTGATGCAGTTTCTTTGGAATCATTTATACAGGTGTAACTAAATTGGTGTAGGTCCCGTTAACTGGGGCTTCTACTCATCATATTGAACAACTTTTATTCTAAAAGTTAAAAAAAATATATCTCTTCATACAAAACGATCAGCTGATTGACCAATTTTGTGCATTTTTGTATGGAGGCTAGAATTTTGTGTTGGAAATTGCCTACGGGTTCCTTGGGGAAAGTTGTTAAGCATGATGAGTAGAAGCCCCAGTTAACGGGACCTACATATTTTTTTACATCCTATATGCATGTAACAAATCAAATAATTTATTTAGAGACAACAGTAGGTCTATTAGGAATATCGAACTCATGTGAATATCTTCTTTTTCAAATTTAAGAGCTAATGCTCTTGTCGGTGGAGCAATCTCCATTTTTTTTTGTCCTTGGCCATCATCTTTACCTCCCGATACGACACGACGGCAACCTTCTCCTTAATTTGTTCTAGGTAGTTTCGCCTTGGCCTTCTTCTACTTCTCCTTCCCTCTATCTTTTCTTCTATGATCGTTCTCAGTAGACTGTCGTGTCGTACTAGGTGTTTCAGCATATTTCCTCTTCTATTTTCTATAGTCTTCAATAGGCTCCTTTTTTTAATTATTTCAAGTACTTCTACGTTCGATTTCTTTTCTGTCCAACCAATTTTCTCCATTCTCCTCCAGCACCACATTTCAAACGCTTCCAATTCTTTTCTGTCCCATTGAGTGAGTGTCCAAACCATACAGCGCAATGCTCCAGATGTACGTTTTTATAAAGCGTTTTCTATTTTCGCGGGACATTTTAAATGTAAGTAAATTCTTTTAACTATTAAAAGCTGTTTTTGCTAAGGCTACTCTTGCCATTTCAAAGTTACGATACAATTTTATATATCTACCCTCTTTATACATTTATGCTTAGATATAAGAAGTTTTTTTTTTAATTTTATTTTTCTGTATCAATTGTAATTTATGTAGCTTTGAATAAATGTTTTATCTATCTATCTATCTAAATGATATCTGGGGTACATCTTGAGTCATTGCTTATCAAACTGCCTTATAATACTTGACGTTTTTGACCAGTTCTATTGCTTTATCATATGAAAAGCATTTTTTAAAGAAAAGCACGATCACACTTCCATGCCATGCCTTAGTCGTTTGTCCCTCGAGAATAGCGGAATCAAATTACTTCTGAAGAGCTTTTAGTACTGGTGATCCACCAACTTGCAGAAGAAGTTCAGCCGTAATTCCACCAAAAAAAAGGCATTAATGACATTCAATGATTTTTATGTATATTTCATAAATCTTACGAAAACTTTGAAAATAGGTGAAAAATTGTGTTTATTATAAGTTAAAGTGGTTGTGAATTGTTTTGGTACATTTTTGTGACGTATAAGGACAATATTTACAAGAAAAAAATCTCAACTGATTTTCAAGAAGGACAAGGGATTACCTTGATTTGAAATTTGGACACTGGACTTTTACTGGGGAGTATTGTTTTCATACCTATATACTTATTTGATAGTGCATTTTGGTATTTTTCAAATAAATGTAAAGTACAAATAAATGGTACGAAATCAAGGGGTTCATGGGTAAAGATGGGTGTGCCGTGCCTCAAGGCTCTATCTTGAAACCTTTTTTTTTAGTTTATATTAATGATCTACCATTCATGGTTGAATCACTGCCAAAAATTGTGTTGTTTGCGGATGATACATCACTAGTTTTTAAGGTTGACAGAAAAACTGATATGTCTGACGAAGTAAACGACACTCTTTTAAAAGTGTACAATTGGTTTACTATAAACAACTTAGTCTTAAATGCAAAAAAGACCAAATTTACTAAATTCACATTACCTAATGTTATTGAAGTAAACAACAATTTATCCTTAGCTGGTAATGTATTAGAATTTGTAAATCAAAGCGTGTTTCTAGGATTAACTGTAGATTCAAGGCTTCAATGGGGCCCGCATATTGAAACACTAGCAGGCAGGCTTAGTTCAGCCGCATTGTAAAAATCTGCATCTCTTTTCACTGAATAGTGACAGGCACAGTCGAAATCTTCGGAATAGGAATAAACCTCAACTAACTTATACCAGACTTAGCAAAATCAATAAATCCTTTGTGGGACAATGCTCACTCATGTATAACAAATTACCCGATGATGTGTTAAATTTGTCGGAAAAACAGTTTAAAAATTGTATCAAAAGAACTCTTTGTAGAAAAGGTTAAGACATCCGAATATTTAAATAACAAATATGTATGGGTAGACAGTGTTTCGTCTATCAACACTACTAATCATGTTTAATAGTAATAAAATGATGACCAACCTAAGAATTGATGTGGAAGCGATGAGACATGACTAGTGTAGTACTTCTTTTAATAAATATTTTTATCTTAGCATAGACATGTACTCTGCATATGCAGTACTCTGCATGCTCGCTAAAATGTTCGTGCGGATGGTGGCGCATCGGGAGCCGGGTCGTTCCTTTCCCTCTAATATTGTTGATGGGAGCGATGGCTGACTCTCGCGTTATACTCGTGACCGGGTGATTTCCGTGCGAACTGGCCTACTCTTGTCAAAGACATTAATGACAACTTCAATGATTTTAATGTGTAACTTCTCGTGTCATATGTTTTCATGTCCTAATGACATTATTTCACTTATTTCCAGTCGTTACCACTGACTTCATCACCGCATGGGACAAATGGGAAGTTTTCTCAATCGCTCCTAGTGGCGACATATGGGAATATATAATACTCTTGATAAATGCATTCAATGATTTATTTTTTTATGTTCGTTTTCGTGTCATATTGTTATATATCTACACTAGCTGATTCCCGCGGCTTCACCCGCGTGGACCACATTTCTATGACTTTTCGAGGGTGCGCAGTGCGCGAGCCGCAAGCGGCTCGCGAGCGTGGTAAAAAGTAGCCTATGTCTTAACCCAGGTCCTAATCTGTCTACCTACCAAATTTCAGCCAAATCCGTTCAGTAGTTTTTGCGGGAAAGCGTAACAGACAGACAGAGTTACTTTCACATTTATAATATTAGTATCTACATATAATCAAGGATTTAATTTGGCGTTATTAACTAATTATAATTATTGTTTATTTCTTCATTCTTCACAAATGACATTGTTATTATTATTTTATGACTATCAGAAAGAGTGTAATTTGCACCTATTTTGAATAAATATATTGAATTGAATTGAACTTGTCAGTAAAATTCACAAAGGAACATAAACTTTTTAATGTTAAATGTCAATCTCCGACAATATTCATAGACCACTGACAGCAAATAGTTATCGAAATCTGTTAGAGTCCGAATGAAGTGCCGAAGTAACGTGGCCCTCGAAACCCTGGGGGCCTGGCGGGGGATAGTCACTTTCACAGCCAATCTACTACGTGGCTATTCCTCGCGGAAACACAAGAAAATATAGGTATTTTATTTACAAAATTCTTTTATCCACAATTGGTAAGCCCTTGACATCATCTCACCTGATGGTAAGTGACGGTGATGCCGAAGAGATGTAAGCGGGCTTACCAAGATTCCCCAACGCAATGGAGAACTGACTATTTTATCTAAAAGCCGGAACACATCTATGCAATTTAATTTGATGCTTGGCGGCAAGACTTAAATAAGATGGTGGTAGCTAGTCAGGTGAGCTTAGGAAATACCATTCCACCAACCAAACCGAGTCATACAAAAATAGACTCCACCGGGAATCGAACCCGCGACCTCCTGTTGTGAAGCTAATGGACGTTATCATTACACCACGGAGGCGCTTAATTATGGCAATTAATACTTACTTGTGCAGCCGTTAAGCCTTATCAGAGGCATTGATAGGCGGCTTGGAAACTTCTGACAGTGGAGTCCTAGGTTCGCCTTACAACCTCCACCAATGCAGACCTAGCCTCCTTGTGGAATATGACTTAACCACCATGATTTTGGGACGAGACCCGAGCCCTAGATATGAGAAAGTTTTATGGATTGTTGACAACTAACCTGTGCACTGAATCCACAAAAGAAGGCGAACCAGAAATGGCACACGGTGAACGCGAAGTTCTTGTAGAAGAAATATCTGAGGAACTTGCACATCCTGTAGTAGGACCACCGGCCGTGCACGAGCAGCAGCCGCTGCAGGAACCTGAACTGCGCTATCGAGTAGTCCGACGCCAGCACCGCCTGCATGCCCTCCTGGCCCGATATGCCGACGCCTATGTGCGCCGCTGTAAAAGGGTAACAAGGGTATTGCATTTGTGATTATTGAATAACGTGTATCATTATAATAACATTAATTTTATAAACCCTATGAACTGAGGATCTCCTCCTCTCCTCTCTCCTCAGTGCTCCGACGGTGAAGGAAAACATTGTGAGGAAACCTGCACACGCCTGCAAAGAAACTCGAGGTGGTGTGTGTGAAGTCGACCAACCCGCACTGGGCCTTCGTAGTCGAACTAAGGTCCTAATTCAGGGTAGGCTCGAGCCCCTCGGTGGGGACTTATATGAGCCTGATATGATGATGATGATGCACTGAGGTTCTATAAAATCTCTATAGAGACGCAATGTCATTTCACAACTCGACGGAAAAGTGGAGTCAAACAACAGATTCAAAAACGAGGCTGTAAAAAAACTGTATAAACTGTATTTACGTAACATAGAAAATCCCTATATACCCGTATACTACGCAAAACCAGTCCACTGATCTGATCTTCGATAAGTTCGTAGCCAGGGATCTAACCTAATGAGTGCACTTCGTAGTTTTCTTACTTTTTTAATTTAAAAAAATTATCGTGGCTGTTTATGCCACTTTTCTGTATGAGAATGTACTGAGAAAACCCTTACTTTTGTTTTGAAAAGTATATAAATTATACTACTCCCACACACATACGAACTGCTGCATGAAAAGTGTCGGAAAGCGATTACGAAAGTGTTTTTGACATTGTAGGTATCGTAATAGTAGTTTATGAAATTGTTGCATAATGAGGGGTATTGAAACGCGAGTATGAGTTACCACGCCGGCCCCTTGGGGGTTGGTCGACTTCACAAACTTCACAGACTTCGCAAGCGTGTGCAGGTTTTCTCACGATGTTTTTCTTCACCGTAAGAGGTATAAAACCCCGAGAACTTTCAGCTCGAGTTGCACAATCGCTTCGAATGCCTAGGAGACTGCGAGAATGTGGACGATTATAACGACAGGTTCGTGGAAATTGTCCAAACGGTCGGGTCTAAGATTTTTAAAACTCGCCGTTCAAACAGAACCAAAAAAATCTCGGACTTCACCAGCAACCTCATGGAAGAAATACGCAGATTGGTTTTGCAGTCCTCTGAAGACGCTACTCAGTATCGGCAACTAAACAAGCAGATCTCTAAGTCTCTATCTCGCAATTTGCGCCACTATAATACAAATTGTATTAAAGAGGCGATTGAGAACAACAAAGGCTTAAAAGTGTTCTCGAGAGATCTGAGTGTTGGCCAAAGCCAACTGACCAAGCTGAAGACTGAGGATGGTAGGATCATATCGTCTAAGACTGAGTTGCTGGAAGAAGTTGAGAAGTTCTATGGACAATTGTACAGGACCACATGTCTGCCTGTCAGCGATCTGGCTAAAGACCCAAGAGCTAGACTTACCCGACACTATACCGAAGATATCCCGGACGTCAGCCTGTACGAGATTAGATTGGCTCTTAAACAGCTTAAAAACAATAAGGCACCGGGTGATGATGGAATTACGGCTGAACTTCTGAAAGCAGGTGGAACACCGGTACTTAAAGCTCTTCAGAAATTATTTAATTCCGTTATACTTAAGGGACAAACGCCTAAGGCATGGCACAGAAGTGTGGTCGTGCTTTTCTTAAAAAAGGGTGACACCACCCTGCTGAAGAACTAAAGACCCATCTCACTTCTGAGCCACGTCTACAAACTGTTTTCGAGAATCATTACGAATCGTCTCGCACGCAGGTTTGACGACTTCCAGCCTCCCGAACAAGCCGGTTTCCGAAAAGTATTTAGTACCATAGACCACATACATACGCAGCGGCAGATTATACAGAAGACCGAAGAGTACATTCAGCCACTATGCTTGGCGTTCGTGGACTATGAGAAAGCCTTCGATTCGATCGAAACTTGGTCTGTGTTACAGTCTCTCCAGAGGTGCCAAATTGACTATCGATATATCGAAGTGCTGAAGTGTTTGTATGAAAACGTCACCATGTCGGTTCGCCTCCAGGATCAAAACTCGAAACCTATCCAGCTGCAGCGAGGGGTGAGACTGGGAGACGTTATATCTCCGAAACTGTTCACCGCCGCCCTGGAAGATGTTTTTAAGCTTTTGGACTGGGGTGGACTCGGCATCAATATCAACGGCGAGTACATCACCCACCTTCGATTCACTGACGATATCGTGGTCATGGCTGAGACTATGGACGACTTAGGCACAATGCTCGATGGCCTCAGTAGAGCCTCTCAACAAGTGGGTCTTAGAATGAACATGGACAAGACGAAAATTATGTCAAACGTCCGTGTCATACCTACTCCTCTGAAGGTTGGAGGCTCTACACTCGAAGTTGTTACCGAATATGTATACCTGGGACAAACAGTCCAGTCGGGTAGGTTCAACTTCGAGAAAGAGATCAATCGTCGAATCCAACTCGGCTGGGCAGCGTTCGGGAAGCTTCGCAATATCTTTACGTCCCAGATACCGCAGTGTCTTAAGACCAAGGTCTTCGACCAGTGTGTGTTGCCAGTGATCACATACGGAACTGAGACATGGTCGCTTACTATGGGCCTCATAAGAATGCTCAAGGTCACCCAAAGGGCAATGGAGCGTGCTATGCTCGGAGTTTATCTTCGTGATCGAATCAGAAACGAGGAGATCCGTAGGAGAACCAAAGTAACCGAAATAGCTCTCAGAATTGCTAAACTTAAGTGGCAGTGGGCGGGGCACATTACTCGTATAACAGATGGCCGTTGGGGCAGTAAAGTTCTCGAGTGGCGACCACGCACCGGAAAGCGTAGTGTAGGCAGGCCTCCCACTCGGTGGACCGATGAACTGGTGAAGGTCGCGGGAAGCCGCTGGATGCGGGCAGCGCAGAACCGGTCGTCGTGGAGATCCTTGGGGGAGGCCTATGTCCAGCAGTGGACGTCCTTCGGCTGATATGATGAAGAGGTGTATGTAGGTAATATATTTTTTGACACATAAATATACATTAATATAACAGTGAATAAAAAAAATACCTACATAAAATTCATTGTTTGACATGTATTAAATAGTAATTCAAATTACTAGAATTTAACTGGCCTTTTATGACATCTTGATCGAACTAACCTTTGATCATGGAAACGTCATTCGCGCCGTCACCGATGGCCAGCGTGACGGCCTTCCGGCTCTTCTTGATGAGCTCCACAACCATCGCCTTCTGCAGCGGCGTCACGCGGCAGCAGATCACCGATCGGCATTGAAGGACCACATCTAAGAATCTGAGGGGATTCAAGGATTAGCTATATTATTATTACAGCCTGGAGGATCCGAAGTCTAAGATTAACTATTACATTTTTAGAGCCTGGGCGATTCGAGGTATGAAATTAGCCATTAAATTTAAAGAGTTTAGACGATTCGAGATCTAAGAACAATAATAGTAAATAACCTCGCTTAAAAAATCCAGTTAAAATCCGACAACAGTTCTCAAGAGGAATTAGTAAAAACTTTACAAGAAGTCATTGCTAGAAGGTGAAAAAGTTTGTAGTCAGTCATTTTGTTCATAAACATTATGGAAATAGTTAAGCTTTTGTACTAAGAAAACGTTGTCAGAAAACAAGAGTTTTCGATCTATCGTTTGTTCGATCATTTTTGGAAAATCCAAGGAAATTGTGAACATTCTATAGTCAAAATAGAAGATCATTCTGTACTAAGTAGTCACAGTTAAACTCTGGCAAACCATCATCAGTCATCATCATCAAGCACATTAATACCAAAAGAGCACAGTAATTCTAATAAAACTCAGCATATTACTCACTGGTCCTCCAACTTGGGATGCAGGCAGTGCACCAGCGAGTGGCCGTTGATGACGATGGCAAACCCATTGCTGTCGTCGTTCGCGTGGGGCGCGCCCGCGGCGTACGGCCCGCCCTCTGCGCCGTACTCATTGCTGGAACCGGACACACTGCTCACATTGTAACATATTTTATATAAGGGGGAGTCCATTAAGTACGTAAATTCAAAACAGGCGGAAGAAGTCCAGCAAAATCTTTCCAAATCTCATTTACCTTATCATTTGCTCTCGTAAATCCAAACAAAATTAAAAAACAATTATTTCTCGTAAAGATCTGATTTCCGACGGTCAAATAATTTAATAGGCAGAGGGGAGGGATATCAACTAACACACCAGTGATTTGAATCGAAATAGACAAAAATATATAGAATATATTTATTTATTAGGGAGAAATCTCACATAAGGGGGAAGAAAGGGGTATAGTTAGGACTTCACATCTTAAGTACGTATTCACAAAATCGACTCTCATACCAAATTTAAATGGGTATGATTTTATCGATTGTCAATTAAATAGATTCGATCACTAAATAAAAAAAATGAAATTCCCTAAATAGTATAGTTTGTACTCAAAATAGTAGATCTGTCACCAAAGTAAAGTCATCAAACAACACCAAAACAATACTCAAAAGGAAAAGATTTATCACCAGAAAAGTCTTTTAACGATTGTCAATTAAATAGCTTCGATCACTAAATAAAAAAATTGAAATTTCATAAATAATATAGTTTGTACTCAAAATCGTAGATCTGTCACCAAATAAATGCCTAAAATTACTAACAAAGGTGACCTACAGATACTCCCACATCCTCTTCGGATCCCGAAAGTTTGTTGATGTTCGAAACGGGCGGCGGGGGCTACGCCCCCGTTAGGGGTCATCTTCCGATGATTTCTTCTGCTGCGAAGTAATTTTGTACCCAGGGTGGGGAGCCTCGCTTCGCGAGGCTCTTTGACTGTTAAATCAATCAAACCTGACCGAACCTAACATCGCTCGCTTCGCTCGCTCATTTATTTATTGTTTTTGACCGATTACCCCCTAGTTTTCGATTTGTTACCATGCAATAGCTTTACCGCGGCAGTCCCCGAGTGCCACACGTATTTTTAATGACAGATCTATCAATTTGATGACAGATCTATCAATTTGGTGACAGATCTATCAATTTGAGAACGAAAATATTGAATAGAGATGAATCTATTTAACTGGGGACGAAAAATATATTTGATGACAGATCTATCAATTTGGTGACAGATCTATCAATTTGAGAACGAAAATATTGAATAGAGATGAATCTATTTAACTGGGGACGAAAAATATAATTCCCAATTTAAATTAATACTTCTTGAAAATGGATCTGCCGATTCTATTGAAACTTTATACACGAAATTCTAGTTTGTGGACAGATTACTTTTTCGAAATAATTTATTTTAAAAAAGATTAGCGAATTTCAAGATTACTTTGAAAATTTAATTTATCCACAAACTGGAATTTCGTAACTTGCTTATGTTTGTATAGTGTCATTAGAATCAGCCCATTCATTTTCAAGAAGTAGTTATTTTAAGTTAGTATGCGAAACGATTTTGTGAATACGCTCTTAAAAGTAAGTACCAAATCTCACCATGCATGAGGGGATCTAGTAATAAAAAAAACAGCTCACGTAATTAATGGATTCAATTTTTTGTGCAGTTTCGAATAGAAGGCCCAGACGTAGGCAAAAATTAATAATGAGTAAGATCCTTCGCACAAATGTATAATCATCATGAGATGTCATGAGTTTTCAGCAGTGCGCACTAATGGGAGACCGCCTTTGAACAAAACTTTGTTCGCCTTGTTCATAAAAGTGATTACAAAAGTTTGAAAACAATAAGTCAAAAAGCTTTTATAAATAGGCTATTACATCATCAAATCCGAAAGATGGCCGCAGATATATCGAAGCGGGCGAGGTGTTCAAATATTTCTGAGCAGTGTTGTGTTTCAATAAATTATGTACCCTACAAGTTTCTAATAATATATGAACATCTGATTTGTCATAAATATCTGAGCAGATTTTTATGACAAATCAGATGTTCAAAAGGACACAATTTTAGGAAAAAGTACCTCAGGTCATTGTATGTGAAAAACATACTGAAAAATCTGCTGCTCAGATATTTATGACAAGTTAGAATGGAGAAAACAGTGGCATGCTTCCTCATGCTTCGGATTGCTCAGAAACAAGCCTGGTGCAGGACCCCACAGTTCGTATGGCTGGTTTTAACCAAAACCGTAAAATCTGGACCACACTAAACCGCATAAGAACTGGCCAAGCCAGGTGCAACTGCCAACTGCACAAATGTGGCAATAAGAGCTCTCCTAGCTTCGACTGCGGGGCTGCAGAGCAGACGACGTGGCACATCGTAGTAGAGTGTCCGAATCGGTGTTTTAGGGGTGGTTGGGAGGATCTGAACAAACTCACCCCGGAGGCCAAAAACTGGATCCAGAATCTTGATATTGATTTATAGTTTATATTACAGGATCTAAATGTGGCCATACGATAATAATAATAGATGTTCAGATTTTAATAGAAACTTCTAGTGTACATATCTTATTGAAAATCAACAAGGCAAACAACATTTGAACAACTCGCCCGCTACGATATATCTGATGGCGACTGTACAAAGGCCTTCTCCAAGGATTTCCACAACGATCTAGCGGCCTCCCGCGACCTTTGCTACGTCTGAGGCCTGCTTTACACTACGTCTTATTATTGTTTATTATTATTTATTAGGTAATTTATTTATAGTTTAATAACCATCACACCACGTCATTAAAACATCAAAACGGTGATCTTCTTACGCCTATATTAGCATTGGATGGGTGTGGTGTTTGAAGTCATCCTCAGTGGGTTAAGAGTGATTAACAGGTTAGAGAGAGAAAGAGCGGTTAGGTTCGTGTTCGATACAGATCGGGAAATGTGCCATATAAAAACATTTCCTATTACCTTTTTTTTACATAGTTTCTAGCTTGTATCTTGTTCAAGCTTAGTCAACATTTGTGCGCATATCAATACAATATTCTAATTTCAAAAGCAACAACAAAAGCAAATGCTTTAACAATTTCTGGTTTACACTAAAAGGAAAAAAAAATATGTGTACACTTCTAAAACTTTGCACAGCTTACAATGAAAATAATCTTAATAAATTATTTGATAAGGCTTATTTCAATCTAAACTAGTATTTCAAGTTTGTCTAGATGAAAACGACTAATTAAAGTAACAATTGAACAAAACATACAGTAGCGCGACTTAACTACAGCTATGTTGCTTATTAAATGGCATAAGTTAGTAGTGCATTGTTACAAATGACTAGTCATATGATCAAACGTACAGAACAGTATATGCAATGTGAGCAAGAGTGAGGCTTAGTCCGGGATTCTTGTGTACTATCGAAGACTAGCTTTTGCTTCGCTCGCGTAAACATAGTTTCTATGACTGTCTTTGAGGGTGAGCATTACGCGAGCCGGCGTGGAAAAAGTAGCCTATATGTTAAACCAGGTTCTAATCTGTCTACATACCAAATTTCATCCAGATCCGTTTATCTGTTGTGGCGTGAAAGAGTAACAGAGATCCATACTTACATATTTTCGCGTTTATAATATTAGTATGGACAATATAATTCTTAGAACTGATTGATAAATGTCTACGACAACACCAGGTGCTGCGGAAAGAGGCGGGTGCGGGGAGAGCGACATCGTCGTCGCACCGAGAGCCCGCCAACACATCATTAGCGATCTACCTGCGATCCGCTCAACTCATACAACGCGAGTGTGACGAGAAACTATTTGTAATATTTAACCATCGAAATACATTATAAAACCCAATTTCAAGCATTTTAAATGTTAGCCTTAAGAGCTCTAACATAAACTTCACACTGAGCATCGTAGTCACAAATTATCAACTCATATACGTCCCCACCGAGGGGCTGTAGCCTTTTCGAGTAGTAGATCGGGCCTTAGTCGACCACGCGTGCTCAGTGCGGGTAGGTCGACTTCACATACAAACTTCGAGTTTCTTCGCAAGCGTTTGTGCAGGTGTCCTTACGATGTTATCCTTCACCGTAAGAGTGTCGGATAAATGTACATATGAAATCGAAGTTCAAATAAGTACTGGCACGTAGCATATTTCGTACCACGACCTCCTGGACAGGAGGTAGCGGCCCCACCGACGTTAGTAACAAATAATGTCTTCCAGGCAGATTCAGGTCGAATAACACTAGATAGCGATGTGACTTAATCAGTTTTAAATCTTTTTACTTAAAACTTTTTTTTTTTATTCACAATTGGTAAATTATTACGCCTCGGAACCGTGAGAGATTTTTTATCAAGACTATGTTTATATGTGATTAAAATTTAATAAAAATATGTAATAATTCAAGTTTTACTAAAAATTTAATATGATGTTCTGAATGCAGTCACTAGATGTTGCTAATACATTGAGTTACGGTCTTTGGTATTATAAAAGAAATCCCAAACTAAGCCAAACAGAAGAGCACGGCCGAGCGACGGGACAGGACAGATGGATGATAGCTAGCTCTTTGTCTCTCTACCTGCTGGGTACCGTGTTATGCGCCCACCTAAATGTGACGACGGACACGGCGGGCGCGTTCAGCTTCACGTTGGCGATGCGCGGCGACGAGCGAGCGTTTCCGTTGGCCGCCTCGCGCGCCACGTGCGCGTGCGCATTCGGCCCGTCCGCGCTACCCCCGCCCCCGCACGCTATAAACACACAACCCTTGCTGTACACGGTGACTTTTTTTCGCTGAAAAGCGGCAAATGGTAGTCTTAATCATAAAGCTGAACAACTGTCCTCAAGGAAGCAATACAAAGACTCATCAAGATCATATCAGCCGAAAGACGTCCACTGCTGGATAAAGGACTCCCCACGTCTCCCAGTGTGCGGTTGCCACTCGAGAGCTTTGCTGTCCCAACGACTATCTGTAAGCTATGTCAGTTCCTTGGTTCTCCTACGGATCTCCTCATTTCTGATTCGATCGCGAAGGGAAACTTCGAGCATAGCTCGCTTCATCGCCCTTTGGTTGACCTTGAGCCTTCTTATGTGTCCCATAGTAGACCATGTCTCAGTTCCGTGTGTCATCACTGGCAACACATACTCTGGTCAAATACCTACATAACTGGACTGTTTTTCCCAGCCTATTACACAGACTATTTAATATGAGGAATGATAATGCATTCACCATGCGCTCTGTCTGTCTGTCTGTCCGTCCGACCTTTAAAAGGCTGTGTCTTTTGAACCGTAACAGATAGCTGACTGAAATTTTCACAGAATATGTGTTATTATGTTGAATAAAAAATAGTCAAATATTGAGGGTGTTACAATAACACGGTTTTTTAAATGTCCTTTTTTTTATTTTTTCTCTATCGTAAAATCAGTAATATATACAAGCGTCAATTTTTTTTAAAGTAAAACAACAAATAAAACTCGCGCTAAGGATCCCAAAATTAATACACATATAAGAAACATTTCTCTGTAGCTCTCATTGATGTCTTTGGATTGAATTGAATAGGTATCATTATTGTACTCGTGAAGAGAGGCGTAGTGACACGGAACCTTCGGTGTGTGAGCACAACTCGCACTTGGCCGGTTTTGTCGTGTGAAGGTGAAAGGTAGCATTATCTATACAGACTTGATGAAAACCTACGAACGGATCTGTTTTTGATACTTGCAAATGGAAAAAATAATCTAAATCATTATAACAACACTATCGCTAATGTATCCTAAAAAAGAAGTTTAATTCGCTTACCTTGAGGTAGAAATGTGTTGACTACTCGTATACTGTCCCTACACTTCGCTAACTGCTTGTCCACGTCATCGTAACTCGTGCCGTCTATGATGAACACTTCCGCCATGTCGTCCGTAAGCAGCTGACACGAGTAACCGATGTTTATTGCTGTCTCTGCAACAACAATAACAGCTTAAGTCAGGCTTAGTTGAAAACTCGATTTTAAGTCTTGAGCTCTCGGAATAAACATCAAAACAAGAAAAGTACAATCAACAGATATTCTTGTCCGTTCTAAAGTATTTTTTTTTTTTTTTTTTTTATTAAGAATTTGAGTACGTTTGGCTGCACCTCACCTGATGGTAAGTGTTCCTTATGATAGAAGGGTGGTAAACGCTACACTAATAAATGGCAAATGAGTGATATTTGTAAGACTGAGCCGCATGCGAGGGTTTACCATTGTGACGAGTTTGCCAATTAGCTTTAGGTTTAATTGTATCCTTTGTCACTTTCGGAATCAAGACGAATATAACGACACCTCGCACTCCAAAATCCATCAAGCCGTTCGCTCAGCCAAAGAAATATACATACACACATACACCCGAAAAACAATACCCTCCTTTTTGGGCAAACGAGTAAAAAGTAAACCCGACTGCTAAAAATAAATCCTATAATGAAAAAAATTATGTCGTTTAGTTATGTTAAAATTTATTACGATGAAAACTAATTACAAACATCGATATGTGTCTACTTAATATATTAGCAAAGTTTTTATTCGTTCCGGCATATAGTTTTTGTATAAAAGCGGAACTACGTTTGTATGGAAACTCTAGCCTCCTGGGGACCCTTAAATAGAAAACAAAGCAAGTAATGTATCAAATTTTCAGTAGGAGGGAAAGGATGAATAGGTTCTTAATTTAATTTTAATGCAGTCATCATCCCAACTAATGACGCAATACCGTAATAACAGCGCACAAAATTATAAAGGTTCTTAATTTTTTACCTTGTTTATCCCCCGTTAGGACCCAGATCTTGATTCCAGCCATACTGAGATTCGCTATCGTTTCCGGCACTCCATCTTGTAACTTATCTTCTATTGCTGTCACTCCTGCAAAAGTATAGGAAACAAGTATAGTTTACACAGGCTGCAGGTTTTACAAGGTTTTGGCCAAAGACGATTGATTTAGCTGCGGCGCGAGTTTTTTTTTTCACTATTTGGTTTTGGCTTTTATAGAATTGATATGAAGTTGTAGTTTTATTTTAGGTGGGCCGTCTGAGTTCATGTTACCTTCTAACGAAATAATAGCCGTGTTCATGAGCCGTCGCCATGCCAGTTGCAGTGTGCGAAGATATTTTATAACGAATATATGCGTTCAGCAGTGCGTGAGTGCGGTTAACTCACCCATGAGCAGCAGGTCGGTCTCGATCTCCTCGTAGATGGCGTCCAGCTGCTCGTCGCGGTCGTGCAGCGCGAGCGCCGCAGCCTGGTGGCGTCGCTTCCACTCCGCGAAACCCCGCTCGTCTAGCGGCCGCCACGCCAGCGCCAGCGTGCGGAGGCCTTCGCCCGCGAATTTCTGTCGAAAAACGCAATATTAATAGGCTTTTTGTTCGAGTAGGACACCTATGAAATTTGAAGGAAACAGGAGATGAATCCAAATAGCTTTGACATCGGTCACATCCGTCGATTCGAGGAGTGCACGTTATTTCAAGCGGCTCAAAAAATGATTTTCTAGGTGGACTAGAGTTTCAACCCGATGCCGAAGCTATGAGCGCGATGTGTGAGAAATCATCAGATTCAGTAACAGAAGTGCAGTTCCGCACTCCACTCGAATTTTGAGGCAACGACGTATCAGTAAACGTAAGGCCTATTAACGCCGTGTAAATATGAACAAATAAAGTACTATCCTAATGAGCCTGCTTTGGCATGTGATAATGTTGACTATCATCATAACATGCCAAAAGACATCCATCCATTGCTGGACGTAGGCCTCCCCGGGTTTGGCGGTTTCGCCGTAATCGCCACGCTTGGCAGACGGGTTGGCGATCGCAGTGTGCGATGTAGTGGCACAGTACGCAGAAAAGACACTGTTGGCCATCCTCCGGTTTTTTTTATAGACAATTGGTAAGCCATTGGCATTATCTCACCAGACGGTAAGTGACGATGATGGGAATCTGGCTATCTTATCTTCAAGCCGGAACACATCAACACTGATGTTCGGCGGCAAGACTTAGATAAGATGGTGGTAGCTAGCCAGGCGGGCTATGAAAATGCCCTACCACCAACCAAACAGAGTCTTACAAAGTTGAACTCGCCGGGAATCGAACTCGCGACCTCCTGCTGTGAAGCGAATGGACTAATCATTACGCCACGGAGGCGGTTAAAAACTCCCTTAGTCGTATGACACCCACGGTACAGAATTACGATATGGCTTACAGTAGCGCAACGCCTTTAATGTCGCAGGATGCCGCCACGGCGTAGGTACTAGCAGTACTAGCCTGTAGCCCGCCTGGCAAACTCGCAGAGATTGATAGGCTGTGCCCCGAAAGTACCCTTTCGTTGCTCTGCGTAAGTACATTCGTTGCACTACTGTAAGCCGCTATATTGTAATACTGTTCCCACGGGAAGAGATGGGTTGAGCCTATTCTAAGCCGGGAGCCGTACGCCCATCAATAAAAGAAATGAAAATAAATGGAATACTAACATTCAAATGCTCCTGTGTTCTCGCTTTCACCTCCGCTTGCGTTCCAGGTTTTAATCTGTCGTATATTACATTATCAGCACCTTTTGTATATAACCTAATTTCACCATCCTTCCTTAATATCACGGACATTCTTTTCCTAACATTATTAAAATCTAATATACATAACAGCTCATACTCCTGAAACAAAACAAAACGTTATTAATAAAACTGACCTCGACTGTTTAAATATTAGGTGTTTTATGCACTGTTTTATATTTACCTCTGTTTTACCCATAACTTCTATTGTTATACTATTAGGCGAACGTGCTCTAAACACAAAACCGAAGTTTCTGGCCGCCGAGACCAGCGCCGACTCGTCTGGAGATTGCGCCTGAAAGAAAACCAATTTGAGGTTGACTTTCGTCAAATGAAAACTGAAAGGAAAAGGCACTGTTTTTAATTTAAGTACGATAATACAAGTGAGTTTTTAATGGGGAAAAAAAACATATCCCCTTTGACATATGACAACTGTTGTTCTACCACATTTTAAATAATAGTCACTTTTTGTATTTTCCATACAAAAATAGTTAATGAGCTGATCATTTTGTATGGAGAATACTATAATAGTACATTGTTATACAAGGGTGGTAAGTAGGTTATTGTAAACGATCTGTCATTAACAAGCCCGAGACGAAGACGAGGGTTTTGAATGTCACGAGTTTGTCGTAACCTACACACCCTTGTATCACACGACGTTTTTCAATACAGTTGTGGAAAATAGTAAAAAACAAACGAAAGAATTCAATAACATACATAGGTAAATAGAAAATGGCGCGTTTTTGCAGTTGAACTATTTTTTTACAACGGGCTCGTACGCGTTTAAAGCCTGTTTAATTTCTGACAAATGTTGACGTAAAATAATTAAATCAAAACTAGAAATTAAATATATTATAAAACCATTTAAAAGAATTTTGAGAATTCAATGCTAAGACGTACGGAGTCAATTCATTTTTTCTCGTATAAAATCAATCAGGTTTTATTCTATGTATGAAAGTGATACTCCTTGCTACTAAACTTCTAAAATTGACTTATAAACGTAAAACTAAACTGCAAAAGTAATGATCGAGCTCGTAAAAGAAAGTCACGACCGCGTAAAAGAAAGATGCCTATGCTAGATTGAATTTTCGAATCATAATTATAGCCTCTGAAAGTACGCCATGTTTAACAACTGAATAGAAAAAGTATTTAAAAGTTGTCACATTTCAAGCGAATTAATAAAGATATATGTTCAATTAAATTGTTCATTTTCGCCAATAAAAACTATTGTAGGTATGTTTATTTTTATATTAAGCTCAATCGAATTTTAACATCATTCTGTGTGTGACATTAGTGGAATAAAGTTACATCTTATATTAAATATTTAAATGTCATTTTGATGCAGACCTGGTACTCCAGCCGGCCGTTCTTCTGATCCGGCATCACAGTGTGACAGAGCGCCAGCAGCCGGAAGAAGTCGTGAACCTCCTGGTCCCCCCGCTTCACCGCTTCCAGCAGCGAACCATCGAAGAACTTGAACTCCGGCTCGTACTCAGGGTTGAACGAAAAGTCCAGCGGTTCTGTGCTATGTAGGTAATACTGTTGGTAGGGAAAGGTGCTAGTTAAGGTACTATAACGAGAAAATGTCAAGATTCACTAATTGCAATACGATTTCCACCATTTGGACATATTAAAAAAAATATAAGGGGTTTTGGAGCAACATCCACACAGAACATACGTTCAAAATTATTGCTGGTTCGCTTCACTTAGCAATAGAATGCTAAGCGAAGTGAGCTGGCAATACGAGTATATGCCAGATGTCACATTATCTTCTCGTAGAAATCATTGCTATTAGTAAATCTTAATAATTCAACCTTGCCACCTTGGACTCAACGATTCTTGCAAACATTGAAAACACATCCAAAAAATGTGTTAAAAAAGAAAAGTCCCATGTCTATTGATTTAACAAAAGCAATTAAATCGATACGTTCAAGGTAAACTCATGATACAATTCCTGAGTAGATACACAGACACGTGACATGTGGTGTTAAAAGGCGTTCAACACAACCACAAATAAACATACGAGGCGAAGCTATACATGCAGAACAGTTAGTCACGCCTAAAGTGCACTAGACACCCACACAAATACAAAGTACAAAAAACTGAGACATGCAAGCTTCATACATATATTATCACACAATACTTATACAGAGGATAATAAATACATCATACTATATTAGCAGGAGGACTTGGAAAGTATTTCTTCGGCACAACAATGGCGTCGTATACAAATAAACTCATAGTAAAGATCTGTAATGTACTCGTATGGAGTAATGTCAACTGTAGGAGAGATGAAAGTGCTGGAGTAATATTTTCATACGGGTAAAGTGTCATGTGAAACACAGTGTAACAAGTATTGGTTTTGTACGTTGAAATTTCTACCTAAAATAGGTATTCTAAGTACAGTCGAGCATAGTAAATTTTCAGGGTAAAACTTAATCTATGATAATAAGGCAATTTGTTTATAAAAGTACAAAATAAATAAATACACTGGTTTAGTACGAAATAACAATATTATGTGTTAATGCAGTTTATACTTCGAGCAATTAATATACGGAAAGTTATTGATGCTTTAAAATGCAATGGAAAAACTACATTTACTCAATAGGCTTTTGATCCAGCTGGTACATATTGTACTGCATAAGCAATCCTTATCTCATCGCTTTAGTTTTTTTTGAGCTGAGAAATGTAGCTATTCCGTTACTAGTCCAGATAGAAAAGACTGTTAAAAATCAGACAGTGGTTGAAATAGGTCACACTGTGTGATATTTCCTAGTTTTGCGAAGGATAGCCACTTTGTTCCTGATCGCAATCATCGAACATTTCTTCAATTAAGACAAAACAAATGAAAGATCAATTTAAACTTGTAAAAAAGTAGTATCACGATATTAGCACGTGAACGCGTGCACAGTGTGCACACTAATATCAATAAAACACATTGATTGACCCCAATCAAACGTTTTGTTCAAAGTATTTTATTTTATGATTGCGACCATAGTTAGATATAGTGCGGTAGAAACTGCTAGAACGCTCTCTTTAACCGCTTCTCTCTCCCCCCGCTATCGCCTTGTAATTTGGTACCGAGACGCAGCCGCCCCGGGTCACGAGCAATCGAGGAGTTTCACCCGAACTATTTTATCCCTGGTCCGCATTCTCCACGGATTAAGGCGATTGGAGTCGAGCGTGAGTCACCCACACCAATGAGGTTTTGTATCTTCAGAGAGAGAGACACGTACATGGCCCTACGTTGAGTATGCCCTACGACATACTCAGCCTCTTAGGTTGCTGCAGTAAAAGGCAAAGAGGATATAAGTCACGTAAGAGGGAGACAAATATAGTGAAAACAGTTTCTTCAGCTACTTCTTAATGTGTGTTACTTGACTCCACTTCTCGATTGCGCCGTGTAAAGACATTGCTTCTCTATTGTAAGATATAACACCTCATTGACCCACATACTGACAGTGTTCGTCTGCCAAGTAATCCGGCGAGAATGCGGGCAAGTTACAACAGCAGTGGTTCGTACAGAGTTGGGCTGCTTGGCTCCAGGCGTGCTGCGGCCGGCCTCCAGCTCCTGCTCCAGGAGATGCGCGCGCGCCGAGACTCCGCCCTCGCGCCGCGACTCCGCCGCCGCGCGCTGCGCACACGCCTCACGTCACTCATCCGCCCACAGCCACCAAGTGACGAACCATGGATCATCATCAACTAGAAGTCTATTTGCTGAACTTAGGCCACTCAAACAACTTACATCGCTTTACTAAACTAAATATCCGTTTACAAAATGACATATAACGTTATGTATGCCTCGCGCCACGTAAAAAGAGCGCTCGGGGTTAGCCACGCGCAATCTATTTTAGCCCTAACGTCGTAGCTGTTACCCACTACTGCGCCTAGTGAACCGGATTTGTTTCAGTCGTTTTTATTTTGTTAAAAAACCTCAAACAAAAGATAACAATAACAAGTTTAATAATCTATCTATCCATATATATTTAAAAGGCAAAACTGATTGACTGATGTATTAAAGCACAGGCCAAACCCTTACGGCTAGAAATTTGAAATTTCGCACAGGTATTCCTCATATGACTAAGGCATCCACTATGGAAGGATTTTTCAAAATTCAACCCCCAAGAAATAGGGGATAAAAGTTTTTGGACATATTTGCATCAAATTTCGTATGAACTGAGTACGCCAAAAATAATGAGTTATGTATTTCAGCGTTTTCTAAAATTCAACGACTATGAGAGCAAAATAGGGTATGAAAGTTTTATATAAACACACAGGCCAAACCCTTAAGGCTAGAAACTAAAAATATCGCACACGTATTCCACTTACCCTCAAAGATAGTTATAAAAACGATGTCCAGGCGGGCGAAGCCGCGGGCAAAAGCTAGTAAATAATATGCCCTATTATTAGTGGTAATACCTATATTTCAAAATCCAGCGCACACCTAGTGTTACTCTGTAATTACGACGGAATAACATCCTTAACAATCACCTTGTCGAACAAAGATGGTAATTAATATACCTGCCGATACATCACTATTATTTCTATTACTAGTAATTATTTCAACAACGGGCTAACACCTTTTTTGTAACTAAGTAAAAATTAAAATGTATAATAATCATTGCAATTTTTTCACAAAATAACACACCTACGACGAAACACGATAAAAAACAATTTTTAATTTAAAAAAAATTACAAAACCGAATTTGATATAATTTATATGGGGCCACATTAGAGATACTTATTCAATAAAAAGAACGATTAAAATCAATTAAAATAAATCTCGTAACATACATACATATAAAAAAAACAGTCTAATAGACAACCGTTTTTGAAGTCGGTTGAAAGCTATTAAAATTGAAGTCTTACAAATGTTACCAATGCATATTTAAAATCAAAGAAACAAAACTACACAATTACTTTGCTTTTGTGAGTTGGTCTGTTTGTATGAAATTTGTCTAAAACCTATGTGAACAGCGGATGGACTCAGCATATGTAAACACGTGTGGAAATGTAGTAAGAATGCTCAAATAACCTGAATGTGTTTGTGAGTGATTCAATTATCCATGCACAAGGTGGAAAACAAAACACTGATAAAAATAACAAATGACAAAACCGAAACGATTCACACAAAAACTTTATACACAAACCCGAAAGCGAGAGACGTGGACAAACTTCGTACAAGGCATCACTCTCCAAAACTCTTCAAACTTTCGTGAAAATCTTGAAAACAAAAACTTATCATGCAGAGTGAAACTGTGTACCCAATCAATCGTGCCTGGATATCGAGGTATAAAAAACTTGTATGCAGTCTACATGCATTGTGACTATTTCTATCTATCCTATGCGGTGCTCGGCTTTTGGGATCTTACAAGTTCGTCGTGATAAAACATAGCAACACATACCTCTGACAGCTCTATCGTCTCTCCCGTGCGCTCGTCGACGAGGTCTCCGTAACACACGCCGGCGATAGAACACTTGTTGAACGTCATTATGTTCTGTGTTAGTGTACCCGTTTTGTCAGAGAATATGTATTGGATTTGACCTGTAGAGTAGAGCAAAAAGGAATTCGATCAGTATTAAAGGTGACAAAAAGAGGTTATTGGAGTATGCTTCTAAATGGAGACATGGCTAGCATATTTCCTCTGCACTTCGATCTTATCGCCACTTTGGTCGATAACGGGCCTTAAGGTAATATTCGCCACCCACGGCCCGTGCCGAGTGTGACTCGGACGTACTCGGAATCACTCTCGCACCTCACTCCGAACACCGCTCGAGCGCTCGGGTCAATATGTCTTGCGCGGCGAAGCATTCCTCGAGCTAACCTCGTTACTTTTGAGCAAATGCACAGAGGCATCCTGCCTGAGCCTTAAGCTGCATTTAAGCTGTAAGCACCTTTACGGAGCTAGAGAAAAGTTCTCAAGAAGCGAACTCAAACCGAAAAACGTAATGTTGGATAATGGATGGCCCTTCACCCCGTGGAAGGATTTCCTACGGAAGCTTGTACGAGTCGGTGGACGCATGTGGCTCAGGATCGCGCTAAATAAAGTTCGAATAATAATATAATATTTATTTCAAGCACCATTTGACTCATACAGAGCTAAGCAAAAATTTAATTACTTACAAATACTTACGAACAATGTATTTAAAATCATGATAAAAAATTCTTTTGTTAAATGTGTTGAGAAGAACAAATACGAAATACTATACTTTAATGTCATTTATTTGAAATACAAAATACATTCCATTGAGAGTGAAAAAGTTAGGTGACAGGAGTGAAGTAACTGATGACTTTTTTAGGGCCCGCTTCAAAACCTAAGAATTTTAAATCGAGGTCACAGTAGAAGTGAAAGATTCACTAAACATGAGTAAGTGAGAGGAGCGAGTAAATATTACGACTTTTTTGTGTTCTGGAACGCGATCCAAATGGAAAATGGCATTGAATATATTTAGTAATACAAATGTATTTTCATCTAAATGTATTTTACAACACAACTTATTTAAAATACAAATCACAAAATACTTTTGAGTGGAATATTTTTTTTATCCACAATTGATAAGCCCGTGGCATCATCTCACCTGATGTTAAGTGACATTGATGCCGAAGATGGAAGCGGGATTACCAAAATTCTCCAACGCAATGGAGAACTGGCTCGATTGTCTTCAAGTCGAACACATCAAGCAAGGCTTGGATAAGATGGTGGGTAGCTGGCCAAGCGGGCTTAGAAAATGCTCTTCCACCAACCAAACCAACTCTTACAAAGTTGGACTCCGCCAGGAATCGAACCCGCGACCTCCTGATGTGAAGCTAATGGACTTAACCGTTACACCTGGGAGACGGTTAAGCATATCGCTTAAAATAGTAATGCCTATGAAATAAAAGTCATACCTAATTCCTCATTTAACGTCGTCGTCCTCGCTTTAGCAGCAGTACCAGTCTTTTCGTAATACATCTTCTCGTCCCAGTTTATGAGGAAACTTTGGGCAAATCTGATAACCTGAAACAACAAAGACAATGCATTAGTCACAAAACAGACGTAAAAACTTGAAATCAATAGTCTTTGAGTCACACTAAAACAGCATTGTGAAGCGAAATGTAAACATCCTAATCAAAAAATATGCATTACAGTTATCAAAATACTGCAAATATTTGACATTGAATATAATATGATGTTTAAAAGCAACAATATTTACATAGCCAATATCACGTCATACGATATCCTTGACGGACGTTCCATTTGAATTATTCAAAGTATCTATTGATTGCTCTATTTGATGGCTTAATAAAATAGCAATTGAGGTTTGTTTATTTAATGAAGCCGCGATTCGAAGAACTTGAGTTCCACACATAACATGGAAGACTTCAATTACATAGAAATTTGCATTAACACTCACCTCCGCAGAGACATGCAGCGATATAGACACGCGAAGATGGGCAGCGTGATGACGAGCGCGCCCGAGGCGGGATCAGACGGCACCAGCGAGTCCCACGGCAGGTACGCGGTAAAGTGTTATCCTCCATACCACTCACATAGTATAGTGGCACACACCTTCACAGAGACACATAGCTATATAGGCACGAAAGTGTTCATGAAGATGGCGTAGGAGAAAACGAGCAGCGCGATGACAAGCGCCCGAGGCGGGATCAGACGGCACCAGCGAGTCCCACAGCAGGTACGCGGTAAAGTGTTATTCTTAATACCACTCACGCAGTAGAGTGACACTTACCTTCACAGACATACAGCAATATAGGCACCACAGTGTTCATGACTATGGCGTAGGAGAAGAGGAGCAGTGCGATGACTGGCGCGGGATCAGATGGCTCCAGCGAGTCCCACGGCAGGCACGCGATGATGTACTATGCTCCATTCTCTCATAGTGACACTCACCTCCACAGAGACATACAGCGATATAGGCACGACAGTGTTCATGACGATGGCGTAGGAGAAGAAGACGAGCAGCGCGATGACGAGCGCACCCGAGGCGGGGTCGGACGGCACCAGCGAGTCCCACGGCAGGTACGCGGTGAAGTAGCGCCCCACCAGCCACTCCCACACGCCGCACGCCACAGTGCAAAACACGCACATCGACAGCAGGAAGAATACTATCTGTATAGGGGGAAAGATGAGGGTTGGTTGAGTTCTACAGCGTAAATGAGTCTCCTTTTAACTCGTCCGGCTACCCGAATTTCCAGCCAAACAAGTTTTACAATTTTTGTTCGACTTATACCAATTAAGGGCTTAACCAATCTGATACTGCGTTTTACGCTTGTATTTGAGCGTCTCTAGTGAAACTTAGGCACCGGTGGTGGCCGACAGTTTTAGTTCAAAATAAAGTTTACCTAGTGCTTGATTTCGTAAGGTTTGATTTTATCCAATTTATTTTGTTGTTGTAGAAAAAAAGCAGATCCAACTAGGTTCGTCGAATACATAAAAGGTATTTTGTAGCAACCAGTTGCGTAGAACCACTTTCATTTTTGTTTTAGGCAGCGTTTTAATTTCACCCTTGTTTAAAAGGGCTATGCACATTGCATAGCAGTGTTTTTGAAACCGCGTTGGCAAATAAAACTGCTTTTGAGGTAGGTAGGTAAACCTTAATCACCGGATTGAGACGATATCTCAGTTAAATTAAACAGTAGGTCTATTGATAAAAGTAAAAAGTCGAACAGATACATATTTTGAAGTTACGAGGGCAGTTTGACAACTCAATGACTTTAAGGTTAAATAAAAACTTTTTTAATGTTTTGTTTTTGTATCATATTTGGAAACTCACTACGAAGCGCATAGCGTTCTTTTTTCAAAATTGGCGCGAAAACAAGCTTTTTAGAAACAAAATAGTTAGGCGACTTCTAAGTATTCTTGAAAATTGAGAAAAGCGAGTTTCGAGTGCTAATTAAACACTATTTTTTACGTGGTAAAACTATTAAGCAGACCGAAGACAAATTGAAAAAGTATTATGGTGATTCTGCGCCTTCTCATGGGATGGTACATAAGTGGTTCACTGAATTACGTTGTGGAATAACTACTACTAAGACACGGAGCGCCCTGGAAGGCCGATTGAGGTCACTGTGAATGGCATGGTGAATAAAATACATGATATTGTTTTGGCAGACCGTCGAGTGAAGTTACGCGAAATAAGTGATGCTGTGCACATCTCGACTGAACGAGTTTTTTATATTTTGCATGATATTCTGGGCATGAAAAAGCTTTCTGCAAGATGGGTGCCGCGTTTACTAACAGTCGACCAGAAACGAAATCGTGTAACAGCTTCTGAGGGATGCCTAGCCATATTTAATCGCAATCCGAGTGAGTTTATGCGTCGGTACATAACAGTTGACGAAACGTGGGTCCATCATTATACACCAGAGACTAAGCAACAGTCGAAGCAATGGGCTTCTACCGGGGAACGTGCCCCAAAGAAGGCAAAAACTGTTTGCTCGGCTGGTAAATAATGGCCACAGCCTTTTGGGACAGCCAAGGGGTTATTTACATCGATTTTTTGGATAAAGGCAAGACAATAACCGGAGCTTACTATGCTTCATTGTTAGATAGATTCAATGAAAAGTTGATCAAGAAACGACCGCATCTAGCAAAGAAAAAAATTCTATTTCATCAGGATAATGCACCGGCCCACTCGTCTGCAATCGCGTCATCAAAAATTGACGAATTAGGATACGAATTATTGCCACACCCTCCGTATTCGCCAGATTTAGCCCCCTGTGACTTTTTCCTCTTCCCAAACATGAAGAAATGGCTTGGCGGGCAAAGATTTTCGTCAAACGAAGAGGTGGTAGCCGAAACTGAGGCCTATTTTTCAGGGTTTGACAAAAAATATTTTTTTGATGGGAGTAAGAGGTTGGAACACTAAGACTAAGTACGTAGAGTTGAAAGGAGATTACGTAGAAAAATAAAAATATATAAATGTAAAAAGAGTGTTTCTTCTTTCCAAAGTCATGGATTAATCAAACCGCCCTCGTACTTACGAATTTCGACCATCGACGTAACCGTGTTTCGGTTCACATTTTTAGAATATATCACTTCTAAAGTTCTAAAATTCGTCGTATTTTGCATGGTAATCGTGTTTTTTTTTCTAACTGAAAACCTATTATTAGTTATCCAATGTTAATGCTATGCTATCTTGTTTTTTAGCTGCTGCTTTCTAAAATAAATAATAAGAATTAAAATTCTAGTAAACTTTTATTTTACGTAAGTACTTACATGATTTAACTTTTTATTATCTCTGACGTAGTACTTATTGGCTTCAATCTAGTTCCCAAAAGACCACTTCAACTATATCACCAGAATTCTACTAAATTGGGATGATAAATGCATCAAAAGTATATTTATTATGATCGATTGATTTATCACTAAATTTCCCCAATACTAAAATTTTAAAGAACTATTTTCCATCAAGTCTTTAATTTTTTATTCACAAAATATCACCAAATAAGTACATAAATGACCCTGATAAACTATGATGTCACTTCTAGTCTAGGTATTTCAAATACGTCTAGAGTAAAATAAGTAGCTGTCCTCATATTGCTATTAGGGACGGACGACAAAGAATAACGGTAACATAAGGTTAGGTAATAAATAAGATAAACATTAACTAACTCACCTTCAGTTTTTTGAGCCACGGTGACTCAACGGTAACCACTCGCTCTTCCTAGCCAGAGGTCCCGGGTTAAAATCCGGGGTCGGCCCATGTCACAATGACTTTCGAAGCTTACATATATTTACTTAGCTACCAATCGCTCAGCGGTGATAGAAAACATTGTGAGGAAATCTGCACATGTGATTCCAGATGTATGTGAATGTCACGTTGTGTAGGGCATTTAGAATCACACCTGCGGAGGTGTGATTCTAAATGCCCTACACGCGACAGCGTGTAGTGCAATACCAGACAACCACCGACTATCCCTTGGCTATCCAAGGAACCGTTCTATAACGGTTAATTGTAGCACACGATAAAAAAGGAGACTCACCCCTATAATAAGAAAATTAAGTAGCCTATCTATACTGGTGCGCTTGAACTTGGTCTTGCCGGAGTTCTGCATGAGCTTGGTGTCCTTCCCGGCGAACACGACCACGCCGTAGCACCACGAAGTGTTGCGCAGCACGCACCCGCGCAGCAGGATCTTGTCGTTGTCCAGCGAGAAATGCTGCTCGCGCCAGCTCAGTGTGCCTGAGGAATACAACAAACATTTTGTAAATAATATCATCAATCAATTATGATTAGTGAAATTAGAAACCACCGACAAAATTTTTGCGAATTGGAATTTAATAGCACCTACAATCTTCTTTTTAGGGTGATTATTTAAATTAAGGCACTACTCCTCTATCTCGGGCAGTTGACCATCTCCATGAACGGCTAAATATATTTTTATTAAATAAAGATAAGAAGACCCCTTGTGGTCAATTATTGAAAATAAACATGTGAGGAAACAATTGCGTACATGTTTCAGTTCCACTAATCCGTCCGGTTTTCCGGTTAAAAAGCTAACAATGGTCATCTAATTGAATCGGTATGTGCCGTGTGGTACCGTGTGCAGCATGCGGCACAAGATACGGTTGAGCACAAAATCGTTAGCCAGTGTTGATAAACAGCCGAATGCAGTCGTAAAAACATGCACCACATGCGCACCACGTAGCACGCATATGCATTGCAGTGATATTATTACATAGATGTTACGACATACGCTAAGCTCTGTACACTGATTCCGCAAAACCTAAACCGCTTGTAGTTTCGCAACAGTCACGGGTAAACGAACTAATGAGCGGTTGTGATAGAGCCTATGTTAATAATGATGCATATTGCCAAAGAGTTTCTATAATATCTCCAGAGGAAAATTCTATGTCATGTAAATGGCCCCCCGTCTGAGTACGCCACACAGCGTACTAATTTTTATTTATTTTAGGAACAAATTACATTGTGTTTGAAAGTACCTACACAAACAATAACAAAATATAAATTATTATAATAATCAATACCTAAGAAAAATATGAAATCTCAAATTTCATAAAATAGTTAAATAATAATATAATTAAATTAGCAATATTACACAATGTCGTAGTAATAAAATTCACGAGTAAAAACCACAAAACAATAAAAAAATAGCATGTTAATTAATATTAATAATTTTAAATAAATGTCGCAAAAGTAACAATAATTTACAGTCATCATATTCAAGTTTTAAAATAGTCATCCAGGCTATAATACTTTTTTTCTAACAAAAGCGACTCGAGCTTGGACCTTGGAGCTTAGAGCTTAGACTCCTCCCATCAACTGTAGTGAATTTAAGACATTGTGTAATTTTAATACAATTTGTTTTTCTTAGCTACGTCTTTGAATATGTTATTTGATTTCAATTGCCCTTCGAGCCGTGAAAAGACTTTTAGTCTCTAGAATTATTATACAAACTCTGTGCATATTGCAAAAAGACGCTAATAATACTCGTAGTAAAGTTTCAAATGTGTACTGACTAGTGACTATTGTGTGTTTTATTGGGACATACTCGAGATAAATTGTTTGGTCTAAAAGGGGACGGTGACTGCATCAAAAACGGGAGGTCATGGTTCGAATCCTGCCACGTACCAATGTGTTTTCGAATTTCGATTTCATACGTACGTTTACCCGACGCTCTTACGGTAAGGAAAACATCGTGGGGAAACCTGCACACGCCTGCGAAGAAACTCGAAGGTTTTATTTGAAGTCGACCAACCCGCACTGGGCTCTCGTTGTCGACTAAGGCCCGATCGCCCTAATTCATGGTAGGCTTGAGCCCCTCGGTAGGGACGTATATGAGCTGATATGATGACTTACTGATCACAGAAATTAAACTTTAAAAACCTTACTCGCTTTATTTACCATCAAGTTTTGAATCTTAACCTCACCATAATCACTAAGAGTACATAAATAACGCTGAAAAACTATGACGTCACATATAAGTATTTGAAACATTTTTGGAACAAAATGTCGTTTTTGACAGATGATAAAAAGTAACTCAAATGATTATCAGTCATCATCCCTATTGCAGTGTTCGAAATAACACATATCTATTTCGCAATAACATTCCCAGATTCGACATTTACACATACACAGATACACTGTATTGCTGTAAATAAATCAATTATCCGAACGGAGCAACTGCTGCCATGTTCGACGTCCTATTATCGAATTATCCCAGTTTCGGTCAATTCGGCAGTCTAACTGGAAGGTAATAACTTTAGTCATAAACTATGCCCTTGCTTTAGTTAACCCTTTTCCAGTTACCGTATACATTTATATGTAATAAATAAACAATACGATAGCATTCTGTTCATATAACAATACCTTACTTCTAGGAATTCTGAATATGACGTCCATACAAAGGATATGTATATAATATGCATTGCGTTTTTAAAAAAATATCAATATCAAAAAGAAATGTACTATAGTAATACAAAGGCAAACCACCAGTTTATTTCCATACATAACTCTCTCTATTTTACACTTAATAAGCCCTTGGCATCATCTCCGTTGATGGTAAGTGACGATGATGCCGAAGATGGAAGCGGGCTTACCAAGATTTCGTAACGCAATGGGGATCTGGCTATCTTATCTTCAAGCCTGAACAGATCAATGCAGTAAACACTGCTGTTTGTCGGCAAGACTTAGATAAGATGGTGACCAGGCGGGTTATTAAAATGTCCTACCACCAACCAAACCGAGTCTTACAAAGTTGACCCCGCCGGGAATGGAACCCGCGACCTCCTGGTGTGAAGCGAATGATTAACCATTACGCCACGGTGGCGGTTTAGAAGTAACGGCAATATTTTACCATCACGGCAAATCGTAAAAAAATGAAGGATAATGATTTGCCACCACAAAAACCTGTATAATGAATCTTTAAATAATTTTCGAAGAGATTATTATAACTACAGACTATAACAGTAACAAAACAAATTCTCATATTTCCAATGGCACCAACAGTTCTTTAGTGTTGGTGACCTTAGGATTCATTCTGATTTATTTATTTTTTTCTAAAGAGAAAGGCGACGGAAATGTAACTGTTCTAGATACAGAGCGTTTTTTTTTCTTAATGCAGTGTAGACCGGGGTAAATTGGATTTACATTACTTCGTCCTACTCAGTCGTACAATGTAGTAAATATCCCAACAGAACATTTTTTTTTAATATCGAACTTGGCTCCATTTAGCCAAGTTCGATATTAAAAAAATTACAGCGATCTAAATGGGTAGGTACCAAATTCTATAGTGGTTCCAAAATCATAGCCACGGAACTTCAAATAGAAATATTTACTTGGTACCTACCCATTTAGATCGCTGTAATTTTTTTATATCGAACTTGGCTCCATTTCACTTTTATGTTTAGTTGGGATGTCATTAATTTAAAAATATTAAATTGAAAATAATAAACAGCCATATAAAATAATTTTGAGAATTCAATGCTAACACGTACGAAGTCATTAATTTTTCCTAGTATAAAATCTATCCGATTTTATTCTATGTATGAAAACTCCTTGCTACTAAACTTTTTAAATTGACTTATAAATTTAAAACTAAACTGCAAAAGTAATGCTCGAGCTCGTAAAAGACAGTCACGACCACGTAAAAGAAAGATGCCTATGCAAAACAAACAATTTTCGAATCATAATTATAGCCTCTGAAAGTGCGCCATGTTTAAAAAAAAAATACAGTTGCCAGCTTACAGTGCGCAAAATTAATTTTACCGCACACGTGCTTAATTATCAAAGATATAGAATCTTCTTTCAGACTTTTGAAAGGATAGTTGTAAAAGAGATACATCTTTGTAAAAAAGGAGATTAAATACCACGGAGGCCTGTATCAGGAGACTGATGAGTGACGACGCACGAAGCGCATAGCTTACACAAAGGAATAGGTAATTTTTGCCGACCCAAGCCTTATGGTAACATCAAAAGAAAATTACCGTGTGCCTAGCTAAAATAAGGCGCTATTTTCGTAAAACTGAATTAAATTGTTTTAAATAAAAAATGTTCAGTTATTTAGGTGTGATAAATGGTATGTGTATCAAAGTATAGGAAAACCAAAGTGAAATAACTCCACAAGATATTGTAAATAAGCTACAAATGAAGTTTGTTAGTAAAACCTCGACAGGTATGTATGAACTCATGTATTTTTTCTTTCTACCTTAAAAAGCCATGTCTTACTATCCTTTTTTGTTTTACCTGTTTTCTCACAACTATACTGAAAAACGTCGCCTGCGGCTCGGGCTTACAAATATCACTCGTTTGCACATTTACCTGTTTTAGCGTAAATAACTATTACCATAATAGACTCTAGTTACCTTCAAACTTATTGAGTAGATTGTTGGGCGTCTCGCAGACGATTTCACCGTCAAACGCACCCAGTTGTGCGTCGTCCTGGCCCATTGCGGCCGTCTCTAGAAGGCACTGCCGACATTTCAGATTTGTCTCCCTGCCAACGAACAATAACAATTATACAAACACACAATAAGTTTTAACCAACCAACAGAAACAAGTGGCCAAGTGCGTGTCGGACCATGCGCAAAGCAGGGTTCCATAGTCTTTTCATAAATAACTATTTTTATAAACCGCAAGTATTACTCGTGTAATTTATAACACTGCGGTACTTACATGTGTATTAAAAAAATCATCCCTATTTTACATTTAGGGGAGGTGCCCTGATTTTTTTTAAAGATTTTGTTCCAATAATTATAGACGTTACATGTGTATTAACTATAACATTTCAGCTTAATAGGTTTTAAAGTCTTAGTAAAACGGCTGTGCCATACCGACGGACAGACAGGACATGTCGAAACAACAGGTCCTTTTGAAACACCCGAAAATAATTTAGGAGTATATTCAGCTCATGAAACTAAACAACTTTCCCTAAGAAACCTGTACTCGATTCACTAAATATTTTTTGGTCTTGTCATACAAATTGATCAGCTGCCGCGAACTTCGTATGGTAGTCCATAAAAATTTTGCGAATTCATTAGAATAAAATATGGATAAAATATATATATATATTACATATCATTTATTTTGAGACCAAAGATCCATATTTTAATAATTTATTTTAAAAGCTTTTTTTTAAATATTTGTTTATGTTTTCAAAATTTTTACTTTTTTCCAATTCTGTCTTGACTCTCATCTTCATCTTGTGTCTTACCTTTTTTACCTTTTGTTTTATAATTTAGTAAACAAACAATTAAAATTTAATAGAGCTATGTTGCTGGTGGTAATTTCTATTTTCATTTTAGGAACCCTGGATCCCTGCCCTCTCATTATTAATTATTTACTCGTTCCAGCTGTACAAATGACGCATCGAGCCCGCACTGGTTTGACTACAGGACTTTTTAAAAATATCAAATATTTATGAATCTTGTGACAAGCGGCGTCATCTCATCAACACAACCTTAGAACATTATTATTAAGGCTTATACCGCCGCCAACGACCAACTTTGTAACCACCTTATACTTAAATTATGGATATTTTATCGAAAAAAAATATTGTTTTGTAATTTACAGGATATAAAGAGTGATTACCTCTAATTCTATTTTAATACACAGAACTAAGTAAAGAAAAAAATATCCTAATTCACCCTTTCTTTTTCTAGTTGTAACTACAGAACTGCACCAATTTTAATCGAAACATTATTATAATTTATGAAATTCTTAACAAAATATAAAATTATTTTGTTTTCTTACTTTTGCAAATTAATCATATTTTATATTTAATGAATTAAAACCCGTAACAGTCACGTTGCGATACGAGCTGACAAGAATTCTATTTTCAAGCTATTTCGTTCGATGTTTGAAACACCGTAAATCGAATTGTTGAGGAACGGAGGAACCTTAAGAACACTTTGCAGCGTAAGCGTTTTCAAAGGTCATTTACAAGTTTTACGACGCGACGCTGTAAACAAGTTTGGCAACAACGCTCTCCAGATACGACATGAGAAATGTGACGTGTTTACACACAGACAAAATGCTAAACCTCAAGTAAATATTTGTTTTGAAAATTGCACACCCACATTTCAATTTCAATGTTTAACTAACCCGACTATCTAAATCATGTTAATCTGTCAAAGTCTATTCTTATAAAAATAAAATTACTTTGTGGAATCGAAAATAACTCATTCATATATTATTTTAAGAAACGACCTTGCCCTAAAAAATGTTTTTAAACTTTTTTAGTTCATTTATATTTGTCAATTTGTAAAATTTTCTACAACTCTAAAACAAGCAGCAGAAGCTGACAGGCCTTTGAAATTTTTTATAGCGTACCATTGGAATTCATATGACAGGCGAACATTCCAGTTTCCACTCAGATTCAGAAAAACTACCATTACTCAGCGCATAAAATCTAGAGTTGCAATAAGTACCTGAATTACATACAACGCATTTCTGAATTCACCTTTCCACACTGAGGGAAGAGATCGCTATTAATGAACTATTCCAATAAAGAAGCGTTCCATTTTCTCGTTAAGTCAAGAGCCTTCGACTTGAAGCGAGCATAAGAATTCAATATTCAATCCTTAAAAAAATATTATTAATGTGAAAATGTGTTTGTTTGTTTGTCTACCTTGTTGTTACCTTTTCACGCTTAAACACCTCGACCAATCTTGATGACAAATGGCATGCACGTAGCCTGTGTCACTGGGAAGGACATATGTTACTTTTTATCCCGTGTAAATAGCATAGTCCGATGCAGCTCCTGAGGGAACTGACAAAATCCTCTTTTTTTTTGGTAATTTCTTTAACATTTCAACGGAACATTTCCCTCTCGTATATCTGTCGCAGGCATACTGTTTCCAAGTCTATCTAAACAATAAATGACATCCCTGAAAAATCCGTTTTCACAAAAAAAAAACATTTTATTTAGCTACTCAACAACAGATGAGGCACTACATGACTAGATCATACTAGATGCCGAGCAAAGCTGTGTCTCTAGGTTAGTACTTAGCATTAACGTGCGACAGCTTCACTTCACATGTTTTTTTAACAACTTACAGCAAAAGTCAACTGTTTCGTGTTTAGCAGATTTTGAATTTGATATATACCAGTTTGTTTACAAATGCTGCCTTTGAAATTAACTTTGTAACAAATATGTATGCAGCTAAACAGAAATAACTCTCCAGGTGCAAGCTCCGCGAACGCAATATCGTGAGCCGCGGACAGGCACGCCATAGAGCGATCGTCTAACAATACGATTTTTATGACAGTTATAAAATTTTCCTTGGGAGCAATTTGAAGAACTTACGTAATATTAAAGTGCGTCTTTTGTTTAAAGATCAGTTTTGTTAGAGTATCAGACAGGAAGCATCTGGAGAGATGACGCATGAAAGATATAATTTAGTTGTATATATAAATTTTACATAAATAAGGCAAGGTTTTCTTTTCAAATAAGCGAAGCAAGGCGGTAGTGATGGATGCCTACAAAGATAATTTAAACACAGCAGTTGCTCATGACGATTTATAGAATCACTAAATCATAAGCAATCGATCCGCGTATGACGATCATGGAATGGGACCTAGGACTAACACATATTGAAAATTCAAAATGAACTCTATTGCCACAGTACACCTAAACAAAACACAGCAGTCATTTAAACAAAATAAAATAAAACTAAAAATAAACTTCAAAATATCTAATTGTTTTTAGAAAAATACAAAAATGAATATAGTAATTTGAAGATTTCTGTAGATATAGAAATACTGAGTGTATAATAATAAGATTCAAAATTACCTGTGTTTTGCTGTACTCACAAGAGTACGAGTACAGTGGGCGGGAAAGGGTTAACCCATGTTTGTAGAAATCTATCATAACCGCGTCTGCGCTTATCTAATAATATGTGCTACACCGCAATATTAATGAAACCTATGTAAACCGCTGCAAGAATTACGATTAACATTTAATTTGTGTTAAAATTTTAAAACCAGTTGTAGTTAATGCACTGGTCATCCTACCTACGTAATATTCTAGTTAAGGCCTTAAGATGGGTCAAATGACTATTCAATTTAAATTATTGAAAGACTGTGTAAAGCTATCACCATGGAAAAAATCTATACATACATATAATAAAACTGTAACGGGATCGTGTCTGTACGTGAAATATTTTTGGAAAATAATAACTGTGGTGGACATTACTAACGATATAGAGGTCAAAACAACAACTTTTGGAATTTCTGTCTGTCTGTCTGTATGTTCACGCATCACGAAAAAACTACCAGGCCGATTCTGATGAAATTTTATATGGTGGTTCCTTATAGCCCGGGTTAACATAGGATACTTATTATCGCAGAAAATTCAAGAGTTCCCGTGGGAAAATTCAAAACTTCCACGCGGATGAAGTCGCGGGCACAGCTAGTATATAATATACTTAAAGTAATAAAAAATCCATTTAATTGAATACAATTTTAAAAATATTACCACTTTTGAAGTAAAAAAAAATATACTCTAGACCCTGTTTTTGGCATCGGATTGAGTGATCTTAGCGCTTCAAAAAGTGTCTCTGTTTGGTATACTTACACGCCTAAACCGTGCTTACATAGAAACGGACACAGTGTACTTTTATCACGAATCTACACAATATAAGGCGCGCACTTTTATCACGATTCTACGCAATTCAAGGCACAGGCAGGACCTAGTTTTCCAACTCACCCATCTAACTCCGCCGTCTCAATGTAACACAGTCCGTTCGGCTCCGAACTGCTGAGCAGCAAGATGTCCGCGGCTACGAACTGGTCATTCTCCAGCCTGATGACGTCTCCCACCTAGGCACGAGCAAGACATCATTAACATAGATTAGTAAAAGACATCTAGGATGTAATATTGTTGATGGAATTGCACAAATTCGTGTATGTTAGTCTATGTGGGCTTCTAAACTAGTGTGCCAAATTTCATAAGGGTCCACGTATTACTTAGAAACTTGAAATCGAAATGCAATAATATTTTTTTTATTGGATTAAGCACCTTTTAGCTTAAGAAACAGTGTGAGTTTCATCAACATCGGTTAAGTAGTTTTCAAGACAGGGACTGTTAAGACGATTGTGAAGCTGCGACTTTTCATTCAAACGGCATTAACGATTTTCACCTCCTAAATGTTAACCGATTTGGACCAATTTTTGATAGGTTGTCAGTCAGAACAAAAGCTAGGCTTATACGTCTTTGTTTTTCGATAATGTTAATAAGTTTAATTTTAGTCGTTTACGTGTTTTCATACAAAACTAATTTCGGCAATTTTTTTTATAATCAGTAATTTAAAAAACGAAACGTATAAGCCTAGCTTTTGTTCTTACGGACAATCTGTCAAAAATTGGTCCAAGACGGTTAACATTTAAGGGGTTAAAATCGTTAACGCCGTTTGTATGAAAAGTAGCAGCTTCACAATCCTCTTAAGTGTGTACTAATCGCTGGAAAAACACATGGTCGGTTCGACGCCGCAATTTTGTAAATGAATTCGGTTGTTCTTAACGTTTTTAACTTTCTCAATTAATTGGTGAAGCATTTTTGTACTGCCAGTACATTTTATGCAAGTAAACAGAATCGGGTGCATAACGAGCGGACACTTCTATACGGGATACTGCAATTCGCGCCTGACAGTTTTTCGCACTGGGTCACATAATATGTCGCAGCAATTTTGTAGAATCTGCCAGTTTGCAAAACGGTGGCGTTTTGTTAAACGGCGTGTTTGCGCCGCTTTGTCAAAGTAAAATTCCGAATAAAACCAATGATTTCTTCTTCTGCGAAGCATTTTGCTACCCAGGGGGCTTCGCGAGGCTTTATAACTGTATTAATCAATCATACCTGACCGAATCTAATATCGCTCGCTTATTAATTATTATTAATTTTTTTCACATAGCGGCGCCTCATAGAATGTGGCGTACTTTATTTCAGCCGAATTGCAATCCGGCTGAACGTGATGTCGCCTCATTAAAAGACGCCGCTGTTTTACAATCCGGCGTTATTCAGCGCGCTTTTTTGCAAAACGGCGGACTCTACAATACTGCTTTCACATGCACCAAATACGAGATCGCAGCATATTGCCCATAGCCTATACGTATGCTAGTGATTTTTAGTCGAAGAAAAGCTTTTAATGGAAGAAGCTACTCACGAAGCTAAACAACGTTCTCCAAGGAACTGGAGCAAGATACTCATATTTTCATACTTCGCAAATCAGTTACTATAAGAAATCAAATTTTTATTAATGCAATATTCTTGTAGAAAGTTTTTAAGTTTCTTAAGTGGCATCTGCCATTTGAGGTTTTTTTTTTATTCACGTGCAGCGCTGTTTATTAGCCTTCAACTTTACACAGGATTTTTGTCTACACTATAGACATTATAGATCGGAGGTAACTTAGAATTGTATGGGAGATACTTTATTACTATTTTCTCCAGAATATTGAAGTGCCAAATGTAGTGCCAATTACGTGCAAAGTCTACTTGTAATCATCACATCAGCTCATATATACGTCCCCACCGAGAGGCTCGAGCCTACCCTGAATAAGGGCGATCGGGCCTTAGTCGACCACGCGGGCCCAGTGCGGGTTGGTCAACTTCACACACAACCTTCGAGTTTCTTCGCAGATGTGTGCAGGTTAGGTTCCCTCACGATGTTTTCCTTCACCGTAAGAACGTCGGATAAACGTACGTTACATATGAGATCGAAATTCGAAAACACATTGACGTGGCAGCACTCGAACCACGACTTCCCGGATAGGAGGTAGCGCCCTTGCCGTTACGCCACCGACGCCCTCACTTGTAATACGTTTTGGAAAAAATACAGAAATTGGGTCTGTATGGAAAATACTGAAGATTTTTGTACAAAGAATTATTGTAGCTCGATAAACAAATTGGACTAGAAATGCTGCCAATACGCACCTGAACAGACGCCCACTTCTCTTCGACGAGCTTGCCATTGCGCAGGGTCTTCGCGCGCCGGTGGTTCACTTGAGAATCGTTCTGGTGGCGTTGCTGCGAACAAATTGAATAGTGAGTTGGTCTTCAGTCATCACATAACAGAGTTTGTTATCCCACTTACATTAATAGACTAATAAAAACGTGATTTTTTGCACAGCGATAGTTGAAGTAATAGGAAATGACATAGGCTAATTCTTATCTAGTTCCTGAGATCTGGAAAAACTAATTTTCACCGCGCGGTTCGCGCCTCCTCCTTCAGTTGTAAAACGACGTCAACACGAGCAAAACCCGGTCAAAAGCTATTAGATAATATTTCACAATTCAACTAAATTAATCACACAACAAATAATCGATCACACAATTCACGTAGACTACAAATAATTTGTGAGAATTTTAAAGTAAAGTAACCTGAACGAAAGCTACTACATGACATTGATAAAAAAATCTATAATTACGGAAACGACTCTAATTTCAAAGCTAGCAACACCTATCGCGTCTAATAAAAGCCTGGTTTTTTGGCGGGATTTGTGGTGGACGCATTCGTAGTTTTATTTTGTTGTTTTTTCATTGTTTTCTGCTAGGATTTTGTTTAAGAAGTGGTGCATTTTGGAGAAAATCGTCTAGTGCACGTGGGCAATGTGGAGAACAAGAAAATAAAACGAAGGAGGACGTGAGAACCCAACTTGCTCTGGGTGCAGTTTTATAGACGCCCAACAGCAACTGGGTGTTCCACCTCAGAATGCAGCTGCTGCAAATGCTGTCAAGAACTTCAGAGAAGATTTGTAATGCACCGGCACTAGCATTACAAATCCAAAAACAAATGAAGAAAGTGAAAATTATTTACGAATCCGGCTGAAGGACTAGTTTCCATGGCCAAGAAAAATTCACAACTCTCAACTAATAAAAGCCTCGATGTGAAGCCTAAAACAATCTCGGCAAGGCAGGTGAAAATGCGAAGGTCGAACAACTTGTACCTACACTTGTTCAATAATTCACTACAACTGGCGTTCCTTTCCTGAAGGGCTATTTTCCGTTACAACACAAGGCAGATACGAAAGCACAACTTTACACTCTTGACTTTATAGTCGACCCGGGTAATTCTAAACAGGGGTAATTGGAAAGCTTTTATAAAATATAGGGAAGTTGAAGTTAGGGGCAGGCTGTTTTCCGCAACTAGGCGACAGCTGCGCCCATTTTGCGTGATTAGCCGGCATCAATGCCAGCCCAGCTCCTCCAAGAAGCCCAGTAGCCCCCGTAGTAAAATATAAGGTGGCAATAGATTGTTTAGATATAACACTTTAAACTTTCACGATTATTCAATTATGACAAAATGAAATCACTGGATCGAGCTTCATGACCCAAAAATCCTGTCGACGAATCGCCGGTACTACCCAAGAAAAGAGTGTGTAGACTGAGACATTGAAATTAATAAACATAAAAATTCCAAAATACAAGGTTTCCTCGTAATGGAATCCGTTTATAAATAAGTGTCGACAAGTAAACTGCGAACAAGCACCCGTGCGGCCTGTGGACTGTGTTAGTGTAGTGTGTCGTGACCCTAACTTTTCAAGTAAAATGTGTCGTGATCTAACCCTTCACAAAATTAAGTGAGGGTAGATGGAGGTGTTTCTGCGAAGCGCCGGCGCGGACGGCGATGACACCGCTTTCACCGATTTCAGTTCAGTCTGCTCGCGACCACAGCTATCAAAGCATAGTCTAAACGTTGAGGTTAAAACAACATCAATACCTATATTCTATAAAATCACGATTCAATTTGTCAGATTATTTAAGGTGCAAACCTTGCAGAAAATAATGCAAACGCCGAAATCGAGGATTGGAAAAAGTTATTTTTCTGCGGTTGAAACTGCAATACATTTATCTTTTTTTTAATAAATTTATTACAATATGTCTGCTACAAAGAGTAGAAGGCCAAAACACGATTTGATAAAATTTTCTCGATGGAAAAAAACTTCAAAGTTCGCTTAAATTTTTGTGTTTTTAGTCCACAAAAAAAAAAGTTAAAAAAATAAAACATTTAAAAAGTGCATAAAAGTGTAGTTATTTTCTTTACTCTTTACACGTAAAGAAAAAACAGAGACAACTGTTCTGAACAATATCTCCTTACAGTTATAGCGAAACGTAACTTTAGTCTATTTTCTATGACGTCAATAGACTAGTTATATTTCACTTTACTCTGAATAGGTCTCCTTGACATTTGATAAAAAGATGATTTTTTAAAAATTAAGATCGAAAAATTAGTCACATATTAGTGCAAGTGCAGTAGATTTTTAACGTGTAAAAAGTGGTGTAAGAGTACTAATGCACCTGCAATCAGCAACAGCATTCGCACTAATCAAAGTGAAAACCGGGCTGAAGTCAAAGCTAAGGCATTTAAAAGATAATAGACGTTAGTTAACAAATGAACATAAAGTATGTTCTTGATGGTCTGCAGCATATGACTCTAGAGAACTAGTTATGCACACATGCATAAGAATACAATCATCTAAGCCGAAAGACGTCCACTGCTAGATAAAGGCCTCTCTCAAGGATTTCCATAACGCCTGTTCCTGCGCTCCCCACATCCAGCGGCTTTCCACGACCTTCACCAGGTCATCGGTCCACCAAGTGGGAGGCCTGCCTACGCTACGTCTTCCGGTGCGCGGTCACCACTTGGGAACTTTAGTGCCGCAACTGCCGTCCGTTCTACGAGTTATGTGCCCCGACCACTGCCACTTAAGTTTAGCAATTTTGTGAGCTATGAGCCAAAGAACAAATTTTACCTTTTTTTTCTATTTGAAACAATAAACTGATATCTACTAGATTTTGCCAGCGACTTCGTTCGCGTGAACATAGTTTCTATGAATGTCTTCGAAAAAGTGTGCGCAGTGGAAAAAGTAGCCTATATGTAAATCCAGGTCCTAATACAATCATCATTACAGCTCATATACGTCCCCACCGAGGGGCTCGAGCCTACCCTGAATCAGGGCGATTAGGCCTTAGTCGACCTTCGAGTTTCTTCGAAGGCGTGTGCAGGTTTCCTCACGATGTTTTCCTTCACCGATAAAGCAATCGGTAAGTATGTACGTAAGTTTTTGAATAACTCATTGGTACATTGGCCGTCCAGATTTGAACCCGGTACCTCTGGTTAGATGGACCGAGTCGTTACCGGTTGAGCCACCGACGCTATACAATACAATAAAATATTCTTTATTGCATCACAACATAAAAAAAGAAATTGACAATATAGAAGAAAGCCTATACAATAGGCGGCCTAATTGCTAGGTAGCAATTTCTTCCAGGCAACCTTTGGGTAGGGAAACAGCGATAGAATAAGTTAAGGGGCGGTGCAATAGTTTAATCTGTCTACTTACAAAATTTCAGCCACGTTTAGTAGTTTATGCGTGAAAGAGTAACAAACATCCATACATACTAACTTTTGCGTTTATAATATTAGTAGGATTAATTCATAAGGTACTTTACTAAGTGAAATTCTATCTTGTCTAAGAATGTACCCTTTAACTTGTACACAGCTTTACTTACAATGTAATGGCCTATTTTCTACTTCCAGCCACTAGTTATGGCTTCGTCCTTGCCGAGTTATTAATTATTACATAATAGACCATTCATACTACGTGTATGAATGAGTTCGCTGTCGAATAGTAGCATCCAATCGTACCAGTTTTCTGCTGTTGATAAAAAAATTAAAACTGAATAACCTATGTTATGATTATGGTAACTCAAATGTTTACGTTTCATAATCTCTGCTGGTGTGACCATCATTCGCCTGTTCCGTGTTAATTCCTTATGAAAAAATAAATTATAAGCAACAATAACGAGACACATCAAGAGACTGTGTTTCCACTCTACGAGAAAATACTAAAATCTAGAAATTAGTATCCAATACATTCGTTCAATATTTATTGTGTTTCTTCGTCAAAAAGTTATAGTAGGAGTAAATCTATGCTTGTAGGCACATTAAAGACAAAGGTTTAACTTTACAGAAGCAACACTAAAGAAACACATCAAGAGACTGTGTTTCCACTCTACGAGAAAATACTAAAATCTAGAAATTAGTATCCAATACATTCGTTCAATATTTATTGTGTTTCTTCGTCAAAAAGTTATAGTAGGAGTAAATCTATGCTTGTAGTGTAGGCACATTAAAGACAAAGGTTTAACTTTACAGAAGCAACAATAACGAGACACATCAAGAGACTGTGTTTCCACTCTACGAGAAAATACGAGAATCTAGAAATTAGTATCCAATACATTCATTCAATGTTAATTGTGTTTCTCCGTAAAAAGTTATAGTAGGAGTAAATCTATGCTTGTAGGCACATTAAAGACAAAGGTTTAACTTTAGAAGCAACACTAAAGAAACACATCAAGAGACTGTGTTTCCACTCTACGAGAAAATACTAAAATCTAGAAATTAGTATCCAATACATTCGTTCAATATTTATTGTGTTTCTTCGTCAAAAAGTTATAGTAGGAGTAAATCTATGCTTGTAGGCACATTAAAGACAAAGGTTTAACTTTAGAAGCAACACTAAAGAAACACATCAAGAGACTGTGTTTCCACTCTACGAGAAAATACTAAAATCTAGAAATTAGTATCCAATACATTCGTTCAATATTTATTGTGTTTCTTCGTCAAAAAGTTATAGTAGGAGTAAATCTATGCTTGTAGGCACATTAAAGACAAAGGTTTAACTTTACAGAAGCAACACTAAAGAAACACATCAAGAGACTGTGTTTCCACTCTACGAGAAAATACTAAAATCTAGAAATTAGTATCCAATACATTCGTTCAATATTTATTGTGTTTCTTCGTCAAAAAGTTATAGTAGGAGTAAATCTATGCTTGTAGGCACATTAAAGACAAAGGTTTAACTTTACAGAAGCAACACTAAAGAAACACATCAAGAGACTGTGTTTCCACTCTACGAGAAAATACGAGAATCTAGAAATTAGTATCCAATACATTCATTCAATGTTAATTGTGTTTCTTCTTCAAAAAGTTATAGTAGGAGTAAATCTATGCTTGTAGGCACATTAAAGACAAAGGTTTAACTTTACAGAAGCAACACTAAAGAAACACATCAAGAGACTGTGTTTCCACTCTACGAGAAAATACTAAAATCTAGAAATTAGTATCCAATACATTCGTTCAATATTTATTGTGTTTCTTCGTCAAAAAGTTATAGTAGGAGTAAATCTTTGCTTGTAGGCACATTAAAGACAAAGGTTTAACTTTACAGAAGCAACACTAAAGAAACACATCAAGAGACTGTGTTTCCACTCTACGAGAAAATACTAAAATCTAGAAATTAGTATCCAATACATTCGTTCAATATTTATTGTGTTTCTTCGTCAAAAAGTTATAGTAGGAGTAAATCTATGCTTGTAGGCACATTAAAGACAAAGGTTTAACTTTACAGAAGCAACACTAAAGAAACACATCAAGAGACTGTGTTTCCACTCTACGAGAAAATACTAAAATCTAGAAATTAGTATCCAATACATTCGTTCAATATTTATTGTGTTTCTTCGTCAAAAAGTTATAGTAGGAGTAAATCTATGCTTCTAGTGTAGGCACATTAAAGACAAAGGTTTAACTTTACAGAAGCAACAATAACGAGACACATCAAGAGACTGTGTTTCCACTCTACGAGAAAATACGAGAATCTAGAAATTAGTATCCAATACATTCATTCAATGTTAATTGTGTTTCTTCTTCAAAAAGTTATAGTAGGAGTAAATCTATGCTTATAGCCACATGAAAGACAAGGGATGGAATCGATGAATCATCATTCGTTATAGAACATAATTACTTAGCCTAAAACATATACCAAATGATGACTCAGTATAATACCAAACTAACTAAAAACTGAGATATATTTCTGCGGACGAACGAAAGTGTGGCTAATATACGAGTATACATATAATAAAACTGTAAAGGGGCCGTGTCTGTAAATGAAATATTTTTGGAAAATAACAACCGTGGTGGAACTTACTAATGATATAGAGGCCAAAACAACAAATTTTGGAATTTTTGTCTATCTGTATGTCCTCGCATCACGCAAAAACTACCAGGCCGACTTTGATGAAATTGTGTATGCTGATTGAGCCCGGGTGAACATATAGGATACTTTCAATTCCGGAAAATTTAAGAGTTCCCGTGGGGAAATTCAAAAACTCCTCGCGGACGAACTCGCGGGCACAGCTAGTTCATTTATAAATTATTTTAAATTTGACTTTCCAATAGAATTATGATGACCCTTAATGAGCAGTTATATTAAAAGTCCCTATCCGATGTCACTTATGACGAATTTAACGACATCGCACTCCAGGATTAGCCTAAGAAAAAGGCATACATACGTACACACGAAAAACATTACACACCTTCTTAGGCACTCGCATAAAAATACAAAAATAACCAAAAACGGTGCAATATTTCTACGGACGAACAAAATTACTTATTTTTTTCATGAGTTAGTCGCTAAATGAAATAAAGTTCCCACGATGTAAGAACCACAACACTGAGCTGCAAAGTTCAAGTTGGTCTAAAATACTGTAAAACAACAGTCATTAGTATTAGTAGCCAGCACAACCCCAGGCCGCATACAAATATACAAAGGCGGTTGCAACACAGATAGGAACTGCACTGTAACGCAGCCGGGGTCGTTCGTATATATAAATAATTACAAACACGACTACACCACAGACATTTGGAAACTGTCTGCACTGTGAACGGTTTCGGAAGACATTGTTTTAACGAAAACGGCTCCAATACAGAACAGTTTAGCTGTTCGTATCGTCAAACACTGAAGAGCAAAGTTAAGCGAGCGAAGCGAGCGATGATAGGTTCAGGTTTGCTTTATTATACTATCGAAGAACTTCGTTTCGCCAGGCTCTCCCCACCCCTTCTCCTGCCCGCAGCTCAGGGTATGGAGTGGTGGGATAGGGGGGGAGGGAGGAGAGCCTAGCCTCGCGAAGCCTTTCGACAGTATAATCAATCAAACCTGACCGAACCTACCGCTGGGTTTAGACAGAAAATAACCGCTTTAAGCCATCCGCGAGGTAATGCAGCACAGACTATGGGTTTCTGTGTTCCAGCCGCCTTTGTATATATCAGGCCCCACACAAGGTTACCGCTGGTTTGGAGAGAAAATAACTGCTATAAGCCATTCGCTAGGTAATGCAGCACAGACTATGGGTTTCTGTGTTGTGGCCCCACACAAGGTAACTAGTCGTATAAACATTAAACCGTTTCAAATGCTTCAGCATATGCGTCCTTTACCGAACAAAGAGAACGTATTTTATGTTATTTTCTCTTATAATACCTAAGTCTACAGTCAGCATTAAACGCGAAATCTGGAAAATTTATTTCGTAGTTCAAGGAGGCGAAGTTGTTTAGATGTTATACGAGTACTTACATAAACCTGCTGCACTATTGTTTTAAAGACTACCTTCAATATTTCAAAACATTGTTTATTTTTAAATAGCTTTAATGAAGTATGAATCATGTGTTTATGTGGTTTGCTTCGTCATTCACAGGTTGGTAACGTCATAAAACGCATGTTTATTTTAAATTACCACCATGGGTCTAAACATGAACTAACTTGATTGTAAATGGCAGTAACACTAAAGACGTTACCACCGTAACCATATTGTAAGATTTGTGTACGCTTAAAAGTATTTACGGCCATTCACTTCAAAATATAAATACGATATTACTCTTTGTTTTTAACTATTGAATGCTGGCCAAGACAGACACCATCTGGGGGCACGGTAGTGCCCCCGCCAAGACTAGCCAAGCGAAGCGCAAGGGCACTACCTACCTTTTCTCGAAACGCTTCGTCGTTTTTTCTCTCATAACTTTTGTTGAAGATAGAATGCTATCAGTAAAATCATTAAACACACAAAGTTTGAATGTCGTAGCTATTATACTTTAGATTTTATTAATGTTTCAAAACCCTCGATTTCGTCACTGACACACTGACTCACTGATCATCAAAATTGTTGGGTACTTCCTGAAGTCCTAGAAAGCTGAAATTTGGTATGTAAGCTAATATTACTACAAAGACAACAAAAAAATTAAAAAACATAACTTTACCTATCCCCTGGGAATAGGAGATGGAAGCACAGATTAGATAATAGTACCTACTACGGTGGAAGTTTGTATGAGACTTGCACTACAATTTGTGCTACATAACTGAAAATTAATAAAAATACTTCTTATATCAAATAATAAATACGTACGTCATAGTTTTTCGAAAATCATCCCCTTACTCTTTAAAAATGGGGGTGAAAGCTCAAACACGGTCCGGCGTCACTAGATGGCGCTGACTGTATTTTGAAACGCGGTAACGATCTTTATATCGGGCAGCCTTATCTAGCGAAGTAGGTCCTACGACATTCTTCTGCTGCGCTAGTAAAACTTTGGTAAAGAATATTCTAATATCTTATATTGTTGTAGCATACACGGTCCGGCGTCACTAGATGGCGCTGACTGTATTTTGAAACGCGGTAACGACTTGGATATCGGGCAGCCTTATGTAGCGAAGTGGTTCCTCGGTTGTTTACAGTCATTTACGACATTCTTCTTCTGCGCTAGTAAAACTTTGGTAAAGAATATTCGAATATCTCATATTGTTGGTTGAAGCATTGTAGCCTATTTTGAACTCTCATAACTTTGCTTTGATGCTAAATAGTTATTTTTTTTCAAGATAGAATGCCATAATTCGAGTTAAGTAGGTTACTGGTACAAATTATTATAAGTATTTCTTTGTTATTTTCTTAGAATTTAATATTGGAAGTTTGAATAGAATTAGGATTTTACAGGATTAGTTTTGTTTATAGTAAGGTCGTAAGGTGTAGGTTTAATTGCTTCAGATTGAGTATTATCGGTATTCTTCTGATTTTAACATGGTTTCTAAAATTGTTGTACTGGAAGTAGAGGTGGGACCCCGCCGTCATCATGTGGTACACATGTCGGGAGATGGTTAATGCCTCTTCCATTCCTGACCTATCAATTATTATAAACAGTAAATTATCACATAAAAAAGGCAAAGATAGAGAGTGGGCTATAAAAAAGGTGTGGCTGACGTGCAAGAAATACACACCAAAAAAAAGGAAGAAAAAAATTAACAAAAAAAAAATCCATTAACCAACTTACAAAAATAAATAAAATCCCATTAAAAACATTTTCATGTAAAAATGTTGACAAGACAAGTCTACGTAGCTTACCCTGCGAAAAATTTATCAGATCTCGTATAAAGCCAAGCTCTAAAGACTGCACACTCTAAACCTACAAGCTCTACACTACACCTTACTCAAAATATATTAAAAAGTGGTCAGATGTCATGTAGAGCCAAGATTTGTCATCTATACGCCCTAACTTTACCAGGCCTACTTCACAAATTCTACATTTTAGTCAAAACGTGTGGCTTGGCCGTTTTGCTACCGTCACGAAGATTTCATAGACATTCGTTTATTAAAGTTTTGGTGCGGAACCGTGTTTGTGTGACCCCAAGTAGCACTTGGTCGGTTTTTTAGTAGATATATCTGCTCATGCATTTGAAACTGTAAGTCTCTGTAGTAAGTGTGTACTCTGTATTGCGGCTACGATTATGAACTAAATACATCTGGGAAATAACTTGTCTACTGAGCCTAAGTCCTGACCTGACTGGCACTACATGATCATAAAGTACTAGGTCGGCGCCTACTTTGTTTAGGCGACCGTACTTTTTTTAAATTTATTTTTTTATTAAAAATTTGACCGTGCAAAGAGATCAACTTACAAAGTCGTCGTAAGCGTCCTTGACAGCTGTTAGCGCCAACACGCCGATCAGCGGTATGGCGGTGGTGATGGGCGTCAGCGAGGAGATGGCCGGGATCAGCTGCAGCACCAGCAGGCACAGGAAATAGAAGTTGGCCAGCCGCTGGAACTGCTCCAACAGGTTCAATGGCAGGAACGTTATGATCGAGTACTTCGATGTTTTGATGTAGTTGTTCTGCAACAATGGTAGGTAGCTATTTAGCTTCGATGTATCATTAAATACATTTCAAGAATGTTTAAAGGATGTTCTGCAACAATGCTGGGAAGCTATTTAGCTTCGATGTATCATTAAATACATTTCAAGAATGTTTAAAGGATGTTCTGCAACAATGCTGGGAAGCTATTTAGCTTCGATGTATCATTAAATACATTTCAAGAATGTTTAAAGGATGTTCTGCAACAATGCTGGGAAGATATTTAGCTTCGATGTATCATTAAATACATTTCAAGAATGTTTTAAAGGATGTCTCTAGTCAATTAATTTTTTTGGCTTTAGTACCATTTTGTAATGCAATACTAACTGAATCTTGAAACTTGAATAAGAGTTACAGAAAAGCTTTGTTTATTACATACTAGCTGTCCCGACGAACTTCGTACCACCTTACACTACATTACACTACCCTAACCTAAACCTTTCTACACTATACTACACTACACTACACTAAATACCCTAGATAATAACCTTCTCCTAACAATAACGAACTCAACAAAAAAAGAATTAGCGTAATCGGTCCAGCCGTTCACGCGTGATGCGATGACCAGAAGAAATAGGGGTTCATTTTTAGGGTTCCGTACCCAAAGGGTAAAAACGGGACCCTATTAATGAGACTTCGCTGTCCATCTGTCTGTCCGTCCGTATGTCACCAGGCTGTATATCATGAACCGTGATAGCTGGACAGTTGAAATTTTCACAGACGATGTATTTCTGTTGCCGCTATAACAACAAATACTAAAAAACAGAATAAAATAAGTATTTAAGGTGGCTCCCATACAAGAAATGTGATTTTTATAGAAAATGGTACGGAACCCTTCGTGCGCGATTCCGACTCGCACTAGGCCGTTATATATATTGATGATGTCTTTTGATATTAATACGTAATATGTATTGTGTTGTGATCTCTTATTTGTCAAAAAATCAACTCGTTCTGAGAAAATCACATAAGATTAGCCTTTGGGGAAATCTGGTAAGCGAGCTGCCATTTTCAGCATCATCATCAGTGACTAACAGGTAAGATAATCGTGAATTAAAAAAGATTTAATTGCAATATTGAACAATGCTGCAAGAATAATAAGATGAAAAATAATACCGCAAACCGCCGAAATGTGTGAATATGCAGAGGTCAGATCAGACTAACTAAACGCACCCAATGCAAAGGTCGTCTAAATGTAAAATTTTATAGAGATCAATATAGTAAGGACACTTCAATTCGACTGTAAATGATATGGCATGACGATCACTCAACAGCTCGTTAGATAGAGTAAATAGCTGTTATACGTATCTTTTTTTTCGTCTTGCATGTGAGTGACGTCATTCAAAATCCAATACAATGAATATGGCTGGGTTTTATGATTCAGTTCCAGGAACAATCTCGGAATCACGTCTTGAGGGGGCTGAATGTGACAGCAGCGCTGAGTGAGAAGGGACGAACGATGTATTTGTTGAACCGAGAGAATCGGGCGCGCCGTATCGCGTCAAGAATCAAGATTCGATCCTCCCAGTAGATAATTTTGCGGGACAACTGATAGGGTTTTTATCACGCTTTTATGAGCTTCACCTGTATATATGTTTGTAACCGACTCCTTTGCACTCGTTGACCCATTTTAAATGGACAGATTTAATTCAAACTTTGTACATTTATCAAGAATCAGTGACAATACAATAATTTCATAAGTTCATCTCATTATCCTGATCAGGATTCAGGATCGCCAGGATTAAATGCACATCAAACTAAAAATCGAAATATAAATATACTTTAAAAAACTAATCCGACGCTCTTACGGTGAAGTGAGGAAACCTGCACACGCCTGCGAAGAAACTCGCAGGTTGTGTGTGAAGTCGACCAACCCGCACTGGGCCCGCGTGGTCGACTAAGGCCCGATCGCCTTAATTCAGGGTAGGCTCGTGCCCCTCGGTGGGAACGTATATGAGCTGATGATGATGATGAAAACACTAAAAAACACATCAAACTAAAAAGTGAAAATAATTCTTAATATAAGCTGAACACAATAATGAACAAAAAGCGTGGGGCGCTTTGTGTCATATTTTTGCGTTGATTCGAGAGATTGCAAGATTTTGAATTTTTCAATAGTCGGATAAGACTTATCTGTCGAATAACTCCATTATCTGAAGAATACATTTATCTGATGCTTTGACCGCCAGTTAAGTGCATTATTCGATAAACTTAGTACCTAGTATGTTCACTTTTGATGTAATTTGGTTAGGACTTAGAGGTTGTTTGTATCATCAATGCATTCTCCTTGTCCCTTACCTATTCACCTAGTCACCGAATCTGTCTTTTTTTTCCATTTTTTTTTAAATTTTCATTACTTCTTGATGCTCACGAGTACCGGAACCTCAGCAGTAGCAAAATTTGCCGAACCCTGTCTTTTTCGAGATTCCATTGTAATGAAACTAATAATTTAGTTAACGTCAAAGACGATGTACTTATTTAGTACGATGTAACGTAAATTTAGGTTTAGTATTCCATAAAGTCGAAACGAAATAAGTAACACAAAAATCCCAGTTGAATCGTAGTGTCTAAAGAAGGAAAACAACAAAAAAACATTGACACCGACATGAATTGAATACAATATTCTGTACTGCTCTAACGCATGAGTATGCAATATATCTGTTTCACCTCTCTGAAGTTTGAGTTGCCAGAATTGAAATATCCGGTCAGATATTAGTATATTATATATTATTGTATATTATATCTGGTTATTCATTGAATTAATGACAATTGAAAAATAGCCGACCAATTATCTGACAGATAAACAGCTAGAAAACTCTATTCGTTAGATAGTTATTCGACCTTTTGACTGAGCATTGAAAAAGCGGCCCTTAAACGATGAAAATAAACAATCGCTATCAATAAACCAGGACTAGAATTTCAAGTTTATAACTTAGATATTTTCAAAGACCATCATCATATCAGCTCGAATACCCACCGAGGGGCTCGAGTCTACCCTGAATTAGGGCGAATTTCGAAGAAGTCTGATGGTAAAGTTCATATTTTTTTTAAACTCACTGACTGACTCACTCACGTACCAATCTTTAGATTACAAAATAGAATAAAAACTTCCCATGTACTCCAGCAATCCAGCATTCGCTTACTTTCCCGACCTCTCAGTAATACACTGCTTCGCACGCGAAAGTACGAGTAAGTCAGGCAATTACTCTGAAAGTATACGGGGTATCGTAATGATTTATGTGTCAAAATGTGCATATTGGCAAGGGCTTTAATGTAGATACATAAATATAGTTACAAAAAACCAAAAACCATGCTTTTAAAGCCCATCGAACTAAAAAGTGAAAAATAATTCTTAATAAAAGCTGAAAACTGAAAATTTTTTGGAGAGCGCCAGCGAATTTTTTCTATATCTGTGAACAGAATATGAGAATTCTAGCGAAAGCGAATTTTTTCTTATCTGTGACTTTAGTCATGGAAAAGCACGTAAAAGAATACGGTGATACGAATTCAGTTTGCATGTTGCGACGTAACAATAAGTAGACACCTGGAGCTCCGCCGGAGCGTATGAGTGGAGTTATAATTCATAATAATCGATGATGTAATGTTATACAATTTATAGTACAATCGTTGTAAATATTGCGCGTTAATGAAATGTAATACGAATAACATATAGGCAAACTATGAAGTATCTCATGTGTGATATAGTGATATAGGTACCTAATCAAGTAATCATTGTTCTTATCTCATTAAAAGAAAGTTGATTTATTGTCATTATAATATGAACTCTATAATACCTACACAACAAACAACCCGCACTGGGCCAGCGTGGCCTGCTAAGGCCCGATCGCTCTAATTCAGGGTAGGCTCGAGCCCCTCGGTGGGGACGTATATGAGCTGATAGGAAATACCTATACAAAACGGCAAAGTGCAATTCAGACTCTATGGAACCTTAAAGGTGCTATTCCGACGGCGACCGCAAACTGCAGACGCTGCAGCCGGCCGTATAAATTCATGTCGCCGCCGCCGGCAGCAAAGGAGTGCGGCCGGCGACAGAATTTTATTTTATACTAGCTTTTCCCCGCGGCTTCGCCCGCGTGGACATAGTTTTTATGACTGTCTTTGAGGGTGAGTGGTGCATCAGATACCGATACCGATATATCGGCGGCATTTTGGGTTTGCAGATATTTCAGCATCGGAGATATTTTTATTGCCGATACAATAAGCGTTTTTCTTCGTTTGGTTCTCTACCACGCCAAGGGATGGGCGACACGGTCGTTCTTGATTCAAGTTCTTAGTTGCGCATGGTCTTTCTGCCATTTGTGTACAATGTTATTCCGTGCAAACAAAAAAAAAACTGAACTAACATAACTTAACTTACATATACAGGATGTCCCAGAAATGACACGCCAGAGTGACACTGAAAAATGATTGGGTATAGGTCTATCAGATAACATCAAAATAACCATTGTAAAAGTTCGCTGGTCTTGGAGATATTTGCATTAGTTTTTTTTTATAACTTTGTAGGAAAAACACATTGTTGAATAACTTATGAAATCACGAAGTTTTTAGAGTATTTTGCACGTCAACTTAAGCATAAGTAACTTTTTTTGGAAAATCAAAAAACATTTAAAAACAAATACGTTCAGGAAAGGTAAGGTTCGTTCGTTTAAACAAGTTCGAGCCAGAACCGCACACAAAAGGTTCCGTACCATCATACTAAAAGGCGCTAGTTTCTTCACGTTTTTGAATGGAGACCACCCTTATTTTTTCACTTTTTCAAATTTTTTTTAAGCTATTGCATAGCTTTTATCGCGGGCTTTGAGCGCGGCGACCGAATCAAGAAATTCCGTAACGAAAATAAAATCTAACACCCCACGCTCGGCCGAGTTCTAAAAAACTTACAGCGCCATCTATTAGCAGTTTCCGGTACTAAAAGGACTTAGTCAATTTTACTGGTTTAACTTTCTTAGTGTTAATTTATTACTTAAACATCCCGCGCCCCAAGGACTATATGGTACTGGTAAATACTGCATAAATAAAAATAAATAAATAATTATAATTGCATAAGTTGATAAAAAATCCTATGCAATAGCTTTACTGCGGCAGTCCCCGAGTGCCACACGTTTTTTTTTGTATTTGTTGTTAAAGCGGCAAGAGAAATACATCTGTGAAAATTTTAACTGTCTACCTATTACGGTTTATAAAATACAGCCTGGTGACAGACAGACAGACAGACAGATGGACGGATAGCGGAGTCTTAGTAATAGGGTCCCGTTTTTACCCTTTGGGTACGAAACCCTAAGAAAACAAATGCAAACATCTCAAAAAACGAGCGGACTTTTATTAGGGTCATGTTGATGTTATCCTGATTCCTGATAGACCTAAAGACAAACCAGCTCCAGTGTCACTCTGGCGTGTTGTTTTTGAGACACCTGTATAACTTCACTGAGTAAAATTGACAAAGAAAACTTTGATGTTGCTTTTTCCGAGCTGATGAACTTAATAACACACTCGAAAAAGAAAAGCATCCACCAAATCACGAAGGGAACGTAAGCAAACAAACGTCACAGTTGACATGACATCTAAAACAAAGTGTTGCCATATAAATAAAAAAAAGGTTGTCTGGAAGAGATAGCTTTTAGCAATAAGACCGCCTACTGTACACTACATTATAATAACTATATGTATTAGCTTTACGAAATTGTTTTTTACGTGTAAATAAATAAATAAATAAAATAAAACCGAAAACTACCATAAAATAAATTTCATCTCTGTTACCAATAATGTAATTAATAGTTTTCAGTCATGAAAAAGTAAGGTTTCTCAATTTCCTTTCTTAGTACTTTTTTTCTGTAAAAATACAATTGTTAAATAATTGTTTTCTCAGATTTTTTTTGGTCGAGGAAAAGTTTTTGATTTATATGCGGTATAACATTGAAGTTCGACAATAGCGACATGTAGTAAGCATCGTCGTAGAACGTGAGAGAAAAATTTCCATTACAACTCAACTCGCGCTTTAAAAAAGTAATGTAAACGCGCCTCTTGTTTCGTCTATATACTCTATTTCCTCGTAAACGAGGCACAAACTGTAGTCTCGGTTGGCTTGTTTTGACCTTTTCCATGCTAAGTAAAATATATAATTACTTATCGAAATTAATTAGTTTGCGTATGAGTATTTTAACTATTCGGTTTAATAAAATAAAATGAATAGCCAAATAACTTCAATTTTTAAACACAAAAGTGCTTTAAGGAACAATTTTCAAATTAACATTGGTTAATTCCCAAGCAATATGTATGTTTTTTAAGGAAAACGTGACCCGTGGTATGTTAGTACTAATATATATATATATATATATATATATATATATATATATATATATATATATATAACTTGTGGATTCACATGAAGAGGTACTATCCAAGTCAATTGGACACCGCTTCATCATCGAAAATAACTATCCAGAAAATAAAATTCCATCCAAGTAAGTTGGACATCGCTTCAGCGTCATAAATAACTATCCAGAAAATAAAATTCCATCCAAGTGAGTTGGACATCGCTTCAGCGTTGAAAATAACTATCCAGAAAATAAAATTCACTAAGAGTATTGGTATCGGTATCGCCGATATTTTTATAAGAGTAGCGGTATCGTATCGGCAAAAAGGCGTATCGATGCATTTCTAGTATCAAGTAATAATCAATCCAAAAAGACCAAGACTTTAATCAACTTTATAACCATCAATGTAGCATCCTGTTGAACGGTTAAGTCACTCGAAAAACATTCCTGTATGTTTGTTGTGTAAACATAGAACAGAAAAGGTCACGAAAAGGTACATCAAATTAATCTAGACACACGGCAATGTGTCCGCCAAGTTCGAAGAGAAAAGCGACACTGACCGTGGGTTTATGGTGGCCATTACACGAACCATTTGGGCACTTTCGCCCTATCCGTAAATTAAAATCCGTTTGATTTATACACTTGCGATTAGGTGTGTCTAGTAAAACCCCCTCGATCACCTAGAATCCCATTTTCATAAATATTAATATCTTTTACCATTTACCAAACTTGTCAAGTTATACCATTTTAGTAGTACATAATATAACGAATTTTCTTTTAAGCAACAAAAATTATTTGTACGTTCTCTATTATTTGGAGAATTCTGAAATAAACATTTAAATTTGAAGTCATGTAGCTATGATTTAGCTACCTAACCTTAACCGCCTCCGTAGCTCAGAGGCAAAGTTCACTGGCTTTACGCAGGAGGTCGCGGGTTCGATTCCCGGCGGGGTCAATTGTAAGACTCGGTTTGGTTGGTGGTAGGGCATTTTTTAAGCCCGCCTGGCTAGCTACCACCATCTTATCTAAGTCTTGCCGCTAAGCATCAATGTTGATAACATTGGTGTGTTCCGGCATGAAGATAAGATAGCCAGTTCCCCATTGCGTTGGGGAATCTTGGAAAGCCCGCTTCCATCTTCGGCAACATCGTCACTTACCACCAGGTGAGATGTTGTCAAGGGTTTACCAATTGTGAATAAAAAAAATAAAAAAAAAACCTACCAATTTAGATCTCTGTAATTTTTTGTTTATCGAGCTTGGCTTCCTTTCACATTTATGTTTGGTTGGGATATTATTGTAGCGAAAAGGTCCGATAGGGTCCACCCGCGGGCAAGTTTACTCTGAGCCGCGTGAATTCCGAACCAAATCAATTTATGGCAGGCGCAGCGAGAATTATAGTAATAGTATTTGTCTATACAACAACCACAGAGCCAGATGAGAGTTCACAAGCGGGCAAAGCGAGTGAGTGAGTGAGTGGTGAACTGGTGAGCGACTCGCTTGGCTGAGCGTATACAGGTTGTAACAAAATTGGTGCAGGTTCCGTTAACTGGGGCTTTTACCCATCATACTGAACAACTTTTGCTGAAATCGCAAAACATAATTTTCATTCTTCATTCAATACGATCGAGTCATTTTGTGAAATTTTGTTTGGAGGGCTCAATTAATTTCAGGGCTTCAAAATTTTGCTATCTCTCGAATGAACGCTATCTGTCTGTTTATCTGAGCATTGAAAAACCGGCCCTTAAATAGATTAAAATAAGGCTTGGGATAATATTATTAAAGGATTATAACCTCCTTGGAAAAGATGACCAAACCCTTAAATTAAGCCTACACCATTCATAAGCCAGTTGGCCCCACGTTGGGCGCCAGTGTAGCACGACTTCGTAGGTACGGACGGTGGGTAGATAGGGCGTGGGATTGAAAGAAGATGCGTGCTTGCAGTTTAACGTTTAATGATAATTGTGGAAATGTAGGATGAAATTTAACATTTAAGAGAGTATCTGTTTCTGTTATTTTAAATTATTTTTATATACAAGAGTTTAGTTATTTATATCCAATTAGTAGTGAAAATATTGATGATTGAAGAGGATTTGGATTTTGATTTTTGAATGATATTGTCAGCGCATGCGTAAAAAATAAATAGATGGAATGCAAAAAGATCGAATGAAAGAAGAACGCATAACAGCGTGCCTCGTTACACTATTCCTTGGTGTATTATCATATCAGCTCATATACGTCCCCACCGAGGGGCTCGAGCCTACCCTGAATAAGGGCGATCGGGCCTTAGTCGACCACGTGGGCCCAGTGCGGGTTGGTCGACTTTCCACACAACCTGCTAGTTTCTACGCAGGCGTGTGCAGGTTTCCTCACGATGGTTTCCTTCACCGTAAGAGAGTCGCATAAACGTACATATGAAATCTAAATTCGAAATCACATTGGTACGTGGCAGGATTCGAACCACGACCTCCCGGACAGGAGGCGGCGGCCCCAGCCGTTACGCCACCGATGCTCTTTACGCCACCGATGCTCTTTGGTGTAACCACGGTGTAAACTATGCGCTTCGATTATAATTATTCTCCTTTCTTCACAAAAAGATAACTCAAAGATAATCTAACCAACTCGCGTTATATAATTAAGTTGCCCTCTCGGAGGAAATCCTATCTCTTTTAAAATTCCCCTTTTCTTAAAACTTAAAGAAGATTATATATCTTTGGTTATTATATTTTTTATTTGCTAGAAATGTCTTGAGTTCCTCCGAACTAGAAGTTAAAAAAGAGGAAAAGTAAAAATTACGTGTGTGGTATAAACATTTCAACGCACAGTAAACTAGCTTAATATAAAGTACCACTTTTTGAGCAACTGTATTGAAAATTATTAGGTTTGAAATTTTGGTGCACTAGGCAAACTGAAGTAACATTACCAACAACTGAACTAAGTCCACAGATAATTCTAATACATAGTACTGCTGCGGCTCCTATAAAAGTTTTATGTTTATTTTTACAATTTGGGAAATCAAATAGCTAGGTATTTTTAAATTTGTTTAAACTAAATTCTAAATCCTTTACAGATTTTTACAGCTAGATAACCTAGAAAGACGTTAATTAATGAAACGTTATTGTTACAACATGTAGGACATAGGCGCAGCTGTGATCCGTCAAAAAAAATGCCACTTGTGCGTTCTTATTTCGCTCAATGAGCGAATTCTGTATTTGAGCCTGACATGTCAACAAAGTACATACAACGTTAAAGCTTTTACTTACCGTCTCAAGCTGGTTCCGCGTCGAGCAGTTTGTTACTACTTTAGTTTAAGCAAAGTATATACAGAGTGTAACAAAATTGGTGTAGGTCCCGTCAACTGGGGCTTCTAGTCATCGTACTGAACAACTTTTGTTCTACGACTTTGCTGAAAACGTAAAAATATTTTTTACTCTTCATACAAATCGATCAGTTGATCGACCGATTTCGTGCATTTTAGTATGGAGGATCAAAATTTTATTTTGAGAATTGTCTATGGGTTCCTTGGAGAAAGTTGTTCAGTATGACGAGTAGAACCCCCAGTTAACGGGAGCTATACCAATTTTGTTACACCCTGTATATATATTAGTGTTTAAGCTTGGGATGGAAAAGAGGTTGATATAATTTTGAGTTGGCAACTTACAGCGTAGCGGAACTGCGCGTTGTACTCCCTGTTGTTCGCCTTGATTCGCCGTAAGTTATCTGCAACAAACAACAAACCGTTTAAAAAGGCGGTATTAGTACAGATTTTCGTTATTTTTGACGACAATTACTATTAAACGATATAAAACCCAAGGATGAAAAAAACACACTTATTGTTGATGATGTTCCCTAAAGTGAAAAGCTATTAGAAACACGATAGAGCATTTTTGGCTCGATAAAAAAAAATCCAAAAGATAGGTCTACACCGTTACTTTCAACTCCAGTTTTGACTAATATTTTGAAGTATCAATTTTTAAAAATATACAACAATATTGGTTATGATAATGCAAAGTAAGTAACGTATAATTTCATTGTAGTTTTTGATTAAACGAAAAACAATTGAAAAAGTGTGGTTCTTTTCTTTACTCTTTACACGTAAAGAAAAAGACGGAGACAACTGTTCCAATCAATACCTTGCCTTAAGCTTCACACAATCGACTCGGCAAGTTTCAAGCTGCTTCGCTGGTTAGCCACGAGTGGACAGTTTTTGTCCGAGTTAGGGCCCTAACAAGGGTCCAATTACAAAATACAATTCAAACTATTGAAAGCTACCACTGTGGAAAAAAATGTATAATATTCTTGACAATTCTTTAAAATCGATTTAATTGAATACAGTTATAAAAATATTACCACATTTGATGTCAAAAAATATCATATCACCCAGCTTTTGGCAATAATTGCAAAATTTCCCGAAAACAAACAGTTTATGTTCAATGAAACCAACATACAAAAATTGGGGACATTATGTTTTAATTGAACACATTTTTAAAGTTATTTGAAATTGAAGAAAAGTAATAAAAACATGTAAAAATTGACAATCGGGCGTTAGGTCTCAACGAAACCGCCGCGTTGAAGCTCGCATTGATTTGAACTTAAATTGGATAGTGTTACGTTTGATATTGTTTTAATGGACCTGCTCGAATTAAGTCATCTTAACACCTTAAGTTAACCTGACGGCGGCAGAAGCCAATTCTTAAGAAATCCGTTCATTCGTACCATTTCTTTAATAAAATAATACATTGTTGTTTTAACTTTTTTTAATAACTCTACAGGACTACATCTTTTTACCAATCAGATATATTTTTTAATAAATTGTGTTACTTCTTATAGTTATTTATGATACAAGGGTGGTAAAAAGGTAATACACCCATGCATCATACGACATTTTTCAATACAGTTGTGAGAAAACAGGTAAAATAAAAAACGACTGTGAGAAAAATACATGGGTACATACCTATCAAGGTTTTGGCAATCAAAGTTCATTTTACGCGACTTGTGGCTCATTTTAAATGTCCGGGAAGTAATCTCACTTTGTTTTTCCTATACATACACATAAGTATATTTTTTATTACACGTATATATTAACTATTTATAGTTTTATTTGTATTCATAACTAAAACAACTCAATTCAGTATTACAAAAATTGCGGCATATTTAATTTAGCTACGCATGCGTAAGTTTTTTTTAATATTACCATAAAAAGATTACACTAAGGCTTGGTATAATAACAACACTATATCGTTATCCCTCTACGTCTTACTACACTTGTTCAATTTCAACATCAAATTCAATTTAATTGGGTGGATTACAACTACGAGGCAAATATGACCTATTATTACTAGCGTTCAAAAGGCAAATATGCGAAATTGAACTTGAAAATAAGTAAGTTAGTAAAGTTAGGCCTATTGTAAAGACTGAAAATATTGACAGCCAGACGTTAGAATGTGGTCTAGAAATTTAAAAAAGGGGTAAAATAAAGCACATAAGCGGTAAAATCAATTTTGCGCACACTTGACTGGCATATAAAGGACTACTTTTCGAGCAACTGTATTCAAAAATTAATTATGGAAAAAGGCAATCAATCATGCAGGTATTTAAATAACCACGCGATTTGTAGATCAATGTATATTTTTGCGCATGACTTTATAGAATACTAGCCGTTTCCCGCGGCTTCACCCGCGTGGACGTTTCTAAGACTTTTCGAGGGTGCGCAGTGCGCGAGCCGTTACACTCACGAGCGTGAAAAACAGTAGCCTATGTCACAGTACAATAAAGAGTACTAGCGTACAGTATGGTCACTCCCTGCCTCCCGTTGAAAGTGCCGCCCACCCCCGCTCAGTAGCCTCAACCGCAACCCTAGCGTGTCTTATCTCACTCACACAAGCATGGTACGCGTTCACCTACACGAGCTTAGACTGTGTGCGTAGGAACGCGTTTGTTTCATACATTTGATCGTCAGTGACCGAGGTGTGCCTATGTGTTAATCCAGGTCCTAATGTATCTACCTACCAAATTTCAGCCAGATCCATTCAGTAGTTTTTGCGTGAAAAAGTAACAAACATACATCCATACATTCTTACAAACTTTCGTGTTTACAATATTAGTAGTAATTAAAAAATATATTGTATTGGACACATCAAAATTTTTTTTCTAATTCGGTCTTATAATTTAATTAAAAAAGAGTCTTGAAAGTAGCGCACATAGCTAGTGATCTACTCCCCCTTCAAAATATTTTTCGCGGGTGGCGTCTCACCATAACTCAGCCGAATCTCTTAGTCATATTATTCGAAACGAAAACACATGCATGTTGAAAAAACTTGTAAACCTTAAAGTCTAAACTACAGGATCATATAATACTCGCTCGAAATTGTAGACATACTACATTCTACGTGATAGAAACCTGATCATTCCATATCAGTACGTTATCGAGTGTTCCATCTGAAGATGTACATAAACCTAATGGTGCCACCATCAGCACCAACTGCTACGTTATCAGGTCACGTCGTTGCAATAAAACAGTTGAAAGTAGGTTTGCGATGCTCCGTCACGAATCGAGCACGGAAGGAAAGTTATTTGGCTTCCTTGGGCGTACTTACAACCTACTGTACTCTCGCCTCAGCTACTATTTGAGTTTACAATCTATAACAATGGATTTATATCACTTAGGTCATCGTGAATATCATGGAAATTATTGTTGGAGAAGGTTTTATATGATTGTCTATAATCCACCACGTCACCTAGCAACGAATAAAAATATTGTTGGTGTTCGAAAGAAATGAAAGTCATGTCCTTGTAATCCCTACTAATATTATAAATTATAAATTATAAATATTATAAATAATATTATAAATGTGAAAGTAACTCTGTCTGTCTGTTACGCTTTCCCGCAAAAACTACTGAACGGATTTGGCTGAAATTTGGTAGGTAGACAGATTAGGACCTGGGTTAAGACATAGGCTACTTTTTACCACGCTCGCGAGCCGCTTGCGGCTCGCGCACTGCGCACCCTCGAAAAGTCGTAGAAATGTGGTCCATGCGGGTGAAGCCGCGGGAATCAGCTAGTTATTTATAAAAGATTGGTTATTAACTGCGTAATATATAAATATCTAACATGGTTATGGGGTAGTAATCGCTATACCAATCACGTAAATAATATATATTTTGTGAAAGTATAAAGTTTAAAAATAGTGTACTGAAAATATTTTCAAAATGACAGATGAAGAAAACTCATCAAACTCAATTTGTGGTATTCGCAAACTAAGAGGTACCGAGGATTTTGCTAATTGGAAATTCGTGGTACGTAATTATTTGGAATCCAAAAATTGGTGGGTGGCAATAGGAGCCACGGAAGTCAGTGCTGCTCTAAAAGATACAGATAGAAAAGCACGTAGTACACTATGCCTGTTATTGGAGCCCTCGTGTTTTACGCATGTTTACGATGCGAAAACAGCCCGTGAAGTATGGGAGAGTTTATGCACCGCATACGAGAGTAAGGGCTGGGGAAGGCGTATAAACTTGCAACGTCAGCTATGGTCGTGTAGACTGGAAAATTTCGATTCTATGGAGAAGTACATTGCAAAAATAATGTTCTTATCTAAACAGTTAGCTGATATTGATGCGAAAATTTCAGAGGAATGGTTGATTTCCATATTACTGAGTGGATTAACGGTGGAATACGATCCACTAATCATGGCTATAGATAATAGCGGCCAGAAAGTCAGTTTAGAGCACATAAAGTCGAAGTTGCTGCATGAAGCCAGCAGACAGGTTGACTCAAAGGCTAGTGATGGTGAGCAAGCCTTAATCACAGCTAAGGCAGGTAATAGAGAGAAACCGATTGCTCGAAAACCATTTATAGTGAAATGTTTTAAGTGCCACAAACAAGGACACAAAGCATCGGAGTGCAGAAGCAGAAAGACTGCAAATGTATGTATGAGCACGGCAGATTCAATAAACAAGAACAGTTGGTATCTGGATAGTGGGTGTTCAAATCATATGACGCATGATGCGAGTAAGTTATCGAACTATACGAAAAATAGAAGTAATATGAAAATAAAAGTAGCAAGCGGTAAGGAAATTCCAGTTAAAGGCAGAGGAAATGCCGCACCCAAGGTCAGTGAGCATTATGAACTTCCATTGAATAATGTTCTTCATGTACCAAACCTGTCTATGAATTTAATCTCTGTGAGCGATTTGATTAAAAAAGATTTCGCAGTAAATTTTGACAAAGAAGGTTGCATAATAAAAAGGCAAGACGACCAAACAGTTGCGACTTGTAAAGAGGTTGGCGGAATTTTTCAACTGAACGAAAAAGAAAACTTTATGGTCAATTTGACAATGTCAAATGAAATTTTGTCAAACTTATGGCACAGAAGATTGGCACATCTTGGTCGTAAATATATACAACAATTACAAAAAATGTGTACAGGTATGAATTTTAAAATGACTGACAAAACTGAGCCGTGTATTTCTTGTGTAAATGGGAAGTCAGTGAAAATTCCTTTCAAAAATAAAGGTACTAGAGCGCAACAGATTTTAGGTCTAGTTCACACGGATTTATGTGGTCCGATGGAAGAGCCCTCATTTGCCGGTTCTCGATACATGTTATTGTTTATCGACGATTATACGCGTAAGACGCATGTCTATTTTTTAAGGAACAAAAACCAAACCCTTGAAAAGTTTCGCGAGTATAAAGCGGAAGTTGAGAAACAAACAGGTATGTCGATTAAATGCCTGAGATCCGATAATGGTAAAGAATTCTGTAACAAAGCCTTCGATAAGCTGTTAAAATCAGCTGGTATAAAACACCAGAAGACGGTTCCATACACGCCTGAGCAAAATGGCGTAGCGGAAAGGGCGAATAGAACTATTATAGAGAAAGCAAGGACATTGCTTTGTGAAGCGAATCTTAGCAAGAAGTTCTGGGCGGAAGCTGTATGCACTGTAGTTTATTTAAAGAATAGAAGCCCTACAAAGGCAGTAACAAATATGGTACCACAAGAACTTTGGTCTGGCAAGAAAATTGACTTAAGTTATCTCAAGATATTCGGTTGCTTAGCATATGTATTAAAGCCTAAACAGAAAAGAAGAAAGCTTGATATGAAAACCGAAGCCCTGATTTTCATTGGCTATAGTGAAATATGTAAAGGTTACAGACTAATAAATGCCAAGACAGGCGAGGTGACGACAGCCAGAAATGTTCAATTTATGGAAAATATGTTTCCTGGAGATGGTATGAAGCCGCTAAAAAACACAAGCGTTCCTATGAATATAAACGAGGAGCGAACAGAATCTGTGATCGAAAGTTCAAATTTGAGCAGTGATTGTAGTTTTCAAGAAGCAGAGACTTCAAACGCAGAGACAGGTGCACCACGTCCTGAAGTGATTCAAGTCGATAGTATATCAATTACTATGAACACTGAAGAAGCAACTGAACGCAGATATAATCTACGTGAACGAAAACCAGTAGACTATACATCTGCATGTACTAACGCTATTGCAAATATCGATGGTGATCCAATCACGATAGAAGAAGCACTCGCTAGGCCCGATCGTGATTTGTGGCAGAAAGCCATGGACGACGAGCTGCAATCTTCAAAAGAAAACCAAACTTGGTCTATAGTGGATCTACCACGTGATAAGAAACCAATTGAGTGCAAGTGGGTTTTCAAAGTTAAGCGGAATAGCGATGGTAAGATTGAAAAATATAAAGCAAGGCTCGTTGCTAAAGGATATACGCAGGTATGTGGCGTAGATTATAACGAAACTTACTCTCCAGTTGTGAGAAACTCGACTTTGCGGCTGCTATTTTCATTAGCTGCCGAATACGATTGGCTAATTGACCAATGGGATGTAACAACTGCATTTTTATATGGTAAGTTAAAAGAAGAAATTTACATGCTTCAACCAAAAGGAGCAGTTACCAAAGGTCAAGAAACTAAAGTTTGTAAATTGCAAAGATCGTTGTATGGACTCAAGCAGGCATCGAACGCCTGGTTCCATGAGCTTGACAGGGAGATGCTAAACTTAGGTTTCATTCAATCTAAAATTGAGCCATGTCTTTATCAGAGGGTCTTTAATGATAACGATAGGATTATCGTAGTAATATATGTTGACGATATATTCGTGTTCTGTTCAAAGCGTCACGAAGATGCGAAGCTAAAGCTTAAAGCTGGATTATTGAAAAAGTTTAAATTGAAAGACTTAGGTCCAGCGAGACATGTTTTAGGTATGAGGCTGAGGAGAGATGAAAATACTATTTATCTAGATCAAGAACAATATGTTCTTAATACATTAAAGGAATTTAATATGACGGACTGTAAACCAGTCATAACCCCCCTGGAAGTAGGTCTTAGATTGGAGAAGGCTACTGATTCCGGTTGTAGGTTGCCATATCAAAGTCTCATTGGATGTTTAAACTACTTAGCTCAAAACAGTAGGTCAGACATTGCGCATGCTGTTAGTGTTTTGTCACAGTTTAATTCATGTTATGATGAAATTCATTTTAAATGTGCAAAACGGGTACTGCGTTATTTAAAGGGGACTTCGAATTATGCGCTTATTTTCCGAAAGTCAGATAAACTTGAGCTTAATGGCTATGTTGATGCGGATTGGGGCGGGTCATATGATAGAAAATCCTTTACAGGAGTTATTTTCATGCTAGGCGATACCCTTATCTCCTGGGAAAGTCGCAAACAAAGATGCGTTGCCTTATCTTCCACTGAGGCGGAGTATTTAGGGCTTAGCCTTGCTTCTAAAGAAGCTATTTACTTTAAAAGCTTGTTAAACAGCCTAACCAATAAAGTTTGCGACAAACCCGTAGCTATCTATAACGATAACCAGTCAGCCCACAAAATATCCAAAAATAAAATGAATCACAATCGAACAAAACATATCGATATAAGGTATCATTTTGTTCGAGAAGCGTGTATTAACGAAGAAATTGAGATACACTACATGCCTTCGCAGGAAATAGTGGCAGATATGCTGACTAAGGCATTATCAGGTCCTAAAATAAAATATATTTTGTCTAAATTACCCATTAAGAGGGCGAAGTCAGATTTGTAGAGCTTTTTCTAATGGATAATTTAATATTTTATTTGTTATTAGTTTATTTTGGAAATTTGATGTAAAATTACTTTGTGTATAATATAAGGGTGGATACACATTGTGTTAATGTAATATATGTATCATAAAGGAGCATGCACACCCATTGATGTTTTTGTATGTTTATATATATGATGTTACGATTGACACGTAAGGTTAAGGGTGCACATGAGCGTGTGTGGTGATGTGCTGGATTAAGGGTGCGTGTTGGAGAAGGTTTTATATGATTGTCTATAATCCACCACGTCACCTAGCAACGAATAAAAATATTGTTGGTGTTCGAAAGAAATGAAAGTCCTGTCCTTGTAATTATTTATAAAAGATTGGTTATTAACTGCGTAATATATAAATATCTAACAATTATCAATGTCTTAATTTAGTTTTGGAGGTATGAAGTAGGATATCAAAGGTATCTTATGGTTACCTGTAAAAAGCGGTTGCACTTAGACAATAACTAAGAATTATGCTGTTAATGAATGTGTTGGTGTAAATTACTGTTGGTAGATTTTATAAATAAAATAAAAATAAATAAAAATTACCTCTTCACTACATAGTATAAAACAAAGTCGCTTCCCGCTGTCTGTCCCTATGTATGCTTAGATCATTAAACCTACGCAACAGATTTTGATGCGGTTTTTTTTAAAGATAGAGTGATTCAAGAGGAGAGTTTATATTAATATAGTAGAGAAACACTGATAATTTTAAAGGTATCTAAGTGATGTCGTAAATAAACACATTTTTTGCGCTTACATTGCAAACGCTGGCTGAACCCTACGAGATAGATCAAAATAATGTACTACAGTATTGTACACCTTAAAAAGTTCTACAAAAAAGTCCGCGATGGCATATGCCTATCTCTTAACATAATAACCATTTTTTATCCTATACTTTTTACGAGAAATAATGGCTTATTTACGAAGCGATTTTAAGCAATACAGCATTAATCCTTATCCAATTAAGTACCTTAAATACATTGAGCATTGAATATAGATCTATATGGCCCTTTACAGCATGTAATTTAAACGATTTTCGAAGACATTACAAATTTAAAATGCAGGGACATAGCGGTTCCAAGCGGGCGAAGCCGCGGGCAAAATCTAGTATGTAATAAAACAAAAAAAAGACGTGTGGCACTCGAGGACTGCCGCGGTAAAGCTATGCATAGCATTTTTTTATGAACGTATGCAATTATAATTATTTATTTATTTTTTATTTAAGCAGTATTTACCAGTACCATAATATATCCCTCTCACCATCCCCCTTACCGTCCCCCTCACCCCCCTTACCATCCCCCTCACCATCCCCCTCACCGTCCCCCTCACTATCCCCTCACCATCACCATCACCACCATCACCATCATCATCATCATTTTGGATAGATAGATGGCACTGTAAGTTTTTTAGAAGTCAATATAAGGTCTAACAAAATTAGCTGAAACTATTTTAACTGGTGATTCTACCCATGAAACTGAACAACTTTCTCCATGGAACCCATAGTCAATTCGCAAAAAAAATTGGCTCTCCCATACTAACTCGATCAGCTGATCAGCCAACTTAGTATGGGAAGTTCAAATTTTTTTTTGAGATTTGACTATGTATATAAGGTCTAACAAAATTAGCTGAAACTATTTTAACTGGTGCTTCTACCCGTGAAACTGAACAACTTTCCCTATGAAACCCATAGTCAAATCTCAAAAAAAAAATTGAACTTCCCATACTAAGTTGGCTGATCAGCTGATCGAGTTAGTATGGGAGAGCCAAATTTTATTTATATTATATACTAGCTGTTTCCCGCGGCTTCACCCGCGTGGACCACGTTTCTATTACTTTTCGAGGGTGCGCAGTGCGCGAGCCGCAAGCGGCTCGCGAGCGTGGTAAAAAGTAGCCTATGTCTTAATCCGGGTCCTAATCTGTCTACCTACCGAATTTCAGCCAAATCCGTTCAGTAGTTTTTGCGGGAAAGCGTAACAGACAGACAGAGTTACTTTCGCATTTATAATATTACTAGCTGTTTCCCGCGGTTTCACCCGCGTGGACAACGTTTCTATGACTTTTCGAGGGTGCGCAGTGCGCGAGCCGCAAGCGGCTCGCGAGCGTAGTAAAAAGTAGCCTATGTCTGAATCCAGGTCCAAATCTGTCTACCTACCAAATTTCAGCCAAATCCGTTCAGTAGTTTTTGCGGGAAAGCGTAACAGACAGACAGAGTTACTTTCACATTTATAATACTAGCTGATTCCCGCGGCTTCACCCGCGTGGACAACATTTCTATGACTTTTCGAGGGTGCGCAGTGCGCGAGCCGCAAGCTGCTCGCGAGCGTGGTAAAAAGTAGCCTATGTCTTGACCCAGGTCCTAATCTGTCTACCTACCAAATTTCTGCCAAATCCGTTCAGTAGTTTTTGCGGGAAAGCGTAACAGACAGACAGAGTTACTTTCACATTTATAATATTAGTAGGGATTAGTAGGGATATAGTAGGGAAGTAGGGATATATATATTTTTTTGGGGTGTCAGGTTTTATTTTCGTTACGAAATTTCTTGATTCGGTCCCCTCAAAGCCCGCGATAAAAGCTATACAATAGCTTAAAAAGCTAAGATTGGTTCGTCAAAAACGTTTGCCCTTTAGTGCCCATAAATATAATTATGCAGTGTCATTAAATGAAGCGTTTAATAACTTTTCAATATTAATTTTGTCGGCTTTGTTTATAGACGAGAGTCACGATTTTGTGAACTCTAACTCGAGCCAAGAATTTAACTTAAACTTTCAAAACATTAACTCGATTCGAACATTTTGTACCGTAACGTAACTAGAAACAATTTATTAGATGGTTTAACAAAAGCGATGGATGAATCTGTCAAGCAAAGTCTATATAAACATGTAATAAAAAATATATATATTTAATATGCACTTAGATATTTCTCGTCGTGGAAGGCTTTACAAAGAATTGCGTGCAAAATTAATAAAACTATAACAAGCTCGACTCAGAAACATTTAAAGCCTAACTCTTCCACACTCTAGACTCTATCGCGATCCTTTGATAAATTGTATCCTTTTAGAGCGTCGGTGGCGTAACGGCTAGGTACGCCGCCTACTGCCCGGGGGGTCGTGGTTCGAATCCTGCCGTCAAGTACCAATGTGATTTCGAATTTATTATTAGGGATGCCTCGATACGCCTTTTTGCCGATACGATACCGATACCGATACTCTTATAAAAATATCGGCGATACTGATACCGATACCGATACGCTTATTAAATTTAAAAAAGTAAGGTAGAATAAATACAACACAATTAATTAATAGTTTTAGTAATCGAAATTAACATTTATAATATTTTTATTTAAAAAACAAAGCATTCTTAAGTTTTGCGGGCAAAGGCGATTTCGCAAGTCTGTTTGAATAAGACCTGCGGTGGAAAATAGTCTCTCAGACGCGACAGATGCCTCGTTTGCAACGAAATAGATGGGACAAAACGCGCGTTTACATTTCATTTTTAAAGCGCGAAATTTGAAAAGTATCGTAGAATCTGCCATAAAAATATCGCCGATACCGATATATCGGCAAACCCGAAGTATCGCCGATATATCGGTATCGGTATCGGATGCATCCCTATTTATTATTATTATTATTATCATTTATTTCAGACAACAACGATTCAGAACTTGTTAATAAGACTTAGCCTATGTTAGTTATTATTATTATTATTATTTTTATTTTTAATTATAAATATACTATGTCAATAATCAATAGTCGACAGAGAGTATATACTAAAAGTTGTCGGTAACTTCATTTTACATCAAATCTAATCAAATTATTTATTGTAAGTCACATTCTATTATGTCATTATTTATTTATTGTTATTTAGATTTCATATGTACGTTTATCCGACGCTATTACGGAAACCTTGTGTGAAGTCGACCAACCCGCAATGGGCCCGCGTGGTCGACTAAGGCCCGATCGCCCTAATTCAGGGTAGGCTCGTGCGTGTCCCTCGGTGGGGACGTATGTATATGAGCTGACATGATGATGAACCTCTTTTAATGGGTAATTAATAATTAAATCGAATTATCGTCTGCCTTGCACATTGATTGATGCATCATTGAACAGAACTCTTAATTAATTCCAGCATCGTCTCCGTTCAAAAAACAAATGGCCTTTTCATTCACATTTCGTCTTGCAAGACTCCGGTCGGTAATTATAAGAGGGGCCTGCTACAAAACAAACAACCAGACGTTTTGTTGGAACGTGCTCTGTCACGAACACCAAGGATAATTGGCAACCCATTCAGTGGCTCCAAAATACATCAGTACATGAGTACTATTATTCTAATCTGTGACATCAGCACCGTCTCTTGCCTGAATGAAATAAAATAAAGAGGCGGAAGCGTATGTTTACCAGGCCTCCTTCAGCCGCGAGTCTTTGATTTTCCGTACGTATTGTACATTTGTTTTTGAACGATTGCGTCCGTGATTCATACATTGATACCAGGGACAAATTCGCAGACGACGGGATTCATACAGTACGGAATTGAGAATGACTCATCGGCTTATCGTCAATAAACGAGAAAATTTTCCGTAAAGGGTCGCCAGGAGGCTCGAGTTTCCATACAAGCGTAGTTCCGCTTATATTATAAAAACTACTTGCTGGATTGAATCCAAACTTTGCGATTATATTGAGTAGACACATATCGAGGTTCGTAATTTAATTAGTTTTCATCGTAGTAATTGAAACATAACTAAACGAAGGCTTAAATTAGTATTGTACTGAAAGATTGAAATTTCTCTTATTTTTTTCCGTTTTATTCGAAAATTAATTACAAACATCGATATGTGTCTACTCAATGTATTCGCAAAGTTTGGATTCAACACAGCACGTAGTTTTTGTATTAAAGCGGAACTACGAACAACTCGAGCCTCCTGGGAACCATAAACAGAAATTTAACGACCTGTTTTAAGACTTATTTGACGTCGAGAAGAGTTAAGATGAGCCAAGACATCCACCATACTTATTCATTCTGATAAATGTCTGCATCAATCAGAACATTTCGTCTATAATCTATAAGTTTTTTGCCATCAAAAGCAATTCAGTTGATCTACAGATTTCGATGTAAAACAAAACAGATGCGTTTGAGCAGCGACGGGTTAGCAATTATGAATACCGCTGAATACGGTCCACCTTCACTTCTCCTTGCCCGTTTCTTCCAATTGAACATAAACTCATACGACGTACGACTTAAGTAGATTATGATTCGATGTAGAACACAAGCTAATGGGTCGTGTTTCGAGACTAAGTACAATGATAGGGGGCGGAGGGCTGGGCAGACGGCGCCGTCGGGACGCCGATCGATCCCGGCTTGTGACAAACTTTTAACAGCCAGTTTACGTCGCAAAATAAAGACGTTATTGTCATCTATGGGCTAAGATTAAAAATAATATAGATATTGAGTATCTACATTATTTTCAATCTAACAATCATACATAAGTTTTGGTGTACTATAAGCGTAAATCAATAAGAAAAAGTGGGGTAACGCTTGTTCTATTATTTACCTTAATGGTGACCTCGAAATGAATACGAGCTATGTGTGGCAAAACATCCCGCGAGTCATGCAGGCCATTATTTAAGACGTTAGGACTGTTACCCTTGCCCTGTATGTATATTTTAGAGGTCGCTACTTTCGTAAAAAATAACTTACATATATTTAAAAAGACGAAAGATGTGCACAGAAGGACTGTAAGAGACCCAAACAAATTAGTTTTAAACAGTATACCCAAACTGACTCATTACAATAGACAGTGTGTAGTAATGTGTGTAAAAATTTATAATGCTTTACCTACTGATATAAAATCAATACCTAATATTATACCATTTAAACGCAAACTTGTGACATTTCTAAAAGAAAAAATATTTTATTCCGTAAATGAACTCCTAGATAGACATTTTTGACAATTAACATTGACTATGACAATTGCGTTTTATTTAATTATTTTGTAGTATTTTTTTATTTTTTTTGTGACTGTGTGTGAATTTTAAAAGTAATAATTATGATAAGATTAATATTTGCATGCCAAATCTGGTGAAATATGAGAACTTCCTATATAATGTTAACAGCTTTATAACCATGTTTTATGCAAATAAATTTTCATTTCATTTCATTTCATTTCGAATAATGTTTCGACACGTGATAGGTCCAATCCTTTACTGTAATTGAGACAGGTGCATTTGAGGCATGTCACATTACATTTCGACATATTGACGGTAAGTCTGCCAAAGCGTGAATTTAAGCAAAACTCTGCTCCGTCGTGATTGGAGCAGAGTTTTTATACCTCGTTTTCAAAGCGCTAACAATACAGTCATCTACCTTTTATTTTTGATCTGAGTCTATGTGTATTGAAAGTGGCATGCGTATTTTTTCTTTATTATCCTCAGTATTTAAGTACATTTAGTGATCCAAGCTAATCCGTGTAGTTTATGGTAAGTTCTTTAAGTAGATGCTGTACACTTAGATGTAAAAAAATTATTTTAACGCACTAGGACAGGTGTTCATATTCGCAAGTTATAGCAATATTCAATTAAGGTAAACATGAGCAGCTTCACGGCATAAATGATGGTTACGAAGGCATCAGCTACAAATCAGTCCATTCCACATATGCTGTACACCTATTAAACAATAGGTTCTTGTGACAAGGTGATAGCTGGCGCCAATTCGGTGGAATTTGATACAACGTCATCGCCGAATTACCTCATCATTATCAGCCGAAAGACGTCCACTGCTGGACAAATGCCTCCCCAAAGGATTTCCACGACAAACGGTCCTGCGCTGCCCGCATCCAGCGGCTTCCCGCGACCTTCACAAGGTCGTCGGTCCACTGCGTGAGAGGACTGCCTACGCTACCTACGTCTTCCGATGCGCGGTCGCGACTCGAGAACTTTACTTCCCCAACGGCCATCTGTTCTACGAGCTATTTGCCCTTCCCACTCCGCCGAATCACCTACTTTGTTCGTATCCAGGTCGCAGAAGTTGCGAGTACTTCTAGTTGATTTCGTTCCTTCCAGCCGCCGCCCGCGCCGCCGCGCCTTGTCGCGTAAAACATACTTTGTTTATATTGGCTCTTATTGAATAACGACTGTAATAAAACCCTTTATTGATCTGTAAAGGAATCGTTGAGAGAAATCGGTCCAATCCACATAAGCTGTACACCTATAATATAAAATAATTACATAGGTACATGTTGTCACTCACAAGTCACATTGCCTTGTCGCAGGTGATTGCTGGCGCCATTAAGGTGGAATCTGATTAGACGTCGTCGCCGAATTACCTGCTTCGTTCGTATTCAGGTCGCAGAAGTTGCGAGTACTTCTCGTTGAATTTCATTCCTTTCAGCCGCCTCGCGCCGAGTCGCTTAAAATATACTTAGTTTATATTGGCTCTTATTATAGAACCCCTTCACTGATCTTTTTCTTTATCCACTATTGGTAAGCCCTTGACATCATCTCTCCTGATGGTAAGTGACGATGATGCCGAAGAAGGAAGCGGGCTTACCAAGATTCCCCAATGCAATGAGAAACACATTAATGCTGTAAACATTGATGCTTGGCGACAACACTTAAATAAGATAGGCTTAGAAAATGCCCTTCCTCCAACCAGACCAAGTCATACAAAGTAAGAGTCCGTCGAGAACCGAACCCGCGACCTCCTGATGTGAAACTAATGGACTTGACCACTACGCCACAGAGGCGGTCAAAAAAAACGATCTGTATAAAAGAGTCCTTGAGGAACGATACTGTTGTACCCGTTGAATTGGTAAAGATCTTCCTCCAACCAAACCAAGTCATACAAAGCTAGACTCCGCCGACAACCGAACCCGCGACCTCCTGATGTGAAGGTTGGACTTGAACACTACGCCACGGAGGCGGTTAAAAAATCGATCTGTAAAAGAGTCCTTGAGGAACGATACTGTTGTACCCGTTGAATTTGTAATGATTGTCTATCTGACCGACACTGCAGTCAGCACGTGAACAATAAAAACAGTATGTATGTATGACCTTAGTTATAATAAATTTTCCGAAACAGCCTGTGTATTGTATTTAATTTTTTAATGAAACAAATCTACTTCGACATAGAGCCTCAGCGGTAGACAGACATGATATCAACATAAAAATACGTTGAAAGAGACCGCTGAAATAAAAATCCACCGCGAAGAAGCTACAAGGCTTTGATAACAATCCAGACTGAGCAAGTAAGTGCTCCATCAATAATTCCTGTGTAATGATTTATAACTCTATAGCGAATGCGACAACCGCAACTTGTTGCTTTCTTTGCCGTCCATTGCGGGTCAATAAAGGAAATATTTACAATGTATTAGTGAGGGGTGATTGCGTTCCTGGCAAAGGCATAAACTTAACCTCTGACATGCTTTGGAAATTGGAACATCTACAAATCTACACCCTCGCTTTTTTTTTTGATTCACCGTTAGTAAGCCCTTGGCGTCATCTCACCTGATGGTAAGTGACGATGATGCCGAAGATGGAAGCGGGCTTACCAAGATTCCCCAATGCAATGGAGAACCAGACCATTGGTAAGCCCTTGGCATCATCTCACCTGATGGTAAGTGACGATGATGCCAAAGATGGAAGCGGGCTTACCAAGATTCCCCAATGCAATGGAGAACCGGCTATCTTATCTTCAAGCCGGAACACATCAATATTGTTAACACTGATGTTTGGCGGCAAGACTCAGATAAGATGGTGGTAGGTAGCCAGGAGAGCTTAGAAAATGCCCTACCACCAACCAAACCGAGTCTTACAAGTTGACCCCGACGGAATCGAACCCGCGACCTCCTGGTGTGAAGCGAATGGACTATCCATTACGCTACGGAGGCGGTTCGCTGCTTTGATTGTTGTTGGAAGTTCTCCCGCGCCACCAACAGCATCCAAATAATTTATTTACGTCTTTTTTAACAAACAAGACGCGTATAGGTACTCGTATAAAGCGTGAATCTGACATAATCAGCAAATAACATCTAAATATAGCGTTACCGCAGACGCCTACTCACACGGGGCACATTGTCAGTTGTCACAGTATTAAGACTTTGCCCTTGACGGCTCTGCTCATTCGTTTAATGCGGTTTAATGATCAGATCTTAAAGGATTTTTTCTTATCTCGAGGTTACATCAGACGAGCACGCAGGTAGGGATGTAGTTTGGATAATTTGTCACAACACTCGTTGTAAAAGCAATGGATTACAGAGGCATTGCATTCTAATTTGATTTAGCAGAAGCAGAGCATTGGCGGTAATCGATAACAACAGCGCGGGGCTAACACGTAGAGCTACGAGAGGGGCTGAAGCGCCGCCGCCGCCGGCGGCCGTTGACCGTGCGGGGGCGCGCCGACGACCTTGCCAAATATTACATATTACGGATCTACCTAGACATCTTGTGTTGTATGTAACTACTACCTATGCAATGTAACGCGCCGATCGCTTTGCAAACAATGCCTTCATCGCCGTCACGCTTCACTAGTACATTGTCGTCGCATAATGTGTCCGGTGACGCAAAGCATCACATGCTTCGAAACGGGTCGACTGAAAACTCAATATAGGTACATGTAAGTTTATACTTTGTAATTTCCCACATACTTGAACTCCTTGCTTAGAATCGATTAGAGAGTAAAAGAGGAGAGTAAGTGTAATTTATGGATTACGGACCACAGGAGACGAACGTGCGGAAGCGGTGGTTGTGCTTCGCGCGGCGCTGCGGCTGCGGGGCGGGCTGGTCGCGGCGCACCAGCTTGCCAAGCAGCTCGAGCAGCGACAGGCGTAGTGGGCGCGGCGGCGCGCGGGCCTCGCCCTCCACCCCCAGCACCTCCAGCTCCACGGCCTCCGAGCGCGCGCACATCCGCGCCGCTACATGCCGATTGGGGCGCGCCGCCACGCCGCCGCCGCCGAGTGCGGCTAGCTCCGTGCTCCGTGCGGCACGCACCACGGCACTCGCGCGACACGACGCGACACCAACACGCGCGCTCCGGCCCGCCGCAGGGCCGAGACTCGCGTGCCGGTGCCGCCGCCGACACGACACGGCGCCCGCCGCTCGGCGCGCGCATCGCTCGATCAAAGCCGCCGGTGTTGCCCGCCGCATTTCAGTGTTTACATTTGTCGAAACTCTAAAAGCTCTGATCTTGGATGACATTCAAACGTCGTCGTTTAAGAATTATACATGCAACACAAAGTCCTACGTAAGAAACGTTTACTAGTAATGTGACGCATAAAATCCTAAATACTCAGAAAAAATTGATGTTAATGTTCTCTACGATAATTATATCCTTCGACGGTGACACCTTGGCTCAACCTGCTGGAGTGCGCGTGGAGGTGGCAGGGCTGTTAGGCGATTGTTGCAGGGCCCGCAATACAGCTATGGATTCTTCAGACTGTGCCATACACAGCTGACCGCTGTACTGTGCGGTCAGCTAGACCTGACCCTTACAATTAGAGCTGATGTTCAAATTCAAATATACTGTTAATCTAAAAATTTCATTTGATCGCATGATCTAACTAAATAAAGAGTATGTAGCTATTGCTAGTAAGTATCACGGAAGTAAACAGATGCAACTGCTAATGGAAGTGCAGACTGCAGACATTTCTGTTCCCGCGAACAGTGTAGCGTACGTCGGAAATTAATATCGCAGCTTCCGCGGTACACATAAGCATCTCTTCACAGCGGGATCCTCGAAGGGAAACTATATTTTATGTTTATACGAATTGTGACTGGAGATGAAACTTGTGTTCATCACCTTAAACCTGAGTCGAAACAAGAGTCTATGCAGTTGAATAAGAAGGGCGCACCTCCTCCGAAGGAGTTTAATCGGCCGGAAAGCTAATGGCTACCATTTTTTGGGATTCAACAGGGATTCTCATGATCGACTACAAAGATAAGGGTGTCACCATAACTGTGACATATTACGCAACGCTATTAGAAAGACTACGACAAGCCATTAAAGTATAAAGACGGGGAAAGTGGTCGAAGGGTGTGTTGTTACTGCATGACAATGCACCGGTTCACAAGAGCCATGTTGCGACTGCTGCTCTTAACAAGTGCGGCTTCGAATCGCTGGTTCACCTACCCTACAGCCCGGATATGGCCCCCAGCGGCTATTATTTGTTCCCAAATTTTAAAAAAGAACAACGAGGAAAAATAATTCTTACCGATGAAGAAGTGAAGGAGGCGATTTCTGTTCATTTCGAGGGCAAATACAAAACTTATTTTTTTGGTGGTTTATACACATTAATTGGTCGATCAGAAAAGTGCATTAAACTCAAGGGTAATTATAGTGAAAAAGAAAAATACTTCTATTGTTTCATTTACTTTGCAATCATTTCAATCTGCGAATTTGTGACTCCCCCTCGTACGTATAATGATGATCTATCCGACCGATTTCGGTCATGGCGACCACTTCGACTCCTAGTCGGTTTGTCGCGCGTGCGCTCGAAGATGGCTTATGTAGCCAATCTCCGCAGCAAAACTCCTCGCGCAATGAGGGCATTTAAGTATGCCACCCTCGTAATTGTATGAAATGGACGGGCCTTTAACTGGTCACGTTTAGTATCAAGGTCAGCTTTACGCTGATCCTCGAACGTATATGTATGTATGTGATGTGATGACCTTCATTTACCTGAATTTGCAAAGAACCTTATAACACTAACTCGTTCAAGGGCGTGGGAATTCCTGTGATAATTATGGTTATATTTAAGCATCTATCCACTTGTGCCGGAAGCAAACATTTGCATTAGCGCCAATAGCTAAAGGCGATCGTTAACCAGGGCTGGCTTCAGTATTGTAACTATAAGACATTGAATTTAGAACAGTTCGAGGATAGACTTAAGAAAATAGGCACAGGATTTGAATCTATTGTCGTGCTGGCTGTATTTCATATTCATCCCTTCCTTCTTACTTGGTTTTCCATTGCGAAGTAAAGCGTAATCTCACCGAGTATCGAATACGGTAATTGTTCTAGGGCAAACAAAGTAAATAATTGAGTAGGTAAATGCACCAAGGCAATCGACCAAAATAAAGTTCTTATTTCGACCAAATAAAGTTCTTATTTTGGTCGAAGGTTAAAGCCAAACAAACAAACGAGGATATACGTTACCAAGCGTCATGTAGCGTTGACAGAACCATGCATAATTAATCGCTACCACCACCCTCGCCAGTCGCCATCTGCTAACCCTTTACCCCTTATTTTACAAGTTCACGTGTACCGACCGCCTAAATTCATCCTATACGGCCTTCGTGGCACAGTGCTTAGAGGCTAAGAACTTCGTTAGTTAACCTGTAATAAGTAAGTACACAATATGACTGTACAGTTAGCACATGTGAGATCGATGGTCGGTTAGCACTCACCTTGGCCATGTGTTCTCGCCGAGGACTTTCCCATGTCGGCCGCAACATCTACACTCACACTCGCGCGCGACACTTAACACTTACAACACTGCGTTACGCTTATGTGGATCGGTATAAAAGTGGTGTGTAAAAAGTTAGACGTTATATAATCGAAGGGCACTTGAGGGTTAAGCTAGGTCTCCTGCGGAGCTGGTGGTAGGGCGGGGCGGGGGGCGGGGGGCCGCGCGGCGCGATCGGCATCGTGCGCTCCGGCTCTGCTCTCTGTCTTCCTGCAACAAAAGGAAAAACTCATTAAACATCAGTTCAAAAGTTTTGACATGAAGCCCGGGTTCAGTTCGCCCACCGCTGGGTACAGGCCTCCTCTTTATTTTCACGCCATATTTTACAGTTCCTTTGATAATTTCTTTGTTACTTAGTTTTCCAATTCTATAACCAAAGGCATATGCTCGAACTTAACTAGTTCCTATCCCATTTCTTCTTTCAGGAACACACTATGCAAAATAAAGTATCGATATTTCAAATTAATGGACCTGTAAGTCTTTTGTATTTGAGTAAATTGTTATTAAGACTGCTTACGTCCTAAAAAGATATTTAAAAAAAAATAACTGCAATGTTTTCATTATTTTCAGCCAAACCGTGCTTCCAAATAAACATCAACTACCAATTGAATTTGGTCGAAGGTTGAATCACCTAACTCCAAAATGCATTAATTAATAAACCAATGACTCGTTTACGTGCCACTTGAGACGTCTCCCAGTCTCAAGTCATCATGTGTAGTTGTGTAGACACGAGATACATTTTCAGGTTACAAACATTACAGGAAGTATTACATTGTACGAACTAATTATGAAAAAAAAGAGCTAGTACTTTTTGCCCTTTTCTGAATGAAAACTGTTCTATGTACGAGTATGTTACATTTGTAGCGGTTGCCCCAGAACCTTATGCTGGACCTCAGCTTTGACACAACTAGACCATAGTAAACTAGTATTAAGTGATGAGTTCTCAATTCATTTCACAAAGTGCGCAAAGCATAGCAAGCTGAGCTTAAATTGTTTTCAATTATATGGTAAATTCATCCTTCCAGTGTAATTACGAATCCACGTGGACGCCGAAAAATTTTACAATGTCTGGCTGGAACTAAATGTCTTATTATTTATGGATATATGTAAGTGTTCTTTATCATTTTTTGTAGTTGTCTTGAATAGCATAACATTTGTTTAAATATAAATCATGGACAAAAAAAAACGCTCAAATAAGGACATTGTTTTATTGCTTACATTTTCAAGATATTCCGTCCTTTTGTTTGATCAAAAAGCATTGGTATCACCTGAAAATAATACTATTCCGATTTCTGGTAAGGCGTTACTCATATAGTAGAGCATATCATTCATAAAAAATATAATAAAGAAAATTGGAAGTAGGACTGATCCTTGAGGTACACCCCAGGCACACCCTGGACACTTCATACAACGGGCCAGAAATGACATTTCAAAAAAGGAATGGCGGAACAAACAAAATGGCGGCGAAATCCTATACGTTCGACAACCAAACTGTAATCAATCTGTATCAATCTGGGTGAGGAGGGGGTGAGGTCGCAATCTAGAGAGCGGCTGGGAGTGTCCATACTGTATCTTAGTACTAATATAATTATATACTTTGCTCCAGGACAGTTTAACCATTTTAGATGTTACACATTGCTCATTACCACTCACCACTGCTATCAATGTCCTTGATGTTAACAAATTGCTGCCTGTTTGTCAAATAAGATGCGAAAAACTTCAGTTCCATATTTCTAATTTTCATGATTATCAAAAGCAGCACTTAAGTCAAGGAATACTCCACCATACTATAATGTACGTAGTGAAAGAAGAACAATAAAAGAAATCTACTACATTACAAGAAACTACAAGTCTATATACAACGGTTAAATATTTTTGGATCCGATTCCAATTTCAGTTATTTTTAGGGTTCCGTACCCAAAGGGTAAAACGGGACCCTATTACTGAGAGTCCGCTGTCCGTCTGTCTGTCTGTCCGTCTGTCACCAGGCTGTATTTCATGAACCGTGATAGCTAGACAGTTGAAATTTTCACAGATGATGTACAGGGTGGACCATAAGTTTTTTTACTTTTCAAACTAAATTAAAATGAAAACTAATTACATCAGGTGAAAACCGTTTATTAATTATGAAAGCACATAAAAAGGGAATTTATTTTTTAAAAATTACATCATCCATATGTGTTCCTTCATTATTTTGGCATTGCTGTAACCTGGAGCGAAAATTTTCAATGACGGCCTGACAAGTGTTCCGAGAAATATTTGCATTTCCTCGCGAATACGTTGCTTCAATTCCGCAACAGACGCGGGGTTGGTCTTAAAAACTTTACTTTTAAGGTATCCCCAAAGAAAAAAATCCATTGGGGACAGGTCTGGGCTGCGAGGAGGCCAGTTAATGTCGCCTCTTTTGGATATCACTTTTTGGCCAAAAATTTCTCGAACTGCACTCAATGTTACAGCAATGCCAAAATAATGAAGGAACACATATGGATGATGTAATTTTTAAAAAATAAATTCCCTTTTTATGTGCTTTTATAATTAATAAACGGTTTTCACCTGATGTAATTAGTTTTCATTTTAATTTAGTTTGAAAAGTAAAAAACTTATGGTCCACCCTGTATTTCTGGTGCCGCTTTAACAACAAATACTAAAAAACAGAATAAAATAAATATTAAAGGGGGTTCCCATACAACAAACGTGATTTTTTTGCTCGTTTTTGCTCGATATTGATAACGGCAACAGATAGACGCTTGAAATATTCACAGAATATTTAATTATATATTCAATTTAAAAATAAATAATTAAATTAAAAAAATACAAATATTTAAGGGGGGCTCCCATACAACAAACGTGATTTTTTGCTCGTTTTTGCTCGATATTTATAACGGCAACAGGTAGACGCTTGAAATATTCACAGAATATTGAGTTATATTATTCACTTTTAAAATATATAATTAAATTAAATTAAAAATAATATATTTAAGGGGGGGCTTCCATACAATTAACGTGATTTTTATAGATAACGGTACGGAACCCTTCGTGCGGGAGTCCCGACTCGCGTTTGGCCGATTTTTTCTTCTTTACATGAAACCAAAAGTACTATGACTAATAGTTAAATATTTTTTGATCCGATTTCAATTTCAGAATTCTTGCACTAAAACTCAGTACTAATATATAGGGTGACCTTAAATTAGTTCTTTATAGCAAAGGATATGAATGTACTCGTGATTACAAACAACTTTCCCAAAGAAACTATATGTCGAATCAGATAAAAAATTTTAGGTCCTAGATACATAACAATCGACAAAAATGTATGAAGGACCAAATTTTTTTTTTCATATGTGACATATAGTTTCTTAGGGAAAGTTGTTTGTAATCACGAGTACATTCATATCCTTTGCTATCAAGAACTGATTAAAAGTCATCCTATATATACTTTGCTAAAACTAACTAAATTACGTCTACTGCAAGACAAGTCGGAGATCCGACCGTCTTCTAGCGCTGCCATTACCCTCTTTTTTCTGTAAATCTACAATTGGTAAGCCCTTGGCATCATCTGACCTGATGGTAAATGATAATGATGCCGTAGATGGAAGCGGGCTTACCAAGATTCCCCAACATTGGGGAACTGGCTATCTTATTTTCAAGCTCGAACACATCAACGCTGTTAACACTGATACATGGCGGCAAGATTTCCGAAATTAGAAGTTCCGAAATAAGACTCCGCCGGGAATCGAACCCGCAACCTTCTAATGTTAAGTTATGGACTAACCAATACGCCACGGGAGGCGATTAAAACCCTTGATTGAAATACGAAAATTCACAAAGTACATTTGTTTGGACACAATAATTGAAACTCTAAAATAATTTTCGAAAAACCTAAAAACTTTTAGGGACAAGCTTTTAATTGCATTGTCACGCGATATACATATGCATGCAAAATTTCAGCTCAATCGGAAACCGGGAAGTGGGTCAAATTAAACTTGCAAGATTTCACCCGAACAAACATACATATACTCGTACATTGGAGGTTAAATAAAAGCTTGTAAATAAAAACCGACTTCCATCGCAACAACTGATTACAACTTTGCATTATACTTTTTTGGTTTCTGTTAATTTTCTAAAAAAGTAGGAAGATTTTGATAAAATTTATATGGGACCAACTCGGGAGCATATTGAATAAAATAAAATGTACAGCCACGCTGTGCTTACTTTCTCGCGAGGCCTTAACCATATGGCGTAGTCGAGCATACACAAATCAACTATAAACATTTAACACAGTTAATATCAGACGATGATACTCGTATATTTCCAAATAATTTAGGTTTGCATGGAAGGTACTTTACTCCGATTTTTCCTGGAATAATTAAGTACCCAGTGCAGTAGGCCTTATTAAGTCCTAGTTATTCACAAAGTTTCATTAAAATCGTTAGACTATTTTGAGTAAGAAGGATATGTACACACACACACACTCACACACATTTTTTTAGACTATTAGTGTAAGACGATCGATACCCATTTTTTGCCATCAAAATACCTTGTTCACTAAAAATCGGTTCAAAATGATGATAAGATAAGATGTGATAAGATCAAGAATAGTGTGATAAGGGAACGTTGTGGTGTGAAAGAAGATGTAGTGACAGTTATTGAGAAAGGCATGCTCCGATGGTTCGGTCATGTAGAAAGGATGAATGATAGAAGATTAACTAGGCAGATATACAAGGCGAGTGTGAATGGTAATACTGGAAGGGGTAGACCTAGACGTACGTACTGCGACCAAGTCGAAGACGTATTGAAGAAGTGTCAGGTCAAGAGTACCCTAAACCGACGAGCTTGTATGAAAAGATTGATGAATGTAGAGGAAGCGAGAGAAGTATCTCAGGATCGTAGCAAGTGGTAAAATGTGGTATCTGCCTACCCCTTCGGGAAAGAGGCGTGATCTTATGTATGTATGTATGTAAAAATACCCATAAACATACCTACAGTCGAATTGAGAACCCCCTCCCTTTTGGAAGTCGGTTCAAACATAGACATACCTGGTGGGCATACCTTGAATAACTCTATCTACTAACTTACTGCGACCTTGGTGGCCACTTTCCCAATTAAGTTGATTGATAGTAACTTATACGAGTAAATAAAGGTAAGTCTAAGGTATGTCTACATTTTAACCGACTGCCCATTCGGGGACATACAAAACTAAAAGTCCCACATGTCCCCACGCGGGGACAAGCGCGCGGGGACATATGGGACTAACCCAAAAAAGGCATAATGTTTATATGCTATCGGGGTTTTTTTTTTATTGGTTAGGTTATTTTGTGTTTATTTCCGGTTGTCAATCAAAGAAATAATTGAAATAGTAATGGCGGCGCTAGTGGACGGTCAGCGTCAGCGTCTTTCGGATCTACAGTAAGTATTGAATATGCGCCTTGATACTATACTACTTCTTATTAGCTTACTTTGGCATCCACAAAAGACGTCTACAGCTGGACATAGATCTCCCCCGAGTTCCGGGTTTTGTCGTAGTCGCCACGCTTGGCACGTACTGACACTCCCTGCCGCTCTCTAGATTCCGACCTCACCCCCTCGTCTCCCAAATTGATATAGATTGGTTTAAGTTTGCTTCTCGAACATATAGGATTTCACCGTGATTTCATTTGTTTCGTCATTTGTTTTTAGAAATGTCATTTCGCGCCAGTTGTATGAAGTGTCCGGGGTGTCCCAACGGGAAGAAATGGGATGGCCCTATTCTAAGCCGGGAGCCAGACGGTCACCATACGCCTTGATAGTATCAAAGATAATATGATTCTTGGAATAGGTATATTGCTAGCCTTCCTTCATACTGAGAAGCATATTACAGTCAAGGTCAAAAATACCGATACGTTCAAAGCATCAAAAACATGTATTCACGACCTTATGTATATAAAATATAAGGTCGTGAATACATATTTTTGATGCATTAAACGTATCTATATTTTTGACTTTGACTGTACCAAATATTAGTTTTTTTGTTTAAAACTAAATACTTCGGCTTCTAAACTGTGCAACAGACTGTTTTTTAACCCCCCACGGGAAAGTGGGTGATATAAATTGAACGTTTATTTATGTGTATCAGTCTGTGGTATCATAGCGCCCAAAAGGATCAACCGATTTTGGTTTTTCTTTTGTTTGAAAGGTGTCTTTATCGACAGTCTTAGCTATAATTTAAGAATATCTTTTCAACCATTTGAAGATCATCAGCTCTTTTCTAGCTGATGAAAGGATGTGAGCAACTTCAACAGGTCTGATCGATTCGGAATTTGGTTTCCTGACACTTCAATGGCATGATGCTGGAGCATCACCTGGAACTGCAGGATACCTACGTCTTCGACAACTTACAGCAGATTTATCGTGTTTAGGCTCATTGGAATGGTCCCAATGAATAGGTTATCAGGGTCTTATGATGGAGTAGGTAAGAGAAATGTAGGTTTTTTATTTACATTTTTAATTTATAGTTACATTATTTTAAACAAAAAAAACGACTTCAAACAGGAAACTAAGGTTCCCCTCGATTTCTCTGGCATGCCAACATCAGATCCTGGTTTTTCCTTATCATGGTACCACCCTTGGGATATCTCCTTTCCAACAAAAAAAAGAATTATCAAAAAATTGGTTGTCTGTAAATTCGGTTTACGGACGATAGTTTAACGTGAAAACGTCATAACGTAACGGGACAATGAGCGTAACGGGACAATGAGTCATCCTTTTTCGTGCGTGCAGGCGGCGTCCATTGATTTATTAGACGTTGTCACGTCAAAAACGTCTCATAAATGACGAAGTTATCTGCGAACACACATAATATATACGGTCGAATTGAGAAACCTTTTCCTTTTTTATAAGTCGTCACTAGATATCGCTAACAAATGACTATAGGGATTGTCAGTTTTTGTAAATGGTATTAAACATTATTGATATTAAAACATATAATACATTAAAATTACGATTTTATCAAGATGATAAGTATGATAGATAACAAATACTCTATTTACCTAACTGCCGTGCAACATTACAAATGAAGCTTTAATAAAAATCTAGTATCAAGATTTGGAACTTTACAAAGTTGAATATAAACATTATTCATAAAATTACGATGAAATAACAGCCTGCATGTTTTATCTCTAAGATGATAACTCTGAATCAATGCTATATTTACTGAACTAGAAATTTGTCATGCAACAGTACAAATGAAGCTTTAATAAAAATCCAGTATCAAGATTTTAAACTTTACAACGTTGAATATAAACATTAATCATAAAATTACGAAGAAATAACAGCCTGTGTATTTTATCGCTAATATAATAAGCCTGAATCAATGCTCTATTTACTAAACTAGAAATCTGTCATGCAACAGTACAAATGAAGTTTTAATAAAAATCCAGTATCAAGATTTTGAACTTTACAACGTTGAATATAAACATTATTCATAAAATTACGATGAAATAACAGCCTGCATAACTTATCGCTAAGGTGATAAGTCTGAAACAATACTCTATTTAACAAACTAGAAATCTGTCATGCAACAGTACAAATGAAGCTTTGATAAAAATCCAGTATCAAGATTTTGAACTTTACTACGTTGAATAGAAACATTTTTCATAAAACTACGATGAAATAACAGCCTGCATAATTTATCGCTAAGGTGATAAGTCTGGATCAATGCTCTATTTAACAAACTATGAAACTGTCATGCAACAGTACAAATGCAGCTTTGATAAAAATCCAGTATCAAGATTTTGAACTTTACAACGTTGAATAGAAACATTTTTCATAAAATTATGATGAAATAACAGCCTGCATAATTTATCGCTAAGATAATAAGTATGATTACAAGCAGTGCTCTATTATTAGAACAAATGAAGCTTTAATAAAAATCCAGTTTCAAGATTTTGGCCTTCACAACGTTTAAAAGAAACATTATTCATAAAATTACAATGAAATAACAGCCTGCATGTTTCATCCTTAAGATGATAAGTATCATAACAAGCAATGCTCTATTATTAGTACAAATCAAGCTTCAATAATAATCCGGTTTCAAAATTTTGGCCTTCACAACGTTTTATAGAAACATTATTCATAAAATTACGATCAAACAAAACCCTGCATGTTTGATTTGCATAAGTATGCATAAGTATGATAACAATGAATCAATGCTCTAGAAACCTATCAACCTATCGTACAACAGTACAAATGAAGCTTTAATAAAAATCCAGTTTCAAGATTTGAACTTTACAACGTTAAATAGAAACTCCATCTCCAAAGAAAAAGCAACGTCAACACAGATGATCATGGTCAATCAGTGCAAGCACACTCGACGAGTTTCGAGGATGGTCCGCTCGCCCCAGAAATAGAAGAGCCAAGCTGTGCCTTCTAATAAACACAATTAAAGTAGATTGGGTGAATTGAGATATGCTCCTCTTGATACCGCGTCACATCACGTTCTAGTACAGGATAGTGTTATTTTCATCTAAACCCTGTAATTTATAATTACTAAACTTTTTCTGCACTAAATGTTCGAACACCCCTAGAGAAGACCTAATGGTTACTAAAAAAAACCACTCGTTGCCAGGTGGGAGAACCGAAATATCCTGGATTCAACATAAATTCAGTTGACACATAAAACTAAAGCAACTTACTCATCATCATTATCATATCAGCTCATATACGTCCTCACCGAGATTAATCATACTCGTAACTTACTCATAAATGCTATAAAAATAAATTATATCAAGTACCATTTGGAAATAACAATTATTACAACAACTAAACAATTAATAAATTCATTAATAAGAATACAAAAGATAATACCTAATAACAAGTATAATCTATATATGATTTTAAAAAAACGGCCAAGTGCGACTCGGGGTCACACAAACAGGGTTCAGCACCAAAACTTTAACTACCAACAGAACAAGACCTCTCAGTACATACTTTGCTCACCTTATTCTGGACTTTGGAATTTCATTTTTCCTGTGGGAACGGACTTTAGATTTTCTTAAAGATTTTCCTGTAATCCATGCATTTAACCTCATATACTGTGATTATTAGGGTTCTGTACCCAAAGAGTAAAAGCAGGACCCTATTACCACACCCTGGACGCTTCATATTTAAAGGGACCTTCACCAATTTTGTTACACCCTGTATAGATTATGCATTGTCACTGACAGTCTTGGATTTTGTTCTGGGACGTTTGGTTATTACAATTATAATGAAAAGACTTCAACGCGAGTCGTGCTATGCCTCATAAAAAAGTTATAGGAAAGGCATCAACGCGAGCACTGTACTACGCCTCATAAAAAGTTATAGGAAAGGCATCAACGCGAGCACCGTACTACGTAGTATCTTAATTCATCTGTGCCAAGCCCGACAAAACAGTACTAAAAAAGCCTTCAACGCGAGTCACGCTACCCCTCCTAATAATAAAAAAATAGTCACAGGAAAGACATCAACCCGAGCACCATAGTACGCCTACGTAGTAAATCTTAATCAATCTGTGCCAAGCCCGACAAAACAGTAATAAAAAAGCCTTCAACGCGAGTCACGCTACCCCTAATAATAACAAAATAGTCACAGGAAGGACATCAACCCGAGCACCACAGTACGTCTACGTAGTAAATCTTAATTCATCTGTGCCAAGCCCGACAAAACAGTAATAAAAAAAAGCCTTCAACGCGAGTCACGCTACCCCTAATAATAACAAAATAGTCATATAAAAAACATCAACCCGAGCACCATAGTACGCCTACGTAGTACACTCTTAATTCATCAGTGCTACGCCTAAGAAAACAGTCAAAGAAAAAACCGCAGTACACCTCATAATAACAATATAGTCACAGGAAAGACATCAAAACGAACACCATTGTAACGCGGTAACGTGTTGTTGTTATTTGTTCTTGTTCCTTGCGCTCTATTTCATCTATTTTTCATACGCTGGCACATACAACCCATGTGTCACATTTCGAAGCAAAGTGTGACACATGTGATTCAAAAACGAAACAAGAACAAATAAGATTACAATAAGATTACCAAGATACGTAGTTGTTGGATAAATTCATCTGGTCAAGACTAACAGCTAAAGGGTGTTTCCGATTTTTTTCTTATTTGAAATGCAAAAATAAAAGTATAATCTTATAATTATCGTAATAAATTTAATAATCATCATCATATCAGCCGAAAAACGTCCTATAATACTGGACAAAGGCCTCCCCCAGGCAAGGATTTTCACGACGACCGGTCCTGCGCTTTCCCGCATTCAGCGGCTACCCGCGACCTTGACCAGGTCGTCGGTCCACCGCGTGGAATGCCTTACTACGCTACGTTTTCCAGTGCGCGGTCGCCACTAGAGAACTTTACTGCCCCAACGGCCATCTGTTCTTCGGGCCAAGTGCCCTGCCCACTGCCAATTCAGCGATTCAGAGACTTTACTGAAGCCATCGAGCATTGTGCTTAGGTCTTCCATAGTCTCAACCATGACCAAAATATCGTCAGCGAATCGGAGGTGGATTATGTACTTGCCGTTGATATTAACGCCGTATGCCAGTCCAGAAGCTTGAAAACATCTTCCAGGGATTGATATTGATGCCGAATGCCAGTCCAGAAGCTTGAAAACATCTTCCAGGGAGGCGGTGAATAGTTTCGGAGATAATAACGTTTCCCTGTCTCCTCTCGCTGTAACTGGATAGGTTTCGAGTTCTACTCCTGGAGGCGAACCGACATTGTGGCGTTTTCAGTCTTCTGTATAATCTGCCGCAGTGTATGTATGACTGTATGTGGTCTATCGTACTAAAGCCTTTTCGGAAATCGGCTATTTCGGGAGGCTGGAAGACGTCACACCTGCGAGCGAGACTGTTCGTAATGAATCTGAAAAACAGCTTATAGACATGGCATGGCATGACAATAAATTTAGTAACAAATTAGAAAGAAAATAATATTTTTTTTTATTAATGAATTTTTAAATAAGTGCCATTATTTCAATTATTTCAATTGAAACTAAAAATCAGGAACGAAATAAATGCGATGCTGCGCGCTTTGCTGCGTCGAGTCACAGTATTACAATATGGCTTACAGTAGCGCAACGCCATTGATGTCGCACGATGCGCCACCGGCGTAGGTACTAGTCCATACTAGCCTGTAGCCCCGCCGCCCGCTGCCCCGCAAGTAACCTTCCATTGCTCTGCGTAAGTACATTCGTGGCGCTACTGTAAGCCACTATATTGTAATACTGTGTTCGAGTGATTGAAATTGAAAATTTCAGCTCTAGCTTAAATGAATGCGAAGAAGTTAATGGCGCTCATTTAAAAATGGCTATTTTTCATTTAAAAAAAATATTTTTTCTCTCTAATTTGTTATAAAATTTATTACCATTAATATAAGTTTTAGACTTTTATAATTGCATTTTTAATAAGAAAAAAAAATTGAACAGCCTTTATTATCAAAGTTTATATCACACCGTGTGGGCACACGTCGCGTCGTACTTAATTGGTTTGTAGAAACCGAGGGTATTGATGGTGACATCATTTGGCCAGCAATGAACCTTGAGGAGCAATCTGTTAATTATTCGCTAAAAAACGAGATGGTCTAATTTTAGCTAGTATTATCGAACATTTAGATTTAGAAATACACGATAAGTACACAAAATTATCACAGAATTTAACAGGACATGACACATATGATATGTACTTTACATACCATAATAGTGGAAACTAGTGGGAATAATTAGCTATTAACACATTACACACACATATACGTTTGATAACAGAGAAGATAAAAATATGCAAACAATTTACAACGATTTTTCATTTAAAGTTTAAATTGTCGTACACTGAGAAAAAAAAATCGATGAATTCAGCTAACAAAACGATGATTTCACGTAAAGTAGGGAGCATACGGATATCACAATAAAGTACGATGAAACCAGTATTGCTGCTCCTCACGATATAATATGGTGACTTATCACCGTGTGCTTTGTAGGAAGCGCACCGCACAACATTATGCGTTCCTTACCACAGTTTTATGATGACAGTAATCATATCGCAGTGTGATGTTCCTTGATAGTTTTGATGATAGAAGGACAAGTAATACTTCAGTCACCATATTTTTAGATGTTTTTCTATTAATTTGAGTGCTCTCCTTTCACTTCAGTTTATTTCCTACTATTAAACTATGATATCCTTTTATTTTCGATGATTTCCTACTAAAGGTTTGTGCTTTCCTCCTATTTTAGCCTATTTTATAATATTTTTAGATTATTTCCTATTAATTTGTGTGCTATCCTCTTATTATAAATTATGTCTTACTAGAAAGCTATGATTTCTTTATCTTTTTGATGTTTTCCTACTAATTTGTGTGCTATCCTCTTATTGTAGTTTATTTCTTACTAAAAAGCTATGATTTGCTCAAATTTTCGATGTTCTCATACTAAAGGTTTGTGTTTTCCTCTTATTTCAGTCTATTTCCTACTATATAGCTGTGATTTCGTCATATCTTCAGATACTGTCGCATTTTTTTAGACATTTAGTCGCATTTGGTCTAATGGCCAAAATGACCCAATTCGCGTAAGTTCCAATTCGCGAAAGGTCCAATTTACGGAACGAGTTCACGAAACTTTCAATCCGCGTAACGTCCTATCCGCGAAACGTCCAATTTACATTACGAAATTTAAAAGCTTCTACTGTTGATAGTTATCATATTTTTTCTTAAAAACCTACAAGTGCATATTATGAGAAGTTAGAGAGGGGCTTAAAACATTGCACATTTTGTATTTAAAAATTCTTACATTCAAACAAACACACTTCTCATGCAAACGCAAAATGGATTCTTAGGAAAAGTTATTAAGTACTAACTATAAGGGCTTTTTAACTTCTTAATGTAAATTGGACGTTTCGTAAATTGGACGCTCCGCGGATGGGACGTTTCACGAATTGGACGTTTCGCAAATTGGACCTTTCGCGAATTGTACATTTCGCGAATTGAACCTTTCGCCAATTGGACCAAATGCGACAATCACAGATAACTAACAAAAATATGAAATAAAAAGAAGTAAACGAAAAAAGGGTACAGTTACTAAAGAAAATATAAAATATGAATAGTAAACATACTTGTATTATTTAAATATTTACAATGTATTTTAATTTCACTTTTATTACTTAAATATATACAATGTATTTCAATGATTAAACCTGTAAAATAACAACCTTGAAGCATAATGCTTGACGTATAATGAAGTTGGTCTCTTTGTATCAATCAACTTACCGGCGAATCTGTCGATATAGTGCGCCAGGTTCCATCTGCTTAATAAATCACAAGTAGCCTGTTTCATGTATAGTTTTAAATGTAGTTTTCTCTGGGCACTGAATATAATCCTGATACCATCCCTACGGTTATCTCTGGGCTTTTACAATGTATTTCAATGAATAAACCTGTAAAATAACAACCTTGAAACATGATGCTTGACTTATAATGAAGTTGGTCTCTTTGTATCAATCAACTTACCGGCGAATCTGTCGATATAGTGCGCCAGGTTCCATCTGCCCAATAAATCACAAGTAGCCTGTTCCATGTATAGTTTTAAATGTAGTTTTCTCTGGGCACTGAATATAATCCTGATACCATCCCTACGGTTATCTCTGGGCTTTTACAATGTATTTCAATGAATAAACCTGTAAAATAACAACCTTGAAACATGATGCTTGACTTATAACGAAGTTGGTCTCTTTGTATCAATCAACTTACCGGCGAATCTGTCGATATAGTGCGCCAGGTTCCATCTGCTCAATAAATCACAAGTAGCCTGTTCCATGTATAGTTCTAAATGTAGTTTTCTCTTGGCACTGAATATAATCCTGATACCATCCCTACGGTTATCTCTGGGCTTTTACAATGTATTTCAATGGATAAACCTGTAAAATAACAACCTTGAAACATGATGCTTGACTTATAATGAAGTTGGTCTCTTTGTATCAATCAACTTACCGGCGAATCTGTCGATATAGTGCGCCAGGTTCCATCTGCCCAATAAATCACAAGTAGCCTGTTCCATGTATAGTTTTAAATGTAGTTTTCTCTGGGCACTGAATATAATCCTGATACCATCCCTACGGTTATCTCTGGGCTTTTACAATGTATTTCAATGAATAAACCTGTAAAATAACAACCTTGAAACATGATGCTTGACTTATAATGAAGTTGGTCTCTTTGTATCAATCAACTTACCGGCGAATCTGTCGATATAGTGCGCCAGGTTCCATCTGCCCAATAAATCACAAGTAGCCTGTTCCATGTATAGTTTTAAATGTAGTTTTCTCTGGACACTGAATATAATCCTGATACCATCCCTACGGTTATCTCTGGGCTTTTACAATGTATTTCAATGGATAAACCTGTAAAATAACAACCTTGAAACATGATGCCTGACTTATAATGAAGTTGGTCTCTTTGTATCAATCAACTTACCGGCGGATCTGTCGATATAGTGCGCCAGGTTCCATCTGCTCAATAAATCACAAGTAGCCTGATCCACGTATAGTTTTTGATTTAGTTTTCTCTGGGCACTGAATATAATCCTGATATAATCCCTACGGTTATCTCTGGGCTTGCGAGCGTGCGTACACTGCGGTGGCGGACTGGCGGCGAAACAATGAAAGAGGCTGAACTCCGCCAGGGCTTCGGTCGGTCCAACTGCAACTTCACTTCCGTTCGTCCACAATAATATGATGATAATCATCATAACTTTGTGTGCGTCATACTATTTTATTCTGCTGTCTCTCGAAATTCTTAAACTCATCATGGTATTTTTGTATGAAAGTTATAATATGAGTTTCACCGTATTTTTGTGTGCATCTAATCTAATATTGTTAGGAAGTCAACACATATTAATGTTATCAATCTTCAAGCAAACAAGTTCTTCCGACAAAAATTCGATGGTAAAGAACAACAATATTCATGGTTTCATTAAATATTATCATAAAGTTAGTTTATAATATAGAGAAAAGCTTTATAATAAGGTGATCATAAGTTTATATTATGCAGTTATGCCGTTGCTAGGGTAAGTACGACTATATTATGATACTTTAATGTAATTCCCAGTTGTCATCCTTTAATTATACTCAGAAGTACGTCGTACTATTAAATGGTGACGTTTCCTCTCATAGATTAATTATAACCTAAATTCTAAGTATCATAGAATTAAATGAAGAAACTGGGTTTTTTTAAGTTACTTAACGTAATTTTGTCATGACGAAATAAAAAAATAACAAAATCATAATTCTATATTTGTTGACCAGTTTCTGCTATAATGATCATTGTAATATTATCGTACGAACTATAAAAACTCTAATATTTCATGATATTTACTTCAGATAACATTATTGTAGAACGAAACACTGTATATTAGGGAACTGTAATAATATTTTACAATGAAGCCTTTAGGGCATTTTTCTCAGTGTATTTATGAAATTAATCTTTAAATGGATGTGAGCGAAACTAACTTACTTTTTAAAGAAATTGGTACTTAAGTCAATATTTAGGACAAAGATTAAGTATTCAGTCAATTTACTGACACAATTCAGTAATATTATAACAGCGAAGACGGCACGTGGAAATCGATTTATTATTATACTAATTTGATTTGATTTGCAATGCGACGGTAACGTTCGGCCTAGTCATTCAATTGATGGCAGATTTAACCAGATAGCAAATCGTAAAAGCTTTTAGTTACCTACAAGATCATATTTGAAAGAGTTTTTATGATCAAAAAGCCAAATGCTCAAATTAATTTAAATACACAATTCCAAATTCAAATAAAGTGAAAAACAGTATATTCTCAAACATGCTTGAAAATTTGAGCATTATTTTGACAACCTTCTTCGAGATAAATCGAAATTGCTGTACTGGCCAAATACATGCAAGCAGCGGCCGGGAAAAGTTGTGTGAAAATCTATATCCGTCGAGTTTAGCGGCCAAATAAATTACTATGTAAACTCATATCTGTCGTGTAATTTAAAAATGGAACGATCTTTTACTCTGTAACATGGAAACCAAGGAGGTAACTTATCAAAGGTTTTATTTAAATTTCGAATTAGTTTGCAAATAGAAAGCTGTTCGTTGAAAAAAAAAACAAATAAACACTTTGGCGCGTGAAAAAATATTTATAGTTGTTCGTCATTGATTTTTAAATAGTTATTTATAATACAAGGGTGGTAAAAAGGTCAATAACAAACGAGTGACATTTGTGAGCCCGAGCCGCAGGCGAGGGTTTACCATCGTCACGAGTTTGTTATTTTCTTTTACACCCATGTAACAGAAAAAATATTTATAGTTGTTCGTCATTGATTTTTAAATAGTTATTTATAATATAAGAAAAGTTGCGTAAAATGAACTTTGGTTGCCGAAACTTTGATAGGTATGTACCCATGTATGTTTTCTTATACATACACATAAATATATTTTTTATCCCTACTAATATTATTAATATTATAAATGTGAAAGTAACTCTGTCTGTCTGTTACGCTTTCCTGTAAAAACTACTGAACGGATTTGGCTGAAATTTGGTAGGTAGACAGATTAGGACCTGGATTCAGACATAGGCTACTTTTTACCACGCTCGCGAGCCGCTTGCGGCTCGCGCACAGCGCCCCCTCGAAAAGTCATAGAAACGTTGTCTACGCGGGTGAAACCGCGGGAAACAGCTATTACAAATATATTAACTATTCATAGTTTTATTCGTTTTCACAACTAAAACAACTCAATTCAGTTTTACGAAAATTACGCCATATTTTATTTAGCTAATCATACATACGCATACAAGGCTTAGGATAAAATTATTGTAAGCATTAAAACCTCCTTGGAAAAGATGGTCCTAATCCTTGGTGTAACCTATGCGCTTCATTCATATAACCCAAAGGGAATCTAATCAGCTAGCGTTATGTACTCGTATTAACCTCACGGAGGAACAACCTATCTCTTTTAAATACGCCAACACAACCCCGCGCAAATCAAAATCTGTTAAAAAGAAGATGATAGCTGTATTTTTTACTAGCCGTGGTATACTCGATCGAGTAGTTCTGGACAGTTAGCGTACTGTAACAGCTAACTGGTACACTAATGAATGTTTACCTCAGGTGCATGATAAACTTAAGGAAATGCGTCCCAACTCCAGACTCGGTACTTGGCATTTTCACCATGATAACGCACCGGCACATCGAGCGGCTCTCACAGTGAATTTTTTGACAACTGCTAGGATAAAAATGGTTGAGCATCCACCATACAGCCCCGACCTAGCCCCTTGTGACTTTGCTTTATTTCCTATTATCAAAGATAAGCTGAAAGGGTGGAAATTTACCAGCGACGAGGAACTTTTGAGAGCTTGGGATCATGAGTGTGCTGTACATCCAGAAAACAAATGGATAGATATTTTTGATGATTGGTTTTTACGCATGACTAAATGTATTAACTGTAACGGAAATAACTTTGAGCGATTGTAAAAAAATAAAGTCGTTTTGCAAAATTTATCTAGTAACCTATGTAAGTAGATACTACATATTAATTTCCGCGCATTGTTTGAGAAAAGTACTATACAAGCCTTGGCCACAACTAGGCATTGATGGAATTACGTATGTGTGTGGCTTACATTTACACGTTCGGCCATCAATGCCTCTTTTGCTGGCAGCTTCAGTAATGTACTATATTACTACGATGCTATTGAAAATAAAAGACGATTCTGGGACCTCGATTCCACCTCCAAACATCATCAGATCAATTTCAAAATAGCAAAAAAATCTTTTGTCATCGGGAATACGGCTTCATTTCTAATTTCAGCTTAATCGGAAACAGACATATGTACATACATACAAACAATAAAAAAAAGCTTTCCACTTTTAAAAAGGAAACCATAACTGAGTGATCTATCAACGCAAAGCTCAAATCACTGGACGGATCGGGTTGAAACTTAGTATACAGATAGCAATTATGACGTAGGCATTCGCTAAGAAAGCATTTTAGACAATTCCCACGGGAACGGCAAAAAACGGGATCTGCGCGAGCGAAGCCGCGAGCAACCGCTAGTAATAATATAAACAAAGAAATTAAATTAGGTGACAAAGATAGTTAGAGATTACTAAATAAATGAATACAGTAGCTAAACAGTGTCAGTGTGGCGTGGTGCCAAGTTAGCGAACGTGGTGCTTTTTTTAACAATTGGTAAGCCCTTGGGATCATCTCACCTGATGGTAAGTGACGATGATGCCGAAGATGGAAGCGGGCTTACAGATTCCCCAACGTAACGGGGAACTGGCTATCTTATCTTCAAGCCGGAATACATCAATGTTGTTAGCATTGATCTTTAGCAGCAAGACTTAGATAAGCTGGTGGTAGATAGCCAGGCGGGCTTGTAAAATGCCCTTCCATTAACCAAACAGAGTCTTACAGAGTTAGACTCCGCCGGGAATCGAACCCGCGACCTCCTGATGTGAATCTAATGGTCTTAACCATTACGCCACGGTGGTGCAGGCTCAGCATAAATGTAGTGGGTCGCAAAGTACGCACAACGCTGTTTTTCATCCAAAACTACCTATTAGGCTACCTGCATGCCAAATTTAGTCAAGATTCGTTGAGGTGTTAAAGCGTAAATAGGTAACAAACAAACAAGCACATTTTCACATGGATTAACTATATTATAATCTGTAGCAAAAATAAATAAACGGGGTTAAAATACCCTCGGGGAATTGCCACATATGATACGTGGAATTTGAATCAGGCCTAAACGGAGATTCAAGAAAAATAATTTTAGGGTAAATCAGAATAACTTAAATATAATAAACAACTTAAAGTAAAAGATAAGGGTAAAACATATTAAAGAGATGACGATGTAGGAAAGTTTTACATAAATTAGCTCAATGCATCGGTATACCTAAATTTACAAAATTTACCTGAATTAAAGATTACCAAGTAGATTAATTTTAATAATAGGCCGGTTAGGCAACGATCGTCCTCTTCCCTAGGTATTAAAAAGATAAAACCTAATGGTGAGATATAAATAATAATAAATTTTACTTGGGGTCAAAATTACCCCAAGGTTGTAAGTATCACCAGAAGGGAACACAATACTCTTAAATAACTTAAAATGTACAGTCCTTTAAAATAAAAAGAGGTGAAGGAATTTGAAGGTTGAAAGTAGCACTTGATGTAGAAAAACAGAATCCCGCAGGGCAGCAACTATACTTGACATCGCACGGCCTCGAAAGCCGCACACGGTTAAAATAATGAAAAAGAAATCACTTCCCTTGGAGCAGGAAGTCGGACGTGCCGCACAGCAATAAAGGGTGGCCAACTACTCTTCAACCAAGTTCTGCACCGTGCGGCGCAGCAAAAAAGGGCAGCTGGCAAAACGTCGTAGTATATTGTATCGTATCGTATTTTGCGCTATAGCTCTGTCTCAGGCTCTTCAGAAGCGGTATATCCTCGGGATCCCAAAAATGCGGCCGGAGTGAAAAGGCCCTCGGAAAACCTCAAAATATAACAATGAGATATCTAAAACTTTAAATATTTACAAGCCAAAATGAATCAAACAAAATTCCACCGTCATCTCTTTTTTCTCCAACTTGTCAATCTTTCAGTGTTAATCAAAAAATAACCAAAAGGAATTTAATATGAAACAGCAAGAAAGGAGATCGGCTTTGAAGCGATACTTTGCGTTTCAATTCAGGCTAGATTTTGCCAGCGGCTTTGCTCGCGTAAACATAGTTTCTATGACCGTCTTCAAGGGTGCGCAGTGCGCGAGCCGCAAGGCTCGCGAGCGTGGAAATAAGTAGCCTATGTGTTAATCCAGGTCCTAATCTATCTACCTATCAAATTTCAGCCAGATACGTTCAGTAGTTATTGCGTGAAAGAGTAACAAACATCCATACATGCATACATACAAACTTCCGCGTTTATAGTATTAGCAGGATTTTTACTTAATATGATAACCTAAAAAAAAGCGTCGGTGGCGCAACGGGTAGCGCCGCTATCTCCTGTGCGGGAGGTCGTGGTTCGAATCCTGCCACGTAGCAATGTGTTTTCGAATTTTGATTTCATATGTTAGTTTATCCGACGCTCTTATGGATAGGAAAACATCGTGGGGAAACCTGCACAGTGCACACGCCTGCGAAGAAATTCGAAAGTTGTGTGTGAAGTCGACCGACGCTGTGCTGGGCCCGCGTGGTCGACTATAAGGCCCAATCGCCCTAATTCAGGGTAGGCTCGAGCCCTTCGGTGGGGACGTATATGAGCTGATATGATTCGAAATTCACATATTCTGAGTACTTTTTGATCAGATCACATATTGATTGTATGGGGAAATCCACCATAACAAAACATATTCTGACCAAATTTTCAGGCGGCATAGGTAGGTAGCAACGGTTCAAAAGACACAGATTTTAAAAGTCGAACGGACAAACAGACAGACGTAGACAGCGTAGGCACCCTTTGGGTACGGAACCCTAAAAAAATACCTAACTACCTGCTCAATGTCACACAATTGCATGTCTATCATTTCATTACTATAGATTACGGGTACTGTCCTACAAGGCAAGGTAGCATTTTAGCACGCACGCAGAACACACACGAAGTAGATAGGGTACACATCATGTAGTAAATTGTGTGTGTGTGTTTGTGTGTGTGTGTTTGTGTCTGTGTGTGGTGGCGTGCGTGAGCACTGAGCAGTATCAATGTAGATAGGACCAGATTGCTTGATTGCCTGTACTGACAATATGTAGTTTATAAATTGATTCATTAACATCATAATATTCATAATTCATACGGTATCGGACCATCGTTACGTCGCAAAATATGTAGTAATGAAAAAGAAAAAAAACCGGAAAAGTGCGAGTCGCGCGCACCGAGGGTTCCGTACCACCACACCACTACTCCATACATGTTTAATTACGATACCTATTCATTACAAACAAAAGACATCAATGCGAGCGACAGGAAAATGTTTTTTTTATTCAGTTCGGACTCATTGGTGCGAGTACGCGTATTTAATTGCTTGTTTCACACCAGGTTTACGCTTATATAGGGTGTAACAAAATTAGTATAGGTCTCGTTAACTGGGGCTTCTATTTAAAATACTGAACAACTTTTCTACTACGACTTTGCTTAAATTTCAAATAAATAGAGTTTAAAAAAACTAAAAAACACGCTTTTAAAGTACATTAGACTAAAAAGTAAAAAATAATTCTTAATATAAGTTGAAAATAATAATTAACAAATTACTAGTATTATTGTGAAAAAGCGTAGGGCGCTCTGTGCCATGTTTTTATATCATAAAAACTATGTCTACGCGGGCAAAATATACACTACAACCCATAGATGCTCATATAAACGCGCCGTAGTCGCGGCGTGTTCGCGCAGGTGTGCACGAAAAGTTTCGCTAGAGTTTCGCGTTGTAGACGCTCCCGCGCCCCAGGCGCGCAGGTTTGGAAGGCGTAAAAATGGGAAAAAATAAACAAATATCCATACCTCGGCATTTATTAAAAATATTAAAAAATGTATTTGAAGGTGAGTAGTGCGCGATGGCGTTTTCTCCAGATCCCTCAGTTACTATATCGGGCTATTCTATGTGATTTTCCACCCCTCAAACAATTCTATACAAAAAATCCGTTGCGACACCGACGTGCGTGAGAGAGTGGAAATGAGTTTTCACCAGATCCCTCTGGAACTATGTCAGGAAAGTAGTAAATTATGCCATTTCCCACTTCCTCAACCATCTCTATGCAAAAAATCACAACAATCAATTGTTCCGTTGCGATGTTAAGAGAAAACGCGGTCTTAAGAATAGATATTTGAATAAAATTTTGCTGTCTCCCTTCCCCAAATCTCTCCGTATACAGCGAGAAAGGGAGAACTGCAGCGTAGACCGATAATATGCACTAAAATTGACCAAAACAGCATTTTGTAGTCCCCCATTTCCTCCTCTAAAACTTGAGCAATACTTATATATTTTTTCAAATAATTAAAAGAACGCTTTACCTATGCCTCTATGTTTTCATTTAATTGTTAATATGCGTATTATTTTTTTGGTCTGAAGATGAAATTTTAATTGGGCAATTTTTTCAGTTTTTGAAGGCTCCTCTTCCTATTATAATTAGAATATGGGAAAAAACAAAACAATTAAAAGAACGCTTTACCTATGCCTATATTTTTTCATTTAATTGCTAATATGCGTATTATTTTTTTGCTGGGTGTCACAAGATGAAATTTTAATTGGGCAATTTTCTCAGTTTTTGAAGGCTCCTACTTCCTATTATAATAAGAAAAAACAAAACATAGGGGCATGGCATAGTAGATTAGGTTTGATGGAAAAAACATTTTTGCTCTATTGCCATTATCCATGGAGAAAACAGGGGACTACGTTTGTATGGGAAAAATGGCGCCCGCGTTTCCTCTTAAAGAAATTAACCAAAACAAGAGTATTTTTCAGTTCCCTCAGGAACTGTATCGGACTATGCTATTTTCACGGTACAAAAGTAGCCTATATCCTTCCCAGTGAAGCAGGCTACATGCCAAATTTCATCAAGATTGACCGAGGTGTTAAAGCGTGAAAAGGTAAATAAACAGACACATTTTCACATTTATAATATAAGTAAGAATATTTACGCAGAGATTTTTTTGTATGGCAGCTTTACTAAGTGCACCCATACCCATCTCTAGCATTTTCTGCTGCAGTCATCGTAAAATTACAAGAAATACACGTATGACACGTCTAACCACAAGACGCGTGGGTCTCACTCTTGGAGCCTGAACGAATTTGGATGACGTAGGTTGATAGATATTATTATTATTAATCCAGTACTTGTGATTTTTATCCCGGAAAAATTAATAGTTCCCTACTTATTGCATATAAATAACTACTGAACCGATTTCTCTGAAATTTGCCAAAGAACAATAAAAGGGAAAAAACAACACAGGATACTTTTTATCCCGGACAAATGTATGGTCCACTAAGGGATCTGGGAAAAACTGAATTCGACGCTCGCCAGTCATAAAACTACATCAGGTGAAGTCGCGAGAAAAGTAGTAGGTACTTTATATTTCCAACATTTTTATCAACTTACCTTCATTCCATATTTAAAATACAAAAGGAACAGTAACGATCGTTCGTTCAGCCTATTACCAACTGTTTTTTTTATTGCATTATTCTGGGAAAACAATGGTTTTCTATTTTGCATGTGCGCTTTATTCGAATACAAACTATATTACAAGGTTATTTTCAATTTTAATCATTACATACTTTAAAACACTATTCTTTAACGGCTATGTTTTTATGTTTATCTGACCGTCAGATATAGTATAACGTACAATAGATACATTTCATTGCCAAAATAGTACAACACCATCAAAATTAAACAATAATTTAAAATGTTACACAAATATTTAGGACTTCGTTATTTCATTTAGGTAAAAGACTCTAAATAAATCATTGTTCACCCAAATACAGTAAATTAACTTTGTTTTTTTTAATGTTATGATAACTTTAAGTAAGCAATTCTTGTATCGTGTATATAAGGTGTAACAAAATTAGCTGAAACTATTTTAACTGGTGCTTCTACCCATGAAACTGAACGACTTTCCCCATGGAACCCATAGTCAAATCGCAAAAAAAAAATGGCTCTCCCATACTAACTCGATCAGCTGATCAGCCAACTTAGTTGGGAAGTTCAAATTTTTTTTTTGAGATTTGACTACGGGTTTCACAGGGAAAGTTGTTCAGTTTCATGGGTAGAAGCACCAGTTAAAATAGTTTCAGCTAATTTTGTTAGACCTTATATGTATGTATGTATATAAGATAAACACGTTAAAAACAAGACTTCCATCGCATAATTTTTGGTTTTTGTTAATATTCTAATAAAGTACTACACCGATTTTGATAAAAATTTATATGGGACCACACGGGAAGCAATAGTTTTTTTAAATAAAAAAATAATCATAAAAATTGGTTCACCCAGTCAAAAGTTATGAGGTAACACACATTAAAAAAAAACATACAGAAGAATTGAGAACCTCCTCCTTTTTGGAAGTCACTTGAAAATATAACTAGAGGATGCCCTGCGATTTTACCCGCGCAGATTCCGTTTTTTGCCATTCTCGTGGGAATTCGCCAAAATTTTTTCTCAATGGAATTGCTTTCTGTATGCCAAATTTCAGCCCAATCCGATAACTGTAGGATGGTTTCTCGTAAACTGCTCTAACGATTTGGATAACATTTTGTATTTAGGTAATGTTTTACACTCCAAGTCTTTTTTGATACGTGTCATTTTGGAGAAATTCCATTTTCACACAAAAACATTTTTAGTGATCATGCCTCGGAGACTCCGAGAAACGTTCGGTGTCGCCCAGGTTGTGTTAACGTTTCGTTACTCTAAATTATTAATTACCTTCAACAATTTAATTATCATCATCATATCAGCCGAAGAACGTCCACTGCTGGACATAGGCCTCCCCAAAGGATTTCCACGACGACCGGTTCTGCGCTATCCGCATCCAGCGGCTTCCCGCGACCTTCACCAGGTCATCGGTCCATCGCGTGGGAGGTCTGCCTACGCTAAGTTGTTCGTTGCACGGTCGCCACTCGAAAACTTTACTACCCCAACGATCCGTTCTACGAGCTATGTGCCCCGCCCACTGCCACGTAAGTTTTTTACAATTTAATATTTTTGAAAATTTCAATGAAATGGTCATAACCTAATTTATTACTGAAGGATTTTCAGCACATATCCTAGGTTTCATACTCATACTCTTTGTCAAGCTAGTACTTGAGCGGTAGAGTTTATTCAATTAACTGCCTATAATATTCACAAATGAAACTTTAATTAGCATAATTATTTTATTAAAGTTTAACAAGCCTAAAAAGAACGTAGTTTAAATTTTAATTATCATAAAATTAAATAATTTTAAATCATATTGAAAAATGGGTCCTTTAGACGGGTAATATTCAACTTTTTAAATTTTATTGGATAGTCAAAGATTTCTTAGCTTTGGCCGGCTTTTTAGAATTCCGTAATGGGTGCCCTATTACAAGTATCCGCTGTTCGTCTGTCTGTCTATTTTCATGAACTGAAATAGGTAGACAGACAGTAGAAATATTCACAGAGTGTGTATTTCTATTGGCATTATAACAACAAATAATAAAAATTCAGTTCAATTGAAAATTAAACGGAAATAGAAGAAACATCATTTTCTTGGACGATGGTACGGAAACGCACCTGCGTGTCGGACTAGCACTTGACGAGCCATTTACTTTATTTTTTTGTCATTTACGCGACGGGATTTTTTTTAATAAGAGGACTTTGTACCCACGCCGAGAATTCGACTTTTCATACAAACGGCGATAACGATTTTTACCTCTTAAATGTTATTATGGACTAATTTTTGATAGGTTGACAGTCAACAAAAGCCAGGCTTATACGTTTCGTTTATTAAATTACTGATAATATTTTATAATATAATATAATATACTGATAATATGTATGAAAACACGTGAACGACAATAAAATTAAACTTATTAACTTTATCGAAAAAACAAAAACGTATAAGCTTAGCTTTTGTTCTGACTGACAACCTATCCAAAATTGGTCCAAATCGGTTAACATTTAAGAGGTGATAATCTTTATCGCCGTTTGTACGAAAAGTCGCAGTTTCACAATCCTCTTAATCCTTGAAGTTATCATCATCATATCAGCCGAAAGACGTCCACTGATGGACAAAGGCATCCCCCAAGATCTTTAGTATTTACATCAACCAATTCTAATCCTTGCGGGAGACCTTTGTCTAGCCAGTGGACGTCCTTGGCTGATATCATGATGATCTAACTAAAAGTTTAGTTACTAAACTAACTAAGTTCGACGTCGTTATACTTTGCTTGATAATAGGGATGACGACAGCGTTAGAAATAAATTATGAACTTTTGATTACTAAATTACCCTCCTACTTAAACTTCGGATAACCGTACAATTGTAACCTGTACATTGTACTCGTTTTGTTTTCCATGAAGTCTTCGATTTTTAATTCACCAGTCACAAAATGTGCACTTTTATGACGCTGCGCTGCGCTGCTAAAATATGACGTCACGCCTAGGTATTTCAAACATTTTTAGAACACAGTGTCATTTTTTACAGATGATAAAAAGCAACTCAGATGACTAGCATTCGTCATCCCTATTATACTACATTTTACGGCAGTCATAGTGGTTATTTTAGGTAGAAATAGCACCAAAAGCTTGCTAAGATTTGGTGATCAGACACTGAATTAAGTCTGCCGATACAATTCAATATACAAACATCATTAAAACAGCAATAATTTTCGAAAATCTAAAAACTTTTAGGTACAAGGTTTAGACAAGAATTTTAATTATTTCGTATTCTTCTCAGCCTTTACACCGTTTCATTAGATCCCATATCATGGGGGGTGCATAAAAAAATAACAGGTCCGCCGCCTTTGGGAGTTCGTCATATTGAATTTAGAATGACGGCACTTAGCTAACAATGCCACAGTATTACAATATAACGGACCAAGCATAGTGTTTAAAATTTAACGTGTATGCAAAATTTCAGCTTAATCGGAAACCGGGGAGTGAAGATAATTAGACCTGAAAACAATAAACTCCTTCCTTTTGGGCAGTCGTGTAAAAACAAAAAAGTTTTTTCTTATTTGAAAAGCAAAAATAAAGGTCTAATCTTATAATTATCGAAATCACTTTCATAATAATCATCATCATATCAGCCGAAAAACGTCCACTGCTGGACAAAGGCCTCCCCAAAAGATTTCCACGACGACGACCGGTCCTGCGCTGTCCGCATCCAACTAAAATTTTATCACCAGGTAGTCGGTCAACGCGTGGGAGGCCTTCCTACGCTACTTTTTCTGGTGCGCCATCGCCACTCAAGAACTTTACTGCCCCATATTGTAAAATAAATAGTTTTCATTTCAAAATGTTACAGACTCCATGGTATCGCAACAAATAAATGATTTTTTAAACTATGAAGCAAAATTTTTTTTTATTCACAATTGGTAAACCCTTGACAACATCTCATCTGCTGGTAAGTGATGATGTTGCCGAAGATGGAAGCGGGCTTACCAAGACTCCCCAACGCAATGGGGAACTGGCTATCTTATCTTCATGCCGGAACACACCAATGATATCAACATTGATATTTGGCGGCAAGACTTAGATAAGATGGTGGTAGCTAGCCAGGCGGGCTTAGAAAATGCCCTACCACCAACCAAACCGAGTCTTACAATTGACCCCGCCGGGAATCGAACCCGCGACCTCCTGTGTAAAGCCAGTGAACTTTGCCTCTGAGCTACGGAGGCGGTTATATATATAGAATTCATAAAGATATTTTGTGACACAGTCTTTTACATTTAAAAAAAAGAGATTTATTTTATCAAACCAACCGAAACTAGCCTTACTTTAATATGAAATGTATCTATTAGTATTTTTAAACTTTTTTTCTCAATTAGTTTTTAAATTAAAAACTTAAAAATAAATTAAAACTATTTGTTGTTTGTTTTTTTTATGGAATAAGTTACTACATCACCTAACCAGTTTTATTAAAAATTAAAAACCCAACTGCATAGATACACTACCCCTTTTTTTGGGCAGTCGGTTTAAAAATTAAAATGTATTCATGTCACTTTCAGGATCGAGACGAACCTAACGACACCTCACACTCCAAAATCCATCAAGCCGTTAAGATTACAGTCTCAGTCAAAGAAACAGACATACATACATACACCCAAAAATCATTTTTTGGCAGTCGGATAAAAAGGTGAAAAACTTTTAGTAGGTACCTACATGCTTGAATTAATATTTCTTTGTTTTATTTTATAGTCTACTAGCTGTCACCCGCGGCTTCACCAGCGTGGACAATGTTTCTATGACTTTTCGAGGGTGCTCAGTGCGCGAGTCGCAAGCGGCTCGCGAGCGTGAAAAAAAGTTGCCTATCTAGGTCCTAATCTGTCTACCTACCAAATTTCAGCCAAATCCGTTCAATAGTTTTTGCGTGAAGAAGTAACAAACATACACACTCACACAGTCACAAACTTTCACCTTTATAATATTAGTGTGATTAGCCAATCTGTGGTTTAGGGGATATTTTCGTTAGTACATACATTTTTTATAAGTTTCTCGGATTTAGCTTGTTCTAGAATGTTTTTCGAATAAGAATAAACTCTGTCATATAAATTTCATATTTGTCCTGGAGATAGTTATTTGCTACACAATACACTGTTCGTAGTAGAGTTCACAGAGTGGGGACCGCGCACCGGAAAATGTAGCGTAGGCAGGCCTCCCACTCGGTGGACCGATGACCTGGTGAAGGTCGCGGGAAGCCGCTGGATGCGGGCAGCGCAGAACCGGTCGTCGTGGAAAACCTTGGGGGAGGCCTATGTCCAGCAGTGGACGTCCTTCGGCTGATATGATGAGTGATGACACAGTTCATAGTATGGAACTCAGTATCTACAACATTCATTCAATCCGAGGGTTTAACTAGTGTTAGTTAGTGTTTATAACTTCATGTCAATTTAATTCATTTAAACCGAACCTAAGTGTATGTAATCTTAACGTAGGGCTAGTGTTGCAGCCTCGACACGCCCTCCAACGGCTAAGTAATAACCCACACTTTAAGTATTACGCATCAATAAATAAACAAAAAATGTACGAGACACTATGAAGCAAGGAATTGAAGACAAGACCAAAATTCAAAATTTTTGAAAATATCAAACCAAAATCAAATTAAAAAGATAATAATACATAACAGATCGAAAATAAACATAAACGAAAGACTTCGTCACAGTGTCAAGGTAAATAAACATCTATGTAACAATATGGTTATGTAAAAATTGTATGATATGTTTACTAGCATAATTTTGGTTCCTGTATTCTAGGGAGAAGGGCCCCTTGTTCATCCTCCACGGTATTTGTTAGAAAGTAAGAACTTAACTCATAATATTAAACGCATTGTTTTTTCGTATTCTGCTTATTTTTTGGCGAATTAACTTAATTTTATTGGCTCACGTCAATCAAAGGCTATAATTAAATGACGATTTGTTCTATCTCCGACTAAAAAACCTTTTGTTGGATAATGAATTTTACAATGTTGACGAATTTCTACAAAAGAAATTCTAACCATCATTATGATGAATTTACTGTTTTGTTTTGACATCCTATTTTATTTTATTTTGCCTTCTTATTTAACTTTGTTTTAACACCTTATTTTTATTGTGACATTGATTTTATGAATTTTGACGATTATGTTACACTTTGACATTTTTAATTTTTAAATAATATGTAATTGGTAACATGAAATAAACAATCTAATCTAATAGTTATATACAAATAAATTAACCGAAAATTGCGTGGACTTTTGCGTGGTATCCGCGAACACCGGTCAAGGAAAACCGCAATCGGTCCTATGAATAAGTACTTAGTTTGAAAAAACTGGTGTATTCGCCTCACTTTAGAATAGGTATGTCCTCATAATATTATATTGTGATACATAGGTAGGTATATTATTTTAATGAAAAATTATTAATTTAATAATATTTGACTTACAAATTCGTCCCTTCATGTAGGTATGTACTTATGTAGTGCAAATTGAAGTAACTGGTACTAAAATAAATACGCTTACTAATTTATTTATTATGTACAGCCGAGAATTTTTTTAAATAATATTTTTTCCTATTCGCATTAACAAATCTATCTAACACGCCTGCGAAGAAACTCGCAGGTTGTGTGTGAAGTCGACCAACCCGCACTAGCCCCGCGTGGTCGACTAAGGCCCGACCCGATCGCTCTAATTCAGGGTGGGCTCGAGCCCCTCGGTGGGGACGTATACGAGCTGATATGAATTAACAAATCCAACAAATCTCAAGAAACTGTTCGATTCAAAACAGCAAAACATATTATATTCTATTTATTCGCATGATAGCTTATCCATGACACGTTTGAATTCCGTACGGATACGAAAAGACGTATTTTAGGCACTTTGCGTAAAACAAGATTAGAAGGTAGGTATCTCAGATAACTCACATAACAAAAATCACACACGAGCAGTAGGACAATCTCAGAATTCTCAAACAATCCACCAAGACGCTTGCTTCACAATTCCACAAGTCACATCACAATACTAAAAACTATAATAATACCCTCTTTCGCTAATTATAACTCGCGTTTATTTAACATCAAATCTTCAGGCACTTGGTGACGTTGAACGACAAATAATGTTGCGAGAAATAACTCGCGTAGTTATTTTGTGGGAGCGATTTAATATAAATCGCGGTAGTAGCGTGCGCCTTCCCGCGACGAACGAAACGCACTGTTTTGATAGTGTATTTTAGCGTACGTACGTAACAGCAAGCTAGCCAAGGTGAGCCATCGCTCCACCGAGTTTTTAAACGAAGCCAGTTTCGACGAAGGTTCAACCCACATCGCGAGCCAACGCTGCTTTTGTTTGAACGGACAATAATACTGATGAACTAAAGAATCAATCAATCATGCACATGTTACACTACGCCGAAAGAACAAACAAATGAAACAACAGCGAATTTGCTTATCTGTGAAATGAACACATTAAATTTTAAAGTGAATGGATTGCCTCAACTTACAAAATTTCGTAAAGTTGAAATCCTTAACTTAGTTTCGAACTTTGAAATTGTTTAATCGGTGGTGAGAAGGAACGACGTATAATTATGGAATTAAAAAGTTATTTAATTGGGTTATATAGTAACTTTATTGGTAGAAAGAAATTGTTACACGGAATCTCATCATTCAGAACTTTAAACAAAAGTCTTGTAAATGGACAAAATAAAAGTCCTTAGCAATTAGCATTGACAAAAGTGACTTGTAAATGGCCACAAAATAACAAGTCCTTAGAAAATAGCAATACTCAATAATTTATGCTGTCGTATACAGGGTACAGAAGTGCACTTAGTTATATATAGTATGTATATGACACCAGGCTAGGTAGGGCACTGCAACTTTAGGTAGGTAATTGACAAAAGTGACTGTAAGTGGTCAAAATAAAAAGTCCTTAGCAATTAGCATTGACAAAAATGACTTGTAAATGGCCAAAATAAAAAGTCCTTAGCAATAAGTATTGACTTTTACTTTTGTAAGAGTAGCTATTTATTCTGCCTTTGCTTCGCAGCTTCGCCCACGTGGATATTGCTTTTATGACTGTAATCAAGGGTGCACCATGAGCGAGCCACAATCTGCTTGTGAGAGTGGAATAAAAATTTGCAAATATGTTAATCCAATGCTTGTTCTATCTACCTACCAAATTTCATCCAAATCCGTTTAGCTGTTTAGGTGTGAAAGTGGAACACAAAAAACATCCGTACTTTGGCGTTCATAATATTAGTGTGATTCGACTACTGGCTTTTAGTCGCCAACAACTTCAAGAATACGAAAATGAGTTGTTATATAATTTTAAGACACTTCTCTATGAATTTGGCCGATTATTTGGAGTTTGGTGTTCTATCATGGCAGACTATAGAGCTGTCATTTCGGTTGACAGCACAACGCCCTTACCCGTCAAACCAAAGGCGGAGCTAGGTAACCAAAGGCTCTGGTGCAAAAAAATGGGACCCTATCTAGTTAGGTTCATCATATCAGTCCATATACGTCCCCACCGCGGGGCTCGAGCTTACCCTGAATTAGGGTGATCGGGCCTTAGTCGAACACGCGGGCCCAGTGCGGGTTGGTTGACTTTATTATACACAACCTTCGAGTTTCTTCGCAGACGTGTGCAGGTTTCCTCACGATGTTTTTTTTTTCACCGTAAGAGTGTCGGATAAACGTACATATGAAATCGAAATTCGAAAACACATTGGTACGTGGCAGGATCCGAACCACAACCTCCTGGCACAGATGAGATACTTACTAGTTATACTCCCGAACAGGATAGCGGCGCTACCCGGTGCGCCACCGACGCTATTTTTTAGGTTATCATATCAAGTAAAAATCCTACAAATATTATAAACGCGAAAGTTTGTATGTATGCATGCATGTATGGATGTTTGTTACTCTTTAACGCAAAAACTACTGAACATATCTGGCTGAAATTTGGTAGGTAGATAGATCAGGACCTGGATTAACACATACGCTAATTATTTGCACGCTCCCTTGATGACGGTCATAGAAACTATGTTTACGCGAGCGAAGCCGCTGGCAAAATCTAGTATGAATATAATATATAGTTGATCCATGTGAAAATGTGCTTGTTTGTTTGTTACCTATTTACGCTTTAGCACCTCAACGAATCTTGACGAAATTTTACATGCAGGTAGCCTGCGTCATGGGAAAGGACATAGGTAACTTTTTATCCCTTGGAAATAGCATGGTCCGATACAGTTCACTCAGGAACTTAAAAAATACTCTTTTTTGGTTGATCTTTATAACATTGCCACGGAACCACAGATTGTTGTGATTTTTTGCACAGAGATGGATAGAGGTTGGAAAACGACACAAACTACTAATAAGCATAGCCTGAAATAGTTCTCGTGGGATCTGGGGAAAATTCATTTCCAGGCTCGCGCACGTCGGCGTCACAACGGAGCAATAGAAATAGTTGAGGGCGTGGAAAGTGACATAGACTGCTAATCAGAACAGCCCGACATAGTTCCCGAGGGATCTGGAGTAAACTTCTGTCGACGCTCACCACCCTCACCTTCAAAAACGGCCCAAAAAACGATGCCCACGTGAGCGAAGCCGCGGGAAAAAGCTAGTGTTACACTAAACTCTTTATTGTGCACTGCAGCACAGCATCGCTTACCTACCTACTACATACAGACATACTACTTCAAAAACAGTTGTAAAAAGTTAAGGAACTGCGAGAACAGTTTAGGATTTGGCAATAAAACGAACCAAAACAGATTAAAGGATTTATGAAGGTCGGACCTACCAACTGACAGCAAAATAACAATTATATCTATTTAAACTCTTTTCCTAATTTAGTTTAGTGTCAGGGTCCGAGCGCCTCCCGAGCTTGAGGGCCACGGTCCACAGCACCGCCTAGCCCTCCGATAGTTACGCCACAGTGTCAAACCTAATTCATATAGCGATAAACGGTGCTTCTTGGTTCCTGTGCGCTGGTTGGCGTCAAGTGCGAGTTGGGTGCAAGTGAACGCATAGTACTTAGCTTGTCCGGACCGGTCACACCACGTGCCACACACACAACAGCACGTGCCACACACACAACAGATCCGTCCGTCGACCATCGACTCTTGCGCAACTACGACAACACAACAAGTTGTGTGACACACGCCCATTGCTACAAATACGCTTACGCTACGCTGGGTGAGACTCATCGTAGCACAACATAAATAATTTGCATAATAAGCCATCATATATGGGCATAAATAAAATACATATTAGTACATATGGCAAATATATACAAAAATAATAAATATCATCATCATCATCATCTCAGCCAAAAATCGTCCACTGCTGGACAAAGGCCTCCCCCAAGGATTTCCACGACGACCGGTCCTGCGCTGCCCGCATCATTCTTCGCACCCTCCACCCCGCCGTTACCATGACTGCTACCGGAGCCAGGAATAGCGGGGCCGCCGGGGACTAGTAATAAATATATTAATACATAATCGTTTTTAATTTTTTTTATATTAATGTTACTTAACGGTAAAACAAACCGATTATCAGCAACCAGCAACTGGGGTTCGCCAGTTCCGCCAAAAATGAATCGCGAACAGCAGCTGGACTTTGACAGTTCGACCATGTTTTTCAAAATGACCGCTGCCGCGGAAAGGATACGCGTTTCAGCATTTTATATTTAATCTAATTACTTTAAACGAGCAATGCTATATACAGGTGTAACAAAATTAGTGTAGGTCCCGTTAACTGGAGCTTCATCATACTGAACAACTTTTGTTCTATGACTGCTGAAATCGCAAAAAAATATTTATAACTCTTCATGCAATTCGATCAGCTGATTGACCAACTTTGTGTATTTTTGTATGGAGGGTCCAAGTTTTTTACAAACTTTTATTTAACTTGCAATGTATGGTGGTGGAATCTTGCTAGTTAAATTTGAACCACTTCCAGGGTTCCGATTGAGCTGAAATTTTACATGCATATATATATATCGCGTGACAATGCAATAGGTATTAAAAGCTTGTACCTAAAAGTTTTTAGTTTTTTTTTTTTTTTTTTGAGAATTGACTATGGATTCCTTGGGGAAAGTTATTCAGTAGGATGAGTAGAACCCCCAATTAGCGGATCCTACACCATTTTTTTACACCTGTCTGTATATATAATTGGTATCTCGGAAACGGCTGGAAAAATTTGCTTGAAAATTGGTCTGCGGGGGTTTTTGGGGGCGAAAAAACGCGCATTTCGTAGATAAACGTAGTGCGTCAAAACGCAAAAATCCCGCGCAATATGAATCATATTTTCACAAAACTTTCTAAAGCGTTCGTAGCCGAGCGAATACCAAGTCTAGCTAACAAAACAAATCCTCACTAGTTCAAATTCTCACTAAAGGCGTGTTTTTGTTTGTTTTTCATGTAATGGGTTTAATTTCAAGTCGTTTATACTTAAAATTCGGTTTGACACAAAAAAAAAAATGGTGCACATGCCTAGAAGACTCCGAGTATCGGTTGCCCAGTTACTGTTACTTGGTGGTTACCTGTATCTACAGGATTGCATTATTTTCTATTATCGTACGTACATCATCATAATATCATAAGCACAAAGTAAACCTCTATTCGGCAAATGGCGCGTTCCACAAAGCAGATCCTTGAAAGCAACCTATTATACTTCGCTTTGAGTATTCGTCGGTGATATTTACGAAATGCCAATGCTATTCTTCGACCTTTTAGTTTAGTTTCGCTTTCGGCAAACATACAAGAGGAAGACAACTTTCGGTACCTACAAAAAAAAGTATGTATATCATTAAACAATCATCAAGTTTTTTATCTATCTATTAATAGACAGAGTAAGATGTTATTCGCTTTTAAAAGAACTGATAGATTCTGTATCTTTAGGTACTCGTAATACACCTTTTTTGGGGTTCCGTACCTAAAGGGAACCTTATTTAAGCCTACGCTCTGTTCGTCCGTCCGTCCGACCTTTAAAAGGCATCTTTTGAACCGTAAGAAGTAGCCGACTGAAATTTATACAAAATATGTGTAGATAGCTACTAGTTTTTGCCCCCGGCTTCGCACACGTAGTTTTTACGACTGTAATCGAAGGTGCACGGTGCGCGAGCCGGAAGCGTAGAATAAAAATTGTGTTCATCTAGTGTTTGATTTATCTATCTACCTTTCATCCAATAACTTCAGCCGTTGAGTTGTAAAAGTGGAATAAAGAAAAATCCATACGCGTTTAAAATATTACTGTGACTAAGGCAGATTTGCCAACAAATAATTATTATTTAAAAAAAGTCAAAAAACAAGAAATTGTAAAAATATTTTTTAAGTTTGTTTTTTTTTGTTTTTGCTGTATTGTCAAAACGGCGATACCTACATACAAGCTTCAAACTTGGTGTGATTATTGTTCAAACCGCAATAGTCAGGTGACAACTGTTATTTGATTTATCTGATTGTAAACTATTACTATAAGGTCTTTACCTATGAAATTGCCGATTGTATAAAAAAGTTTAAAGATAAAAATATAAAAACAAAATTTATTCTCAAAATAGCATTAGACTATTAGAAATTAAATGGTGGTAAACATATGCTTATTATTTAAATATTTTGAGAAAACGGTGGCTTTAACACCATTAAGTCGGGTTTTTTAACCAGAAAAAATGCATTTATTGAGGCAAAAAATACACATATTTAATTTTAAAGCTCTAGAGGTATCGCAGCAGTTTCTTCGTTACTAATGTCATATTTGGAAATACCCCGCATAAGATTTCGTCACTTTCAGGAAAATTCAAGAAAATTAAATAGTCAAAAAATTGCCCCATCTGACCACAAAGAAAACGCCTTTGTTCCATTCAATGGTACATAGCTCAGGGGATTGGAACATGGAGACATGCCACTAGTTAATAATAATAAGAACCATAAGTAGTGTCACCATAAGGTCAATAATAAAAAACAATAACTTTTTTATTTTCTATAAAAATTGGCATTGAACTTTAAAAACTGAATCGGCAATTTCATAGGTAAAAACCTAGTCTCCTGTATCTATAATATAAGGCACATCGTTGACATCGTATGTTTCCAAAGAGGCGCTGTATATAAGTCTCGCTGAATATCTTATAAAAATAAAAACTGTTGCACGATTAATATTAAATTTTGATCATTTCTTACAAAAAAAAACTTTTATTTTATTTGCAGCTGGAAAAAGACATAACGGAATATACAGAAATAACGGAGAGTTTCCCCACTTTGAAGGAAAACATCTTCGAAGTACTCGTAGCTAAAAAGGACAAAACAGATTCTTTGTTCAAAGAACCTACGCTAATTAGCAAAAAAAAATTGGACCTTTCATACTTGATTGATTAGCTGATAGTAAACTTTATATGGCAAGTTTTTTTGCGCATTGTGTATAAGTTATTTGGGGAAAATTGATCAGTTTCATGAGTTGAATCCCCCCCTTTAATGATTTAGCTACAAGTTACTAAGTAGATTGGATGTAGGTACCCAGTTTCAACGACTAAGAGTACCAACTGTATTGCTACAAATACCAAATTGATTTTATAGAATTAACCAAATAGATTGGTTGTGGTTACCTACAGCTTGCATACAAATGACTAGAATGTTATTTATGGCCACCGAGTAACTTTGTTAACCACAACAAAGCACGTCGTCTATAAAAACAGTTATGATTATTTCACTATAACCAAGTCAACTCGTCACGGTTACTAATTACATTGATCTAAAATACTAGGCATGGTATTTATAGTTAACTAACTTACTCGAGTAGCAATCAGAACAGATTTGGCTTAAAAAAATCGGTTAAAAATTACAAAAACCTTGGTAGGTTATTTTTATACGAGCTACTTTAACAAAATTACACATTTAATTCAATTCAATATATTTATTACAAATAGGTGCAAATTACACTCTTTCTGATAGTCATAAAATAAGAATCAAGAAATAAACAAATATTAGTTAATAACTTAAAAATTAAATACTTGATATAAATCAGATTATGTCATTAGAACATGAAAACAATATGACACGAAAAGTTATACATAAAAATTATTGAATACATTTAACAAGAGTAGGCCAGTTCACACGGACAGCACCCGGTCACGAGTATAACGCGAGAGTCAGCCATCGCTCCCATCAACCATATTAAGGGAAAGGAACGACAAACGATTAATTTTAAGTAAGTTTTATTAACAAATTTGACTTGTTTGATTTTAGCAACAAACTTTGCAGGCTCCCTCCGAAATAAGTCGCTCGGCTGTTGTTAGCAATTACTTGTTTATTTATAGCCCTACTATTTTCTCAGTGCATTTTTTCCGTCTCTCTCGTTGATGTCATGAAGAATTGCGCACTTACCCACTCTTATTATAATTATTAATCTTTAATTATAAAGACAAACAAAGCCCATTTTGTTAGTAAGCTACTCCGAACCTGTTTTTTTTTATCCACAATTGGTAAGTCTTTGGCATCATCTCACCTGATGGTAAGTGACGATGATGCTGAAGATGAAAGCGGGCTTACCAAGATTCCCCAACGCAATAGGGAAACTGGCTATCTTGTCTTCAAGCCGGAACACATAAATGTAACATTTTTTTTTATTCCCACTAATGAACTATAAAAATAAATATGTGAATAATAAGTGAAAGCCGGCTGGCCTGGCATCAATCCAATGTGATCGACCTTGTCTTTGGAACAGAACTGAAACTTGACGGCATAATATTGTCGTATTTAACAGCTCTGCCAGATATTGTAAATTGTATAATAAGTTCAAAGAAATTACACAGCGTGTAATCTTTTATTAGATGTTCGATGTAAACTTCTACGTATCTATTAGAATTGTATTTAATAATTTGAAGAAAAACCTTAAATCTTTTTGGTACAAGCTTGTATTTGAAAAGAGTTTTTATGCTCAAAAGCCAAATGCTAATGCAAATTTAAAAAAAAAGGAGAGAACTGTATTTCCTACGATTTTATTAAAAATAAAACACGATCGTCATCAGATCAACTTTAAATTAACAAAAGGATCTAATTATCAAAACTCTGCTCAATCAAAGCCCCGGAAGTCGCTCTAAAATAGATTTCAAGATTTGACCTAAACAAACATAGATATGTATGTACATACATACATTGCAAGTAAAATAAAACCTTTTAAAAACAATCGGCCAACTAGGGTTCCAAAATCTTTTCATAAAATAAATGTTTATTTTATAAAACAAAATCATATTTACAGTTGGTAATAGAACATTTTGTATGGAAAATCTATTAACTTTTGACAAATTCAACTGCACATTTTAAGTTGGTCGACTATTACTCCTAAACTAAGAAAGCCTAATTAGCTTTAATAGTTTTCCTTTTAAATTGATTATATTATATGTCCTACTATTTAAAAAAAACCGATATCTTGAAACAGCGATTTATTTTTTTCCAAGATTTTATTGTACAACTTTGTCGGCGTGATTAATATGTATAACCATGCCAAATTACAGCTTTCTAGTATTAATAGTCTCTGAGCTAAGCCGCGGACAGACGGACAGAATCCGGAACCCTTACGAAGCCTATAAAATGGTTGAACCAGCATGTCAATTGATTGTGATAATTTGATTATAATTTAAGTGCAATAAATCTTGCTAATATCATTTTGAAACTGGCGTGAAAAAATCTAATCAGGTCACTGCGACCGTCCCTGGTCGGTATATCAAATAAACATCGACCCCGAAACACCGCAGCCCCTCCAAGCCTCTCCCTAAACCTTAACTGTAATATAGAAGGCTTAATTTAGTGGTAACGTTTAGATACGTTTACATAGTCGCCGCTCTACTTTCAGACGCACTAAAAGCTCGGCCCTACGAGCCGGATAGTGATTGAGTTAGGCGTGGCCGGGTTAGGGTTGCCAGATGGTATCCAAATGGAGGACATGTCCTACTTTTCAATATTTTGTCCTCCCGTCCTCCCTTACCTAGCCTACTGTATGTCCTCCTTTTGTTGTGCGTTTATAATGTGTAATGTAATGTGTCGTGCGCCGTGCGTGGTTTAAGTAAAGGAAAACACTAAGTGTAGATTCAGTTAAGTCTTTGATTAACACAAATTCAAAAACATTAACTTTACCCTTCTTATTGGAAAGTCAGGTAAAAACATGTCATGGAAAGATATTTTCATAAATATTTGTTTAAAACCCGAAAACTTCTTACGAAAATTCGGAGCTCAGTAAATAAAGCAAATCATAATTTAAAAAAACTTTTTAATTTGTAAATGTCCTCATTTTTTACAGAAAATCCTCCTTTTAAGATCCTTTAGTCCTCCTTTATCAAATTATGATCTGGTAACCCTAGGGCGGGTGAATGCGGTTACCCCAGTGTAGGAGCAAAGATTTGTACTTATGTGTGTTATAGCGAACATGGACGACGCATTTGTCGTATGTGACAGCGGGGGTGTCGTAAATCGTAGGTGGAAACGACCCGAACAGTCGTCTGATCGAACCGCTAAAGTTGATGATGTCAACGATACAGCATTTTACAGAAAATAGTAGAGCATGTATGACTTATACTTTGTATAGGTACTTGCGAATCTTGCCACAATTGTAAAGGTTACATTAATGTATTTAGTCAGTGTTTATGGTAATAACATGAATAGCGAATAGTGCATGTAAATAAGAAATAACTCCAATCTTCATATTGAAAAAACCTTGGTATAGTTTATAGAGGGTGTAATAAAAAGATGTGGCGTTATTTTGGATTGTGTTTCTACCCGTAACTTTCACCAACAAACTCATTGCAAAAAGTCTGCCACACTAATTTAGTGATTCATTTTCATTATCATCATCTATACGGGGCGTCCATTAATCGCGTCATACGTTTTTGGCTTGTTTTAGACCCCCCCTCCCCATGGTGATCTTTGGTGATATTTTCAGGACCCCCCCCCCCCCATCCAATATGACGTGTATTTTTTTCGATAACTAAAGAACAGTTTTCTAACAAATGAACCTAAGTACACGTGAAGGATAAAAATCAAACTAAATGTATACATATCTTCGTATTTTAATTATTATACTTAATCTTAATAGACTCGAATCAGTCAAAATAAAAATTTAATTTTCTCCCCACAAATTTGTGAGATTTTGTTCTATATTAATAAGGTTCGGTGTGGTTGAATCGTCCACAGATTCTGGGATCCCGTCGGTAATTTCGATTTCTTGCTCGTCTTGCCACTCCGCGTCATCGTCCTCTCTCATAACGCACAGGACTTCTCTCCGCTCACGCTGAGCTAATCGAGTACTACGGCGCGTTGCGAGCACCCGTGATGGACAGGCGAGAGCATTTCCACAACTTGGATCCCTCATTTCTGTTGTCTTCCGATGCATTTGACGGTGATTTTGCAAATTTTTTTTGGAGCAGAAGTACAGACAACATTCTTTACACGTTCGCTCTGTAATTTGCTGCCGGTCAAAGGATGGGCAATAAACATCATACGCTATTTGGCCGCTGACAGCAGGAGCGACAGTCAGGGATCGCCGCAGCAAAAATGACCCGAAAGACTTCCCGTCGTGGTCTTCGGGTGCAGGTATGAAAGGTCCATTTGGGGACTGAATGAGCGGGTGCGGCGGCGGTAAAAAGTACTCAGGCAAGATACTTCTTATTGAACTGCGCAAGGTACCGCAGCATGTCCTGTTGTCACACTTTACTACCTGAGAAACAATAAAAAAGCGTAATTTTATTAATTAAGCAGAAACGTCTGCTAACGAAACTTGTCGGTAGACGGCAGCAGGCGTCCCTTACGCCTAAAGAATAAAGTGGTTGAGAAATTCGATGTCTCTGGCGGATGTCTCGGTAGCCTAGTGGTTAAGGCACCTGTGTAAGGCCCGGATAGCCGTTGGAGACGCAGGTGCGTTTCCTGCCCGAGACATATAATTTTTCAATTTTCACTTTAATTGGAAATTAATAAAAAAGCGTTTATATTGTATGTTGCATGTACCACTATATCAAATATACATTCAAAGATTTATATACTATACCTGTAGTAAATACTGGCTTTCCCGAACATGTTCGCTGTACCAACTTTACTTTGGCCTGGCAGATCTGGAGCTTCCAGTTCAGCTACTTCAGGATCGACGTACTCCGCTGTCACTTGATGGCCATCTATAACCACGTCCTGCCAAACTTCTTTCTCTGATTTATCTTTGAAGAATTTTACCCTTTCCCTCCAAATATTGTTAAATTGGTCTTGAACAGTATGCACTGCAAGACCAGAGTGGCACTCCTTGTAGGCTTTAAAAGCCTTTTGATAAGTTTCCGAACTCATTATATCACCCTGCCCACACACTGCGCCCCGCCCGCTCAAATGAGCACAGGATTGCCAACCGCGAAGCAAATATCCGCGCGCGAATTTTAAAAACTCTGATTTTGACAGTTTGGTTAATTGAAGGGCGGAAAACTATTATTTTTATTTTATTAACTATAATACAGTATAGCACAGATGAAAAAAAATACACGTGATACGTGTCCATACCCCCCCGTCCCCTGTGGTGATCATTGGTGATTTTTTGCTGACCCCCTCCCCCCCCTATACAATATGACGCGATTAATGGACGCCCCCATACTAATATTATAAAGAGGAAAGATTTGTTTGTTTGTTGGCTTGTCTGCATTGAATAGGCTCCGACGAATTTTCGATCAGGTCACGTGTCCTGACGCGAGTTTAACATTTTTTACCCTTTACAAAACAAGTGCACAACGCCGCTAAAGAAGTTTTCACTACTCTATCCGTCTTACGAATTTTCGATCAGGTCACGTGTCCTGACGCGAGTTTATTTTTTTTTACCCATTACAAAAAAAGTGCACAACGCCTCTAAAGAAGTTTTCACTTCAAAAAGTACAACACCGATTTTGATAAAATTTATATGGGACGAACTCGGGAGCATACCCTATCGAATAAAAAAAGAATCATGAAAATCGCTATACAATCTGCGAAGATATCGCGTAAAAAACATACAGTCGAATTGAGAACCTCCTCCTTTTCGGAAGTAGGTTGATAAGAAAAGGTAGATAATGTGCACATATTATGTAGTGCGCGCATACGTCCAGCGCCACAGTTCGTAAGAATGTATGCGGGGCGGGCTCGATTTATTTATGTACTACTTAAGATATTATTTGAGAAAAAAATAAATTTTACTGAGTTAATTTTTACGGTTCCGTATCCAAAGAGGGTAAAAACGGAACCCTATTACTAAGACTCAGCTGTCCGTCTGTCTGTCTGTCTGTCCGTCTGTCACCAGAACCGTGGATAGATATGCAGTTGAAATTTTCACAGATGATGTATTTCTGTTGCCGCTATAACGCAAAATACTAAAAATTTGAAAAAGTGAAAAAATAAGGGGGTCTCCATATAAAAAACGTATTTTTTAAATGTGAAGAAACTAGCACCATTAAGTATGATGGTACGGAACCCTCTGTGCGCGGTTCTGACTCGCACTTGGCCGGTTTTTTTCATTGCACACGAAGGTCTTCCCCATACACTTGTGAAGTTTTTGTTACACGGCAAATCTTGATCCTCTAGGACTGATTAAATAGATACAATTCAGACTATAACTATATACCAAATGACGCGTTATTAGTTAATCGTAGCTTACTTATCATTTTTTAACATTTATAATAAGCACAGTCATGCACTCGGTATGTTTGTGCTAATGATGGAACACAAGTTATTACGGCAATTCCTAACCATTTTGGAAATGCCCAACTGTTCAATGTTGTTTACGAGTACCTCTAATGGCTAGCTACGAATAAGTTTTATTATCTACTATGGCATGTGTGTGTGTGTATGTGATTAGTACACCCACGTCAGGCTATGAAATATTGATGATAGATAGCAAAGCTGCGTTGCAGAAAGTAAGTATTACTTGACGTGGCAACCTTCACACGAAATGATTGAGCTAACACCGAACGTAGACGTACCCGTAGTTTTGTTGGTAATTTGTTTTCAACCGACTTCAACAAGGAGGAGGTTCTCAATTCGACTGTATGTTTTTGTTTTTGTACGCGATATCTCCGCCGATTGTGAACCGATTTTTAAAATTCTTTTTTTATTTGAATGAGTACACTCCCGAGGGGGTCCCATTGTCACCAAGTCAGGATCTGATGATGGGATCCCAGGGAAATCGAGAGCAACCCTCAAATTACTCATTATGTAGGCACTTATTACGTGATTCATATGTTTTCTAAGCTATTAAAATACTTGCGTCTATTAGTCACCATCTCATGTTGATAAGCTGATGAAGGAAGGTACAACTCCTTAACGGTTAGGAGTTGGAGGAAAATTATTTCAATATTATACATAGATATATACATGATGGAAGATTTAACTCCTTAACTTTCATGCTGTGGTGATGATGATGGAAGCCACAGGCATCCTGTATCTGTTAATGAAACAGATGTATTATGAATTATAATTTAATGGTTCCTAATGTCGAGTGGGTGATTGGGTATAACGTTGTTAGATAGATAGCATTATCACTAAAAATAAATAAAATAAAAATAAAAGTTAAAAAACTTAAAAAACGACTTCAAAATGAAATTCACTCAAAAGTATGAAATAATATTATTATACTTAGATACACGACATTAACCTACAATATCGAAATCAAAGGTAGGGTAGGAATAAAATTAGGGGCCTAAAATTTTTTTTGAGGTCGGTGTCAGCAATGCCATCGAATCTAAAACATTTGATACGTGTAGCTGTATGCTGATACCGACCTCAAAAATAAATTTAGACCCCTAATTTAATTCCTACCCACCTTTGATTTCGTTATTGTTGGTTAATGTCGTGTATCTAAGTATAATAATATTATTTCATACGTCTTTTGAGTGAATATCATTATAAAGTCGGTTTTTAAGTTTTTGTTTGTTATGCTGACTATTGACATTCAAGTTCACGGTACACTTAAGGGGGTAACTCTAAAAGCTAAAACATTAATGAACACATAGAATAAGCTCATTTCGGAAGACCTAAAACTTTTAGGTACAAGCTTTTATTTGAAAATATTGTTTCATTGTTATATTTTTTTATTCCATGCATTGTCATCCAAACTAAACGTGTCTGCCAAATTTCAGCTCAATCAGAAACCGTTAAGTGGGTCAACAGTTGTCAAAAGTTGTCCGCACTTGCCATTCCGCTTAGCATAGAGGCAAAAATTTAGTTTTTATGAGATGTCGAAAATGACAAAAATTAAACAATAGCTATTTATGCAACTGTTGCATAATGAGGGGTATTTAACACGAGTGTGGTTTATGAAACGAGCGCAGCGAGTTTCATAAAAGTATACACGAGTGTTAAATACTAATTATGTACAGTTGCATACAATAGTTTATCTACACTCATACAACAAATTTAAATTAAAGACAAAATAAAGTAATCATTGTTTATATACAAACTGCATAAGGAAAAATACAAACGTTAATGGCGCGAAAATAAATTTGCAGTAATATCACACCGCGCATGCGCGCCGCCAAGGTTGCGTTCCGAAACACGCTAGTGTGCTCAAATAGCAAGCATCTGCGTAAAAATTAAAAAAAAAACTTCATTTTGTTACAACTTTGCGATAACGAAATGAAATTTGTATGGATCCTTAGTCACGGCTCCATCGAAAGGTATATCATTTGCTTAGCGTTTCTGATAAGTAAATGAAGGATTTACGACATGAGTGTAGATAAAAAATGTTAGGTTACCCCTATTTTTTTTTTCGGTCACCTTTAAAGGTATTTAAGTTTTTAGGCGTTTATACGACTTGTAATGTGAGTACACAATTAACATTATGATAACTTCATGGTTTATTTTTGTCGAGAAAATTATGAGTAAATCCACAAACCATATATTAAGTCTGTGAGTAAATCACATACTGTACTTCTTCCGTTTTTTTTAAAATATTTTTTATATTAATTACGATTCAGATAAATTATTTCAAAAATGTGAATTTTGCTTTATACCCCGTCTTAAGTTACCCAGGATCTTTTTATTGAACTGGCTAGGTCGATGTTGAAAAACTCCCACGTACGTACTGTTTTGTGAGACTCCTACTAACCTTTCCAAGATTCCAGTCAACCCTCAAACACAGTGCGAAATTTAGCGCAGCGTTCCATAAAAGCTGTCCAGTCCATCATCAGTTAGCGGTCTCGCGTGCAAGTTATTTATCGTGTCTTGGGTTTCATTTACGTTAAACACACGGGGCGGGAGGAGCCGGAATCAAGGAGGGGCCGAGCCTCGCCCTACACTGCGGCATTTGCAAAGACACTCTGATTTGTATGCTTTTAGCAACATAGTGGCCAGAAAATTTTATCGCCGCTAGAAATGAAAGAAAATGCATCGATGTAAATGGGTTAGAATTTAAATATGGTAAGCAAAAGTCGAAGCGTCGGTGGCTCAACCGGTAACGACTCGGTCCTCCTAACCAGAGGTGCCGGGTTCAAATTCGGACGGCCAATGAACCAATAAGTTTTTCGAAACTTACGTACATATACTCAGCGATTGCTTTAACGGTGAAGGAAAACATCGTGAGGAAACCTGCACACACCTGCGAAGAAACTCGAAGGTTGTGTGTGAAGTCGACCAACCCGCACTGGGCCCGCGTGGTCGACTAAGGCCCGATCGCCCTAATTCAGGGAAGGCTCGAGTCCCGCGGTGGGGACGTATATGAGCTGATATGATGAAGCATAAATAAAAGTTAAAAAACTAAAACTCGACTATGGAAAAGCATGAAAACAAGTTTCCCGCCTGAAATCATAGCCTTTATTTTTCCCTTCATCTGGGGTAATATCCGTGGTCGCAAGTCATATTTTTTGATAACAATAGGGCTTGCAACTACGACCAAACATGATATGAATATCTAAAAAGATTTTTTTTGTAGTTTTATTCACCTATAAAATCTGCCATGTTATTTTTATATGCTACATACAGGGTGTTACAAAATTGGTGTAGGTCCCGTTAACTGGGGCTTCTACTCATCATACTGAACAACTTTTGTTCTACGACTTTGCTGAAATCGCAAAAAAAAAATTTTTACTCTTCATACAAATCGATCAGCTGATCGACCAATTTTGTGCATTTTAGTATGGAGGATCCAAGTTTTTTTTTGAGAATTGACTATAGGTTCCTTGGGGAAAGTTGTTCAGTATGATGAGTAAAAGCCCCAGTTAACGGGTCCTACACCAATTATTTTACACCCTGTATATCCTATGACAGGAAGAGTGATGGCACAAATCCAAAGATACTACATTTGTCAATATCGGTTAAGTTGTTTAGGAAATATGAGGGAACAGATGAACATTCATACATACATAGACTCTCATAAACATAACCCTCCTTTTTCGTAGTAGGGTAATAAAAGAAAATGCATCGAGGGAAATGGGTTAGAATTTAAATATGGTAAGTAATCATAAAAGAAAATGCATTGAAGAATATATAAATTAGAATTTAAATATTTAGATATGGTAAGCATAAAAGAAAATGCATCGAATTATATAGAGTAGAATTTAAATATTCAAATATGGTAAGCATAAACGAAAATGCATAGAAGTAGTAGAATTTAAATATTAAATATGGTAAGCATAAAAGAAAATGCATCGAAGAATATTGATTATAATTTAAATATTCAAATATGGTAAGCATAAAAGAAAATGCATCGAAAAATATAGATTAGAATTTAAATAGGGTGTAGCTACCCCAACTCCTAATTGCCTCTAAAGTCGTAACTAAATTAAAAATAACGAATAGTACAATAAGAAGAATTAATTCACGGTTTTAGAAAGAAGAAATAGAAGAGTGGCAAGATTATAATTGCTTACCCTATTGATTAAACGAAACTAAGGATGTTATCATGCTGCTTATGTAATGAACCTGACTGATGATAAGTTTTTGATGTATTTAGTCTTTTCTGTTTATTAAAGTGATCAGTAGGTCTGCTCCACTGAGGTAAAAAAATCGCTCCCTGGATAGGCCTTTGTGGAAAATCCTTGGGAAAAGCCTTTGTCCAGCTGTGGACGTCTTTCGGTTAATATGATGATGAAGCTAATGGAATATCTGACTAGCTGCAAAAGCAACTCTGATTAAGGTTCAGAGACATCACTTGGATTAATAAGATCATAATTTATAAACCTTATTTTTTTTATTAAGGTCTCAAATGAGAGTCTAGTTTCGTGTAGCTTTCTTTCATCATGGGCACACTACAAAATATAGGGGACGCGCAATTTCCTTATGTAGGTAACCTAATTGTATGGAAGCTCGACCATCCATCGCTCATCGCAGACACCAGCACAATAAACACCTTCTATTCGACGTTTATCGCGTGTAGACAATAACACCGAAAATAAACACCGTGGCAAAGCAAAATAGACAAGCACGCAATAGACAATTTTCCGTTTAATTCATTAGGTTTAATGAATTAGTTTGATTATCGGATGTTCATAGAATACAGTTTGCAAAACAATTTGTAGAGATGTATAGAAATTGGAAATAAAATAAACACATAACAGACAACTTACCGAAAGCTAAGCGCAAAATCGCAGCGCCACCCGTGGACAGAGCTCCATAGATGTCATACTTTTACACCCTGTAAACAAAATCATCTTTCACAAAATTGCTTTGTAGAAAAGACGCGGTCTAAATCTTTCTTAAATCTAATCTATATAATATTTTTATAAGACCGCACAAATTGTAACACTATCAGGCGTCCGTCACTCGCTCAAGGCCACGCGTTATATGCCTACCGCTACGCGTATCGGAGACGACACAACCGACGGTGGGTTGCCGCACGCCCGCCTGAATGCTCGCACGTCACATTTACCGCTCAGACTATCGAAATGCCGAAACCACGCAATTATTGTGCAGTGAATGGGTGTCACAGTCAAAAGACAAATGAAAATTTGTAATTTTTTTTATTGCCGAGAGACGAAAAATAGTATTTTAAATCTTTTTTTTTCGAATTCCCTTTTCTCGTTTCCTTACAAATTATCATCATTTATTCCTTAAACTTAGAACAATGGTGGGTAGGTACCTACTATGTTAATCGTCGTAAATTAAGGATTACAGGTATTATTTTTGTGTTTTTTTTTTATATATAATTAATAGTTACCTACTTAATGTCTGTCTTATGGTGGGCTTAAAGAAACTTTTAATAATTACATTGAAGAATTAGAAAAAGCGATTTTAAACAATTTTGAAACGTCATAATGGATCGGCCTGGCAGCACCGTCTTGGAAATTTTAAAGACTGATTGATTTTCCTTCGCTTTGCTCCTGTTTCCCTTTTGATTATTTGTTAAAATTATTTACGAGGTTTCGGATATTTTCGACATTAAAATTTAATAATCGGGAATTCAGGAAGGGAAAAATGTATCTATCATTTTATTAAACTCAAACATATCTGATCAACAAATATAAAATAATTGATTTTCTACAACATTCGTATCATTACCAAAATCATCATAGGTACGACCCAAGCACATTCGCTCGATGACGCGCTCGCACGTGGGTCGCGCGGCGGGCATAACAATCTCAACTTTCTGTATGCGTAGTTATGGTACATTTCTTCTCGCTGCAAACAGCTGGTATTATTATTAAGATTTTGTAGGCTAGTATAGCGTAGGTATTTACGCTTTTGTATTGGAGTGATGTATCTGTTACGAAGTAACTAGTAATCTGTGCCACTATCATAAGATTTTGTTTTTATATTGTGTTTATTTTTCATTTTATAGTGTGTGCAATAAACAGTATTTATCTTATCTTTTGGTTAATAAAAAAAGCGATATCTCATTTAATTGACTTGAACATTTCATTAAAAATTTTAAAAATGTGAAAATTTATTTGTATATATTAGTATTATATTCTTACAAATAAATTTTCACATAACATAAGAATAAGATACAAAATACTTAAGTAACTGGTGTTCTAAAAGCTGTATCGTAATTTTCGAACAGTTTTTATAATGCATACTATAATGCATGCATTCAGTGGCTCACATACGTCACATACTGCCTATGCTATTAAGACAGTGTACCTACTGCTTCTATAGATACAGATAGCGTTGCCAGGCGTCCGGATAAAGCCGGACAGTGTTAGACTTTTTGGATGCGTGTCCGGCCAAATTAGAAGGTGTCCGGCCTGTCCGGCTTTTTAGGTTTAATGATTTTTCCAGTCACCTGGACATTCGGGTGAACGCTGTCGTATTTATGAGACTATGGCGGCGTTTCTTTATCTGATTAGGACCTCGCTAAAGGCCAGTAAACATGACTGATTGATTTAGGGGTGTCTAAAGAGGGCTTTAATAATTTAGGGAGTCCGGCTTTTTAACCCAAAACTCCGGCTAAACTGGCAGGTATGTCCGGCTATTTAGTTTTAAGACCTGGCAACCCTAGATACAGATCACAAACATACACATATTAAAATTTATAAATTTAAAGAAATATATCAGTAGGTAGAGACAATAATAACAAAAAGATAACAAAGCAGTAAAAATCAATAATATAACCGTATCCATAACAAGATATATAAAAACAGCAATATCTACCATATCAGTGAATAAAATATAACACAAAAACAAAAGTATTGATAAGTAATAACATTTATAAAATGTGATTTTTTGCGGTCAATTGTTATCTGCGAAAAGTAATCAACAGCCTCATGTAGTTGACAAATACATTAAAACAACAAAAACAAACGTCCGAAGAAAATATAGGCACTTTTGAACGACGCACTACCCGGGTGTACACGGGTAGAGTTAACGTTAGGTAGTAGAGTAGAGTACTAACTATATCCGTAGAGACAGATTGAGCAGAGTGCTAAAATTTGGAAGAATCTGTCCACCTTCCCCAAACACAGCGTTTCTGACATATCAGCGTTACTAAAATTTGGAAGAATCTGTCCACCTTCCCCAAACACAGCGTTTCTAACATATCAGCGTTTCTAAAATTTGGGAGAAACGGTCCACCTTCCCCAAACACAGCGTTTCTAACATATCAGCGTTTCTAACATATCAGCGTTTCTAAAATTTGGAAGAATCGGTCCACCTTCCCCAAACACAGCGTTTCTAACATATCAGCGGTTCTAAAATTTGGAAGAATCGGTCCACCTTCCCCAAACACAGCATTTCTAACATATCAGCGTTTCTAAAATTTGGAAGAATCTGTTCACCTTCCCCAAACACAGCGTTTCTAAAATTTGGAAGAATCTGTCCACCTTCCCCAAACAAGGCGTTTCTAACATATCAGCGTTTCTAAAATTTGGAAGAATCTGTCCACCTTCCCCAAACAAGGCGTTTCTAACATATCAGCGTTTCTAAAATTTGGAAGAATCTGTCCACTTTCCCCCAACGCAGCGGGTCTAACATATCAGCGTTTCTAAAATTTGGAAGAATCTGTCCACTTTCTACCAACACAGCGTTTCTAACATATCAGCTTTTCTAAAATTTGGAAGAATCTGTCCGCCTTCCTCCAACACAGCGTTTCTAAAATTTGGAGGAATCTGTCCACCTTCCCCCAACACAGCGTCTCTAACATAAGCGATTTTTAGCAACAGTTCATATGCGTGAAATCGTTTGTAAATATCCATCTCAAGTTTCATAAACCTTGCCGTCCGGCTCAAACTTTGACCAAGATTAAAATGTGGTATGGCCGAGTTTTTTTTCGCGCTGTGCGGTGCTCCTGAGTATGTTTTATTTCACCAAGCCAAACTGAACTATCCATACCCTACAACAATACAATATTCTTTATTGCATCACAACATAAAAAAAGAAGAAATGAACAATATAGAAGAAAGCCTATACAATAGGCGGCTTTATTGCTAGGTAACTTAACTAAGTAACTATTTCAAAGATTTGTAAAAATAAACCGGCCAAGTCCAATCGGGGTCACACAGTGCTCTAGGTAAATAGAGGTCTACTTATTCTGGACTTTAGAAATTTCATTTTTACGGTGGGAACGGAAGGACTTTAGATTTTTTCATAGATTTTCCTGTAATCTATGAATTCAACGTCATATACTGTGATTTTGTTTCAATATTTTAGGCCCTGATTCGGGGTAGGCTCGAGCCCCTCGGTGGGGACGTATATGAGCTGTAATGATAATGATGATTTTAGGCTCAGTAGTTACGCAGATAAAGGGAGGGGGGAGGGGGGGAATAGTAAATTTTCGCCTTTTTTTCTTAAATAACTTCAAAACTATTTAACTTAAAATTATTTAAAAAAGTATATTTTAAATTCTAACAAGCTCTTTTATTTTATATACAATGTCACACAATATAGTTCGAAATGTTTTTTAAAATTCTAATTTACCTCCCAAAAGTGGCACCCATGTTTAAAATTCATTTATTTACGTTACACGTCCATCTTTGGGTCACCAACTTCCATATGTATTATGTGTACCAAATTCCAACTCAATTGGTCCAGTAGTTTCCTAGCAATTTGGCTGTGACAGACGGATGGACATACAGACACACGAGTGATCCTATCATGGTTCCGTTTTAACCTTTTGAGGTACGGACCCCTAAAAAATCGAAAAAGTAAAAAATATGATATTAGGTTACGTTAGTTCACTCGTTGGGTTAGTTAAGTTGGCCATAGTTGAGCTGGGCTCCGTCAAAAAAGAAATTCGCCAATTCCGCACAATGACCGAATTCGGTTATTGACCTTAACATGTACATTTTTAGGGTTCCGTAGTCAACACGGTACCGTAATAGTTTCGCCATGTTCGTCTGTCCGTCGATAACTCATAGACTTAAATAGAAATCTATAATCTAAAAATTTAGGGTACTTCCCATAGACGTGAAAGTAAAGCTGATTTTTTTTCTCGTCTTTTCTATTGTGTGGGGTGTCTTTAGATAGGTCGTTTATAAATATTGCGGGTGTGTGAGAACCATTTTTCAATTCAGAGATCTGTTTGCGAAATATTAAGCTTTAAAGCGCAGATTTTTTTTTAGAGACAAGTGTCCTCCAGCACCTGTCTGTGCCAGCTAAACCGCTATTTCAGGACATCTGAAAAATAGTACATTACTGCAGCGGCCTGCAAAATAGGCATTGATGGACGAACGTGTAAATGTGGGCCACACACATACGTAAGTCCATCAATGCCTAGTTGTGGCCAAGGCTTGTATTGTATAGTACTTTTCTCAAATAATGCGCGGAAATTAAAACGAACGATCAATGACGAACAACGAACAACAATAATTTTTCACGCGCCAAGTGTTCATTTGTTTTTTTTTTCATTAAACAGCGTTCTATTTGCGAGTCAGTTCGAAATTTAAATAAAACCTTTGATGAGTTACCTCCTTGGTTGCCATGTTTCGGAGTAAAATATAATTCAATTTTTAAATTACACGACAGATATGAGTTTACATAGTAATTTATTTGGCTGTTAAACACGGCAGATATGGATTTTCATACAACTTTTGCTGGCCGCTGCTCGCATGTATTTGGCCAGTACAGCAATTTCGATTGATCTCGAAGCAAGTTGTCAAAATAATGCTCAAATTTCCAAAAATGTTTGAGAAAAAGTACATAGTAGGAAATGAGGGGTTATAGTTTCAAACCCTGCTAACTCTAGTTTCATTTAATTTTGAATAGAAAGAAAAACCTCAATAATATTATAAATATGAAAATGTGTTTGTTTGTTACCTCTTCACGCTTCAACATCTCAAATAATCTTGGGGAAATTTGGCAAGCACATAGCCTGTCATGGAGAAGCCCATAAGCTACTTTTTAACCCGTGAAAATAGCATAGTACGGTACAGTGCCTGAAGGCACTAAAAAAAATACTCTTTTTTGGTTGATTTCTTTAACATAGCCACAGAGCAACGAATTGTTGTGATTTTTTCCACAGAGATAGTTGAGGGGAAATGAAATAGACTACTGCATAGCCCGACATACTCATAGTTTTCTCGAGGGATCTGAGGAAAACTCATTTCCACACTTACGCGCGTCAACGTCGCAACGGACTGATACCCCTCATATAATCCACTTAGGGTCGGTTTTTCAATGCTCAGATAAACAGACAGATAGCGTTTATTCGAGAGATAGCAAGATTTTGAATTTTTCAATAGTCGGATAAGACTTTATCTGTCGAATAACTCCATTATCTGAAGAATACATCTATCTGATGCTTTGACCACCAGTTAAGTGCATTATTCGATAGATAGTTTGACGTTCAGTATAAACGTAGTACCAAGTATGTTCTCTTTGAATACGTAATTTGGTTAGGACTTTGAGGTTGTTTGTTTCTTCCATGTATTCTCCTTGTCTTTACCTATTTGTCAACGCATCTGTCTTTTTACCGACTTCAAAAAGGAGGAGGTACTAAGTTCGACTGTATATATATATATATATATATATATATATATATTTTTGATGATGTTCACCGATTTTTCCGTCAATTGTGGACCGACTTTCAAAATTCTTTTTTCATTTGAAAGAGTATACTCCCGAGGGGGTCCCATTGTCACCAAGTCAGGATCTGATGATGGGATCCCAGGGAAATCGAGGGCAACCCTACAAAAATAATGAAAAATTTGAATTTTAAAGGCACTAATTACGTGATTCATATGTTTTCTAAAGCTATTAATATACTTGCGTCTGTTAGTCTCATTCTCATGTTGATAAGCTGATATAGGAAGGTACAACTTCTTAACGGTTAGGAGTTGCAGGAAAATTCTTTTGAATGTTATATAATATATATATAATTTTTTTTGAGGTCGGTTCCAGCACACAGTTACTTATACGTATTAAATGGTTTAGATTCGATGGTTTGCTGACACCGACCTCAAAAAAAAATGTAAGCCTCTAATTTAATTCGTACCCACCTTTGATTTCGTTATTGTTGGTGAATGTTGTGTATTTAAGTATAATAATATTATTTCACACTTTTGAGTGAATTTCATTTTGAAGTCGGTTTTAAGTTTTTTTAAGTTTATTTTTTATTTTTATTTTTTTTCATTTTATTTTCATTACTTCTTGATGCTCACGAGCAACGGAACCTCAGCAGTAGCAAAGTTTGCCAAACGCTCTCTTTTTCGAGATTCCATTGCAATGAAACTAATAATTTAGTTAACGTCAAAGACGATGTATACTTATTTAGTACGATGTAACGTAAATTTAGGTTTCGTATTCCATAAAGTCGAAACGAAATAAGTAACACAAAAATCCCAGTTGAATCGTAGTGTCTAAAGAAGGAAAACAACAAAAAAACATTGACACCGACATGAATGGAATACAACATTCTGTCCTGCTCTAACGCATGAGTATGCAATATATCTGTTTCACCTCTCTGAAGTTAGAGTTGCCAGAATTGAAATAACCGATCAGATAGTTATTCATTTAATAAATGAAAATTGAAAAATAGGCGACCAATTAAACAGCTAGATAACTCTATTCGTTAGGTAATTACTCGAACTTTTTACTCAGCATTGAAAAACCAGCACTTAGTTTAATAGTAATAAAGTCGCCCAATTTGTAATAATTTAAGAAAAACCTAAACACTTCTAGGTAAATGGTTTAATTTAAAAATAAATTTTATTATTTATTCTACTTAGCAAACACTTTTGTTTGATACCCATATTATGGGAATGAATAAAAAAATAACTGATCCACCATCTTTGGGAGTCTGCCATATTGGATTTAGAGTGACGTTAGCTAACCATGCATTGTTCTCCAAACTTAACGTGTTATGCAAAATTTCAGCTCAATCGGAAACCGGGAAGTGGCTCTCATTTAGGGTCCAAGATTTGTCCCAAACTGACTAACGAACACGGCAACCTCGGCAATTGATGTTTATAAAACCAAAGACCATATTATGCGCAGAACTTTGTCACCAATTTAAAATATACAACCTAAATATCGGGGCAGTAGGACACTAGGTCAGTCCTGCTGGGAGCATTTGGGGGCAATTTGGTGAAGCATTCCTACCCTCGGGCTGGGGTGCGCACAGGCGAGGCGTGGCGTGGCCAAATGTCGCCCCATTTCATCGTGGTGACGTCATGGCCGCGCCTGACATTTGGGCTAAAGGCAACGGCAAAAATGATGCCCTACCTTCGCGCACTGATAACTGGAAATGGTTTAATGACTCTCAGAGTTTGTCGGGTTATTTGCCGACGGACACGCTAGCGCCTCGCCCATTACCTATCTGTGTTACGTAGACGTTATTTTCTTCAGTAGGTAGGCATTATGGAGAGCTCTGTCCGGGGCTGTATGTATTTAGACGTAAGGCTAGCTGACTTATTTGTTGTATGTTAATGTTTAATTGCCTTGAAATAGTATTAGTACGGCCGCTACCTCCTGTCCGGGAGGCCGTGGTTCGATTCCTGCCACGTACCAATGTATTCTCGAATTTCGATTTCACATGTACGTTTATCCGACGCTCTTACGGTGAAGGAAAACATCGTGAGGAAACCTGCACACGCCTGCGAAGAAACTCGAAGGTGGTGTGTGAAGTCGGCCAACCCGCACTGGTCCCGCTTGGTCGACTAAGGCCCGATCGGCCTAATTCAGGGTAGGCTCGAGCCCCTCGGTGGGGACGTATGTGAGCTGATAAGATGAAGTATTATTAGAATCTTTTATTACGTAACTTTTTAAAGTAATATTTATATTTAACCGCCTCCGTGGCGTAATGGTTTGTCAACTTTGTAAGACTCGAATTGGTCGGTGGTATGGCCCGCCTGGCTAGCTACCACCATCATATCTAAGTCTTGCCGCCAAACATCACTGTAACAGCATTGATGTGTTCCGGCTTGAAGATAAGATAACCAAATCCCCATTGCATTGGGGAATCTTGGTAAGCCCGCTTCCATCTTTGGCATCAACGTCACTTACCATCAGGTAAGATGATGCCAAGGGCTTATCAATTGTGGATTAAAAAATATAATGTTTTACTCTTTGACGTATCTACGTTATGATCATAGCCCGGTAACATACTGTGACATCGCAAAACAAATAGGCTATAATATCTTACATTTTCATACTGTTTTAATAATTCAGTTATTATAGTTAGTTGTTTACTTAGATGTATGCATGTCTTGCACAGCTATAATGTTGTAGGCGCTGTCAGAGGGTCCCATTCTGCCACCATAGCATTAGCATTAACCGAGTCTCCAGGAGTTACGAAATAACTAGTATCTCATCTGTGCCAGGAGGCTTCGAGCTTTCATTCAAACGTAGTTCAGCTTTAATACAAATTGAATTCAAACTTTGTAAATACATTGAGTAGACACATATTGATGTTTGCAATTAGTTTTCATCGTAGTAAATTTTAACGTACCTATCTAAACGAAGGCTTACATTAGTTTTGTACTGAAAGTTTGAATCTGCTCTCCTTTTTTTCCGTTTTATATTAGTAGATCGAAAACTAATTACAAACATCGATATGTGTCTCCTCAATATATTTGCATTTGGATTCAATCTGGCATTTAGTTTTTATATTAAAGCGGAACTACGTTTGTATGGAAACTCGAGCCTCCTGGCGGCCCTTAAATGTCTAGATTTTTGAATTAACGAACGAGCAAATCGTGTCCTTGTTTTAACGTGAAGTTAAATAGGACATCCTGATATAATCACGCAATATAGGAGGCACTTTGCTTTATAAACTTAACCAAAATAGGTTGCGTGCAGAACTTTAATATAATTTGTATTGTAACGGAGCATTCAGGTCAATAAACCAACTCACCTACCTACCTACAACCAGCTACTGCTTGCGCAATGGTTTTCTCATTAGGTACGTACCTTAATTATTTCTGTGATGTGAGCATTAACCACCTCTGTGGCGTAATGGTTGAGCCCTTTAGCTTCACATCAGAAGGTCACGGGTTTGATTTCCGGCGGAGTCTAACTTTCTAAGACTCTGTTTGGTTTGTGGAAAAGCATTTTCAAAGCCCGCCTGGCTAGCTACTAATATCTTATCTAAGGCTTGCCGCCAAACATCAGTGCTAACAACATTGATGTGTTCCGGCTTGAAATAAGGTGAATCTTGGTAAAGTCCGCTTCCTCTCCGGCATCAATTAATAATTATTATTATTTATATCAATTAAGTACCTAATATTGTAATTATTTTTCTATTTATTTTTTGCCGAATAAACTTTATTTCTTTCTTTCTTTCATCATCGTCTTTTACAACAATCAGGTGAGATAATGTCAAGGGGCTATCAATTTTGAATAAAAAATAGTGGTACCTACGCTAAAAATGTATAGCCATAGTTCCATATGCCTCTTACAAAATGGCAAATGCAGATATTTCTCATTAGAATGGATCATTTATCCATTAATAATATTTTACTTAACTCAATCAATGGGTTAAATGGCAATCGCCAATATAATAATGAATGGCCAGTACTCTGTTAACGTTTCAATATCTAAAAACAGCGCAGGACCGGTCTCGTGTAAATCCTTAGGGGAAGCCTTTGTCCAGCAGTGGACGTCTTTCGGCTGATATTATAATGATGATGATGACGATCTAAAAAACATTTTTAAATAAAGTCAAGTTCCAATCTAAAATAAAATTATTATCAAATAAAACTTACTTAATCTATACTAATATTATAAAGAGGTAATGTTTGATTGTTTGTTTTGAATAGGCTCTGAAACTACTGGACCGATTTGAAAAATTATTTCACCGTTAGGAAGCTACACTATCCGCGGTTGCTTGGTTATATTATATTTTTAAAAAATTAGGGATCTTTACTAAAACTCAAATAATGTAACCCAAGGTGTAAAAAATTACCAAAGAATTTCTGATTTTTTTACAAAAAGTAGGTAGTGTAGTGTAGTGGTAAAGGTAGTGGTAGTGGTAAAGGTAGTGGTAGTGTAGTGGTAAAGGTAGTGGTAGTGGTAGTAGTATTGCTAATGGTAGTGTAGTGGTATTGGTAGTGTAGAGGTATTGTAGCGGTAGTGGTAGTGTAGTGGTAGTGATAGTGTAGTGGTAGTGTAGCGCTTGAGGTAGCGGTAGTGTAGTGTAGTGTGAGGTGGTACGAAGTTCGCCGGGACAGCTAGTTAATTATAAAACAGAGTTATTGTATATTTTGTTTGCGATTTGATAATTCAAATGAAAAACCTACATTGTTTTTTCTCAAGCACAAAAGAAATAATAAATTGTACGGCAGACCGTACTAAACTTTCTCGAAAAAAAATTTTCATGAATTTTTTGTTATATACAAAAATTAAATAAAAATTATTGTTTTTTATTTTCATGTTTTTTTTTTAATTGAACCAGAAATATAAAATAAATACAAACATAATAATATTCGATACAAACTCTAAATCATATCAATAGTATGCGTTAAAAATATAAATTTAAGGTTCTGAACTTGTGAAAAAAACGTTACAGAAAAAAAAACGTTTTTTTTAAGGTTTTTTTTCATGTTTTTATTAAACACAGAAAAAAAAACCCGTTTTTTTACAACACTAGCTCCAACCATTTGTGAGTAAATCGCAAGCTTCAAGATTCTTGTAGGAAAGAGAACCATACAAACACGATTTTTCCCAGACCAATGGGTATTACTATGTAATAGATAAACATAATCAACTCAGACGTGCAGTTTTATCAAAATCGTTAGAGCCGTTTTTGAAAAAAAAAACTGTTTTTGTTGTATGACAGCTACTCTTCGGTTTGACGGTACGAAAAAACTTTTGAGAATACCTCGGTGAAATAATTTAAAACTCTAAGTTCCAAATTTGGTCCCAATCGGACTAAAGATATAGCCTCCAGAGCCAAGCGTGACGGACGGACGCACGGACGGAAAGAATTGAGATATTCGGTTTTTCAGTAGTGTGTGTGTTAATGACATTTTTACGAAAATTGGAAAACCTTTTTTTTTCACAATAACAATACTTCATCTACCCTACGTACTACGGGGTCGAGAAAGTAAAAAAAAAATAATCTAATGGGACGACTCCCGTTCCGTGTTCGAAACTCCCAAAAAATTAACTATCGACTCATCCATCACAGTCCTGGGGTGTTTCGCGAATACAAAGTTCAAGGCGGCGCGCGGCCGGGACAACCTCGCTGGCGTTCGATTGTGAATATTTGAACAGTTATAATTGTACAAAAACGCCTGTGAACGCCAGCAGCTGGGTGACGGAGCTGTGACAAGGGACCGCTGGAGGCACTGCCGCGGCTCCCACGCTAAGTCACGGCAATTCCACTTGCCACGAATTGCCACGTAATCGTGACACGTTCTTGAAAGAATGTTATTCATTGCTTGGTATAAAATTTGTGTACGGATCGTTAATTGTATTGGGGGTTGTACTCAATATACTGAAAAACTTTATTCAAGGAAATTTGTTTGTTTGTTATCTCTTAACGCTTCAACGCCCTAACCAATCAGGACGAAATTTGGCATGCAAGTAGCCTGTGGCATGGGGAAGGACATAGGCTAAGGCTATGTTTTATCCCGATTTCTTAATAAGTGGTTACCGTGGGATAGCTGTTTGTTAACTCTCTCTTGCTCGACTGCGCCAGAAGGAGGGATATGTTTTTCGAGTGTATGTATGTACTCGTATGTATGTATGTATGTTAATTTCTTTGTCACGCTCTGTAGCCTAAGCGGCTTGATGGAATTTGGAGTGCGAGATATCATTAGATTCGTCTTGATCCCGTAAGTGACATACGATACTCGATACCGTACTCGACAAGCCAATAAGATAGGTTCAGTTTTTATGCAGTCGGCTTTTTAATTTTTAATTAATTCCGATTTTGTTTAGTTACTAGCTGTCCCGGCAAGCTTAATACCGCCTTACACTACACTACACTACACTACAATAGTTATTCTGCTATTCGAGGTCGAGACAAATCCAACAAACCAAAAATCATGAAAATCTCATCTGTGACCTAAGCACAATGCTCGATGGCCCCCGTAGTCTCTCAAGATGTGGGTCTTAAAATGAACATGGACACGACGAAAATAATGTAAAATGTCCGTGTCGCACCCACCCCTCTAAAGGTTCGGCACTCTACACTGGAAGTTGTTGACCAATATGTATACCTGGGACAAACAGTCCAGCTAGGCAGGTCCAACTTCAAGAAAGAGATCAATCGACGAATTCAACTCGGCTGGGCAGCGTTCGGGAAGCTTCGCAATATCTTTACGTCCCAGATACCGCAGTGTCTTAAGATCAAGGTCTTCGACCAGTGTGTGTTGCCAGTGATGACATACGGAACTGAGACATGGTCGCTTACTATGGGCCTCATAATAAATAAATATTCTGGGACAAATCACACATGGTCATCTGGCCCCAAAGTAGGATTCCCTGTGTTATGGGTTACCAGAGACTGATAACATACTTATATACGTTTAAATACATACATATATAGATATATTTAACACCCAGACACAGAGCAAACAAATCTGCTCATCACACAAATGCTTGCCCTGGGTGGGGATCGAACCCACAACCCTCGGATCAGTAGTCAAGGGCACTAACCACTGAGCCACCGAGTCAGTCAATAGTCAATAAGGCTCAAGGTCACCCAAAGGGCAATGGAGCGAGCTATGCTCTGAATTTCCCTACACGATCGAATCAGAAATGATGAGATCCGCAGGAGAACCAAAGTAACTGACACAGCTCACAGAATCGCTAAACTGAAGTGGCAGTGGGCAGGGCACATAACTCGTAGAACAGATGGCCGTTAGGATAGAAAAGTTATCGAGTGGCAACGGCGCACCAGTAAACGTAGCGTAGGCAGACCTCCCACACGGTGGACTGACCACCTGGTGAAGATCGCGAAAGCCGCTGGATGCGGGCAGCGCAGGACCAGTCGTCGTGGAAATCCTTGGGGAGGCCTTTATCAAGCTGTGGACGTTTTTCGGCTGATATGATGATGCTGGATTGCAAATAAATACAATAAGTATATTGAGTACTATAATTTATAGCTTTTGTCAGCGGCTTCTCTCGCGTGAACATAGTTTCTATGACTGGCTTCGAGGGTGCGCAGTGCGCACGAGCCGCTTCGTGAGCGTGGAAAAACTAGCCTATATGTTAATCTAGGTCCTAAACTGTCTACCTACCAAATTTATCCAGATCCGTTATCTGTTGTGGCGAGAAAGAATAATAAACATCTATACATACAACTATCGAGTTAATAATATTGTTGTTAAAAGGTATTTGTTAATTTTACCTGATATTTTGCACAAAAATAGTTGAGGGGATGGAAAGTGACACTGACTACTAATTAGCATTGCCTGACATAGTTCCCGAGAGATCTGGAAAAAAAAATCTGCACGCTCATGCTTATCGTACGCAACGGATTGACGTGATAATTTGCACAGAGATAATTGCGGGGAAGGAAGTGGCATACACTAATATACATCATCATCATCATCATATCAGTAAAAATTCGTCCTCTGCTGGACAAAGGCCTCCCCCAAGGATTTCCACGACGACCGGTCCTGCGCTGCCCGCATCCATCGGCTTCCCGCGAGTAATTAGCATATCACTACATAGATCCCGGGCGATTTGGCGCGCACCACGTAACTTCGAAGACAGTCATATAAACTATATTCACGCGGGAGAAGCCACAGGTGAAAGCTATTAAAATTTAAAAAAAAAACTTTACACCTCTGATACTTGGCATATTCGTCTTTGTTGACGACGACGCTATGATCGGAAGCCTTGGGAATACTATTTCAGTTACGCTCACATAGCCGCCATGGTCTAGCGCAAGCCTGTATACCTAACATACGGCCCGCGGCCCGGGCCACCATCTGGCCCGCGTACTATTGAAATTTTTAGCCATGTAGTGTATAGGTATTGCGCGAAGCTACCTACCTTTATTCCGCGGCACATAAGTTGAACAAAAATGGCGGTCACTCTCGTTTTGACTGCGCAATAGCCGAAATTCATAAGATTATTTATACAATGCGCGTTTTCACCCCAGTAGGATATTTTTTTCGACTTATACTATGCGCCGCGATCTATACCTACCTGAAAACATGATTTGGACCCGCTCGGGCAAAGTATATAATTGTATATTAGTACTAACACACAGTATGGACACTCCCCGCCGCTCTCTATATTCCGATCTCACCCCCTCGTTACCCAGATTGATACAGATTGGTTATAGTTTGGTACTCGAACGTATAGGATTTGGACGTGATTTAGTTTGCTCCGTCATTTGTTTTTAGAAATGTCATTTGTATGCAGTGTCCGGGGTGTGGCTGGGGGGGGGGGGGGGGGAGGGGGGGGGGAGGGGGGGGGGGGCGGCTGGAAGTTCACGCGCCACCAGCAATGCTTGGTAACGAACGACGCACGAGAGTATTTTGAATTTACCTACCTACACCTACCTAAATCCGTGGCGTAATTCCCTTCACACAAGGAGGTCGCGGGTTCGATTCCCGGTGGGGTCATCTTGTAAGACTCGGTTTGGTTAGTGGTAGGGCATTTTCTAAGCCCGCCTGGCTAGCTACCACCATCTTATCTGAGTCTTGCCGCCAAACATCAGTGTTAACAATATTGATGTGTTTCGGCTTGAAGATAAGATAGCCAGTTCTCCATTGCGTTGGGGAATCTTGGTAAGCCCGCTTCCATCTTCGGCATCATCGTCACTCACCATCAGGTGAGAATCGGTGAGATGATGTTAAGGGCTTACCAATTGTGAAAACAAAAATATAAAAAAATGTTCGATCGTGGTCGAAGTGTAGTTGCAAGTACGCATCGTTGTTGAAGAGTCTGAGGAATGAGTTTGATGAGAGACTCGCCGACTTTAAAGTACAAATGCCAAAAATGAAAGTGTTCCAAAATCCGTTTGAAGTTGACGTTGAACACGCCGAACTAAACCTACAGTTGGAGCTCATTGAACTTGAAAGCAACGCTCTTCTAATAAAAACTGCATACGATGGTTGCCTTCCCAACGGACTGATTGTTTTTACAAAAGTATGTCAACCCCAACAAGTACCCAAATCTTACCAAATTAGCTCTTAAACAAATTTTCTTGTTTGGAAGCACATACACTTGCGAACAGCTTTTTCCCGCATGAAGCATAACATATCCAAAAGGAGATCATCTTATTCAGACAGCCATCTTTACAGGCATCCTGCGCATAGCCACTTTTAAAATATCAGTTGACAAAGATGCATTGTGCAAACAAAAATGGTGTCAGTCATCGCAGTGGGTAGGTTACGTAAATATTACTCTTCCTCCTAACATAAGTCAATACTTTTTTTTAAATACGGTTTGCCTTTTTACTGTCGGGCGACGAAAGAGTGAAGTAGGTATTGTTATTGTTCGTCAGCTACGTTCAAGTTCCAACCGGGTGTCCCACGACAACTCTCGTATTTTTACTGTCGGGCGACGAAAGAGTGAAGAAGGTATTGTTATTGTTCGTCAGCTACGTTCAAGTTCCAA